>JAUTXW010000229.1:12500-170834 GCA_030620095.1 Kuschelorhynchus macadamiae
GAATTCAGACTATAAAAACATTAATTAGAATTTATACTAGTTCTATTAGTTAACTAAATACACTATTAAAAAAAACTTCTTGACAACTAGTTTCACTTTATTGGGTAATTATTGTTTTTCTTTAATTGGAACTTTCTATATAGGTGTTTAACATAGAATCTTAAAGTTTCAGTAAGCCGTTTTCGAAATACATCTAGTAGCTCTCTTACGTAAATCACCCTCTATACTATTAGACTGTTATGGAACAAACATTTTGTATTTGAATTGAAGTAATTATAAAATATGGCATTTAAAAAGTAATTTCAATATCTATGAGGAGAATAACACGTGGTTTCAATTCAGATATAATTTACAATTTCGTCAAAACTTCCTCATACATTTTAACATCTACACATAGAAACAATTTTATAGCATGCTCTGAATCTGAACGCACAGATTCTAACTGCGTTTGTGACACATTATAAATAGTAAGGTCTATGTTCCTTGTTAGAACAAGGATTGTTTTTCTTCTTTAAAAAAATAAAAACCGTAAAGAAACCTAATTATTTTCTGTCGAATTCTCTCTACATATGAAGTTAACCTTAGAGGGCTATTTAGGAATGGACATCAGTAGATATTAATTAATGTGCGGTATGATATGACACTTTTTCCTAATTATTGATTTGCCATTTGATATTTTGGAACAACGTGCTTACGGTTCTTGCACGACCTAATACGTAAATGCAGCGTTCATTAAACGAAATGGTGAATCAGTAGAAGGTTACCAAATTGAAATTGTAACATTTTTATTTGTGGAGAACTCTATAATGGTCGGCATACGCTATTCATATGGTTGCCGCAAGAAATTTTTTTAACCTATTTGAATATGAATCAAATACCCTTTCCCATAGAGTTGGAGAGATATGGAGCAGTATGTAATATGTTGAAAGCAATCATGTCATGTAATTATATTTAAAATATTGATCTGAAAAAAAATATATAATGGTATTAAGAATATTGGGTCGTATTGGAAAACATTCCACTTACTATGAACATATAATGACTACGGCGTACATTTACAAGGATTTTCTATTTCTATGGTAAGTACTTCTAAATATAAAATAAAAAAATGTAAAAATATATCAGTTGTACGTTTAATTAATACCCGAGTCAAACATTTCAGAAAATTTAGCAACTACGAACAACACTTTGTTTCATTTTTACGATTTCAATTTGGTTTAGTTGTTCTGAGATATAATAAGACTAAGTTTATAAAAAAATTAAATAATTAAAGCTTACTATAAAGTTAATGCTCGTCGTAATGCTTTTGGTGTGTTATTCTGGTCATTGCATGATCAGTGGTTATTTTGGTCATTGCATGATCAGTTACTGATCGAAAAAAAAAACTTACATTTCTTTACAACCCGCCTGAAAATGCTGCACGTCATCTGTGAAGACTCTCACATATATTAGGAAGTTATACAACTTTGTCACTGATGCATAATTCACAGCGAATACCAATAATTTACCAGCAATTTTAGGACTCATTATCTTCTTACAGTCGTGGAATCGTTTAGCTAAACTCTAAAAATTTTCAATTATCAATAGACAATGACAGTAATGCGTTTGCTAATGGTATATCTGTTACCAGAATAAATATTACACCATAAGGATTTTTTTTCCGAAAAAGGCGCAGTTCCTATATATCCAAACTTATGTTTCAAATTTACATATATTTGGATACAATAAGCAGAGCTCTAAGTAAAAATTAGAAGGTTGCGAAGCAAAGAAAAATTTTGATACACATGTCCACCAAATTTTTAAGCCCAACTATGCTATTCAGACTGTGGCAATAATCCCGACAACAATCAAATTCAGCAGCGTGACTTTTAAGTTATCGCCTTTAAGACACTTTAATAAAATAATAATTAATATTGTTATAATAACAAACTATGAAAAGCATTACAGTAGTTTTATCACAAATATATTTAAAAAAATCGGCAAATTCCTTTACCCGGAACTTCCTTCATTATGAATTATTACTTTTATTGGGAAGAGTGAAGTGTGATCCAAGTTAGTTCAATACATAGGCACAGTATATATGTGTTACATACATACTCTCTCTTCATTTTTATTGGACGCCATTTTGTTCCAATATGTTTACCATTTGCTTTCTACTTATGCCACACTTGACATTTGGGCATAATTTAAAATAAATTCAATAAGTATCCCATATTCACATTTAATTTTTCTGCAAAATTTAAAATTAATTGAACAAGATTTTTTTACGTTGAATTTAAAAAAAAATTATTTGGCCATCATTTTGTTTCGCCATCTTAAATCTCTGAATGGTTTCATTAACGATCCTCTTGTTGTACCTTTTAGAGTGGTGTATTATTTGGGTAAATCGTAAAAAAACAAAGCCCAACTTTTGTTTTATTCACTGGAACCTAACCCCAAATAATACACCACTCTAACATAAAAACAAGAGGATTGTTAACAAAAACCATTTAGAAACGTAATATCTGCGGATTAACGTGGTAGGTAAAGACTGATAATATGGGTTTCATGCAGGATATACAATATATATATATGTATATATACAGGGTGTCCCAAGACGAACTGCGGCGATCGATTTCTCAGAAAGTAGGCTTTGGAAAAATTTTAAATTTGGGCAACTAAAGTCGATGGGGGCAATCGCGCAAAATATTTTCAAGATGGCCGCACCTCCGGTTATACTGGAAGTAGACGTCAACTTTCTTTTTTTAAATAGAATATATCTTTTTCAGATATTTTGAATTTTATGTAAAAAATGACGTTTGCAGGTCTAGACATAACTATAAATATTTGCTTATCGAAGTCTCTATTATTTATTTGCGGGTGGCTTCCTTGTCTAAAAGGGTACACTTTAGTGACCTGTGCTAATATTTTTATAATAAATAAATATAGGGTGATTAAAAACTGACATTATAAATATACTTTAAAAAATCGTTAAAAGATACTTTTTTCAAATGGAAACCCCCATTTTTATAATTTTATCTTATTTAACACTTAAGATAAGGGTGACTTTGTATAAAGTTGTCTATTCCAAAAATTTGTAGTTTTTGAGTTATTGACGATTTAACATTTTTTATTCTAATAATGCCAGGAGGCTTCTAAGTTTTCTTGTTAGTTGGCCATGATAGGGAGGCCTGGCGAGAACAAAACCAATTGGTTACTATAGAAACGTTAGATTTATTGTCGTTTGACAATTACCTACTAAAATATTATTTATTTATTATAGTAATTATAATAATTATTAATGAAAATATTTTGCGCGAATTGCCCCCATCGACTTTAGTTAGCTGCAAAAATTTCAAATTTTTCTAAAGCCTACTTTCTGAGAAATCGATCTCCGCAGTTCGTCGTGGGACACCGTATATATATATATATATATATATATATATATATATATATATATATATAATATATATATATATATATATATATATATATATCCTGAGGATGCAACGATAGAGTAGCGAAACGTCGATAATAAAAAAAAGACCATTCTAACATAAAATAAGAGGATATAGCTGCAAGCCAACGTAGTAGGTAAAAACTGAAAATATATGTTTCATGCAGGATATAGAATCTATATATGTGTCCTGAGGATGCAACAATAAAGTTTCGAAATCTTGATAATTTAAAAAAACTTTTGTTTTTTACTGGATCCTAACCCCAAATAATACATCACTCTAACATAAAAACAAGACGATCGTTAACGAACCATTTAGAAACTTAATATCTGGGAAATATCTGCGGACAAAAGAAATATGTAGGATGTCTTTTTTTATTTGGTCGCCATTTTGTTAAATTGGATTATGAATGACCTGAAAATGTTTTCAGGTCATCCCCATATGACCCTTAATTTTTGACCAAAATTTGAAACAAATCGGGTAAGTAGTCTATATAAGCTATGCCTCGAATCGGTAGACAGACAGACCGACAGACGGAATTGATAAAACAAATTTTTTGGCATCTAGCGACGCTAAAACGTTAAGATGTGTAAAACCTGAAAGGGTGATTTTTTCTCGATTACAGACATTTTAGTTGGCCTCCATTTTGTTCGGCCATCTTGAATTAGTACCACTATTTTACTAGTTGATCCGTATACCACAATTAGTTATGGCACTCAATTTAAAATCAAACCGTTAAGCAGTTTTTCCAGGCTGAATTTTTAAATATTTTATTATGCCGCCACCTTGGATTCGTACCAAAATTTTACCACTTATGTTCAACGTAATACTTGATGTTTATGCAAAATTTGAGATAAATTGGATGAGCAGTTTTTAATAATTTTTTTTTTTAAATTTCACTAGGCTGCCATATTGTTTCGCCGTATTGGATTTTTTACCAAAATGTTCCCAAGTCATCCCCATATGACCCTTAATTTCTGACCAAAATTTGAAATCAATCGGATAAGAATTTTTTTAGCTACGCTACGAACAGACAGACAGACCGACGGAATTGAGAAAACATGTTTTTGGTCATCTAGGGACCCTGAAACGTAAAGATCTGAAAAAATCTCGGAGAGTGATTTTTTCACGATTGCAATACTTCCCTTTTACGAGGGAAGTAAAAATCTTTAGAGAATGCTAATATCTCGAAGGAGTTCAAAATCGTTTATAGAGAATGGCTGCATAGAAAATTGGCATACATTCTGTTAATTATCTTAGAGCCGACGAAAAAGAAAATTCCTTCCTGAACACTAAATAAAGGCAGCAAATGGTAAACCAACTTTGTTAGTTAAAATAAAGCTCAGAGTATCTAGTCAAACTCACAAAACACGGGAGTCTTTCAAGTAAACTTTCATTCTCCCCTTATGAGGAGGAATCCAGTGCTTTTTTTTAATAACTCAATTGATATTTTTATTCATCTCTGATAGGTTTTACGTTTATAAGTTGTTGAGGCTAATAAACTAAATACAGGGTGTCCCAACTAAAAGTATCCACCCCAAATAACAAGTCGCCAAGACAAAAAAAAAATAAAACGCTCGGACCCGTCGATTTTGCTTTTGAGGGGGAAACATTTTGCGCCTATTTTCAATTTTGCAACATTACCCTCTGAGCGGGGGTGAGATTCACCCCCAAAATGTTAAATGGAAAGGGGGGTCGAGTGATACCTTATTTTGAAGGGTTTCCGACCCTGGTTACAACTGCCAAGTTTGAAGCCTCTGCTGTCATTCCCGAAGAAATGGCAGCTTGTCGAAAAAAAAAATATTAATAAATTAACTGCAAGAGTTGGCTGCTTTAAATTTAGGGTATGATGCAGGCTAGTAAAAAGATTTTAATAATAATTACTCCGGACGAGAGGAAAATAAAAATAGTAAATGTAAATTAATGGGGAATTTTTGCGTTTAAGAACTGTTTTCTACAAAGACTAAATTATTTTATGAATTGTTCGAAATGTTCGCCATTTACTCCCTTGCAATGAAACAGACCGTTGCCAAAACGTTTAAGCTAACTTGTCGAATTGTCACTGTACAAATATTTAAAAAAAAAATCAGCATTCCATTCTTACTGTTATCATAAAACATCAGCAGCAAACAAAATAAAATCACATTGTTATCGTTTATTTAGTGTCAAACATTCATGCGTTTATTACAGTTTGTGCATTTTATTTAAAATTTATTTTGTCTGAAAGTGTTAAAAGACGAAAGTTTCTAACAATTGCCTATGACGTTTACGATACAAGAGAGAATCGAAATTATTGTTCTTTACATTAGAAACAATAATTGTGCGAGAGCTGCAGCTGTAAGTTTTAATGAATCTCATCCCGAACATTCTTTGACTCATAGAAGTGTATTACAACTGTGGAACAAATTTTTCGAAACCGGCTCAGTTGTCAATAAAAAGCATGAAAGAGTAAGACCAATAAGAAATGAAAATGTTGAGGTTGCAGTCCTTGGCCATGTTGCTATGGTCCCAAGTAACTCCATCAGAGAAACAGCTGCAATATCAGGAGTCTCCCGAAGCAGTGTTCACCGGATTCTAAAATCCCATAAGTTTCGACCCTTTAAATATCAATTGCTTCACGAAATGAACGAAGATGATTTTGATCGCAGAGTAGAGTTTTGTGAGAATATTTCTGAAAAATTAAACAACCATACCATTTCATTGTACAATATTTGTTTTTCTGACGAAGCCACATTTTACTTCAATGGAGAAGTAAACCGTCACAACTGCAGGTATTGGAGCGACAGCAACCCCCATTTATTCAGGGAAACCCATAACCAGCATCCTTTAAAAGTAAACGTGTGGGCGGGAATTCTAGGCAATCACGTTGTTGGACCTTTTTTCACAGAAGGCAATTTAAATGGTGAAAGTTATTTAAATTTACTTGAAAATGCCATCGATCCGCAGATTACTGAGATTCTAGAAAACGACCAGGATTTAGCTGAAGATCAGATATTCTTTCAACAAGAGGGAGCACCTCCTCACTACGCTCGTCCGGTAAGAGATTTTCTCGATAATACTTTTCCCGATCACTGGATTGGAAGAAGAGGTCCCATCGAATGGCCGGCACGATCACCTGATTTGACGCCGTTGGACTTCTTTCTTTGGGGACACTTGAAAACAAAGATTTTTAAGGTGCAGCCAGAATCACTTGAGGATTTAAAACAGCGAATAGTAGCTGAATGCCGTCAGTTAACACCTGAAACATTTCAAAATGTTCCGAGAGGAATTCGAGGCTCGTCTGTATCATTGCATGGAAGTAAATGGCGAACATTTCGAACAATTCATAAAATAATTTAGTCTTTGTAGAAAACATTTCTTAAACGCAAAAATTCCCCATTAATTTACATTTACTATTTTTATTTTCATCTCGTCCGGAGTAATTATTATTAAAATCTTTTCACTACCTTGCATCATCCCCTAAATTTAAAGCAGCCAACTCTTGCAGTTAATTTATTATTTTTTTTTTGAACAAGCTGCCATTTCTTCGGGAATGACAGCAGAGGCTTCAAACTTGGCAGTTGTAACCAGGGTCGGAAACCCTTCAAAATAAGGTATTACTCGACCCCCCTTTCCATTTAACATTTTGGGGGTGAATCTCACCCCCGCTCAGAGGGTGATGTTGCGAAATTGAAAATAGGCGCAAAATGTTTCCCCCTCAAAAGCAAAATCGACGGGTCCGAGCGTTTTATTTTTTTTTGTCTTGGCGACTTGTTATTTGGGGTGGATACTTTTAGTTGGGACACCCTGTATAATGCAGCTAGTGTGCTATGTAGGTGTTTTTTACAAAATACCTTTCAAAGGATTGTGTAAAGAAAACTTATTTATTTTTTGAGTTTGCTGCGATAATAAAATTTAGATTAAATGTAAATTTGTTTAACTACGTATATGAACCATTTTCATTTAGTAAGTTATAGAGTAGAGCGTCCATTAAAAACAAGCATTTAATTTGTCGGCCATTTCGAATTTACACACACATTTTTTGAATTATATTAGATCATTTTGAAGTTTACGGCATATTAAGATTTCTTAAAACTTACTAAAACAGCTTTAGCCTCTTGACTTCTTATATCAGCAACCCCCTGTCTGTCCATTAAACGTTGGTGTAATATGGATATAGTGTTAACTATCAGCTGAGATATCCAGTTCTCATTCTTTTCGCAAATTGCAATAAGGATCGACTCGATAAGCTTTCCATACTGTTCATAATACTAAAATACAGAAAAAAAAGTAAAATTTACCAATTTTTGAAAATGATATAAATTGTCTCTAGTCAGAAAAAAATGAAAATTAAAAGATAAATAAATAAAAAACGAACAGAAACACATCGGTCAGTCAAAATTGAAAAAGACTATATTTTTCAGTGATTTTAAAATTGATGCTTTCTAAAATAACTTCCGAATACCTATTAAGTTGAATTTTTATAATTTATTCCAGGCCATTATGATACTATATTGTTAGTTATAGAATATATATATAATGGGTCTAGTCTAGGTGAATTTGGCGGAAGTCAATATGGCGAATACGATAATTTGGTGGAGAAGATACTCTTGATTGTGAGTTATTTTTGATCTTTTTTTATATTTTACAACTAATTTTGAAATTATATTTATTTGCCTTAATTAAAAACACGTTTATGTCGTACCGGGCTAATGCATATTACTGAAAAAAAAAAACTAAGTAAACACATAATCAACAATTGGCAATATTCTCTAGAAATTTCCTATGTGCCAAATTGTCTTCCGCCAAATTGACGCAAATTGTTGTTAACCACATGTAGCTCACCAATCGTTGTATATTTTTACAAGGAATTTTCACTGACATATGGTTCAATAGGTCTATCTTCACTGGTTCTTGCATTGTTACTTTTGTCTTATTGCGTTTATGAGAATGTTTTTATTTTATTCTAGAAGCACCACCGAATTATATCAATGATTTGGTTGAGAAAAGATAGGTTGATTTCTGGAAATATATCGAGTGTTTTATACACAAAAATTCTCTTGCGCAAAATTATTTATTTTTGAACTTTATATATACAACATACGCTAAAAATTGACGAAGAATCCGGAAAATTTTATAATCAGTACTTTTGAATTAGCGGTACTTGGGAACAATATATTCAGCAGTTTTAAAAAAAACTACTTGTAATGGTACTTAAAATTTAAAATATTAGCTAAGTATTACTTATTACTTAAAAATGTACTGCACAATCTTAATCTACTTAAGGTCCTTAAATATTTTTAGTACTTCAGTACTTTTAGTTCAGTATTTATAAATATTTAAGTCTTTTTCGAAAGCAGGTTCTTCAATATTAAAAAGACTTAAGTAGTTCAAAAATGATTTTAAGTACCTATTTACTTTATGGATTTTATCATAAATAATGCTAGTTACAACCTGTAAAAATCTATTTATATTAATATAAGTAATCTAATAAATACACACTTAGTTTTCGTTGACTTTTTATGCACATAATTTGCACACCGATTACTCCCGAATGCTTTCACCAATTTAAGTGAAATTTTCAGGAAGTATTGAGAGTGTTGTCGGAGAGGTCCCATCCCAAGCACATTGAAAAAAAAAAAAATGACGGACCCATTGCATACTCATGCATTGCCTTACTTGGAGAATGAAATGTAATTTGTCATAAACTAAATTTCGCAGCGCTCTGAAACAGATACGGCCCTAGGTGGATCTATTATTTTTTCGTCAGGTTATTTCGGAATGACTGAAGTGTACAGCGGGGGAGATGGTGACTTTCAAATAACTATTTTTAAAAGACTTTACCACAGAATCATTTTAAAATCTCATTTAGTTAAAGAGATATTTCAAAAAAAGTAAAATCATATTTTACTGTCCTTAAGGATAGAAGATCGAAGTTCAGAAATTTATTTTTAAATAATTTTTGAAAGTCATTGACAAAAGAATTGTTTTAAAACCTTATTTAGTTAAAGAGATATTGTAAAAAAGTAAAGATATAATAATTTACACCTTTATACCCTTGAAAGTTGAAATTTTGAGAAATCAAGTAATTGATTTTTAAGTAGTTATTTTTGAAAAGCGTTAGTTAGTTAGTTTTTAGATAGTCATTTTTGAAAGACATTGATGAAAGACTTATTTTAGAAACTCATTAACTTCAAGATATCTATATTGTAAAAAAACCCTTTCTTACCTTGTACCTAGATTTAAAAAAATGTGCTATTCTTGATCGTTAAAGGTGATACAAAAGAACTCATGATAAAGGTCTACTTCTTCAACAATGTGTCACAAAACGACTAAAATATAATGCTCTGTTTGTTTCAGATCTAAGAAGACATTTCTGCGACCGTGTTATTTGCCCCGGTAAGACTCATCAGGTCCCAGTTTCCTTGGGGGGTATCAGTATTAAAGTATGTGGGTAATTTTGTTTTAATACGGATACCCCTTAAGGAATCTACCTGATGTGAGCCTTGCCGTGGTAACTACCACGGTCGCAGAATTGGCTCCTTGGATCTGAAACAAACAGAGCGTCATGCTTTGGTCGTTTCTTGACACTTGGTGAAGGAGTAGACCTTTACCACATGAGTTCTCTCATGTATATATATATATATATATATATATATATATATATATATATATATATATATATACATACAGGGTGTAGAGTAACTACAAACATTTGGGAATATTCCTCCAGTTTTGAGAAAAATAAAACTGTATTTTATCAAAACAATTATTTATATATTTTTTTAACAAAATCCCCACAGTTTTTTTCTTAGTAAAATATCCCAACAATCTAAATTTAGAGAATAAAAAACCGAATCTTCTATTTGATATTACCCTAAAAATTCCTACTTAAAAACGAAAACCTCGATGATACACAACTGGGCCGAATAAACACAACTCTTCGTAAACGTAGCACATAGCTTAGTTTTTTGTAATGTAAGATAATTCCAACCGATTCAATACGTAGTGTCTACAATTCTTTACAAATAATGAATATGTAATTGCGCGATTAGACCGGAAAATCTTTCGCGGCATTTGAATAACACAAAATTTCGTTCGCTTTTTCAAACAGCGCCGAATATGGGAAGTGCAAACATTCGTCATAATAAATCGTGGACCTCAGAGACAAATAGCTCCTGGAGGATCCTAGTTTAGCTCTAGTGAAGGAAAACCTTGTTTTGATGTTAGATTCAGCATTTACTTTTTAAGTTTTTCGAATACTTTTCCTATTGTGTGAATTACGTACGTACTTCTAATTCAAGTTCTTGGTAAGTTGATATTCTTTATTAATTTTTAAAAAGTATAAACTTAGTTCGGGTTGTGCGGTTAAAATTGTACAAATAAATAATAATCTCAAAAATTATTATGGTTTAGTTAAAATGACAGGCTGTTTCTACTTTTTTTATACGCACCGATATTGCTAACAAACCACTATCCTTTTTATTAAATAATTAATTCATACCTCCGAAATAAATAATCAAAATAAATTAATTGAATATGTCTCACGCCTACAGGTTTTTTAGGTTTCTTTGTTGACAAACACAGCTGAAGAGATTAAAGTAATCTCGTATCAATGTTGCCATGAACTTAATTTAAACCTTCTCCAAAATTAAACATTTCAAACTGTGATCACAAAAACCATTTAAAATTTACCGATAGTATATAAGAATTTTTTGTTCAAAATCATCCACACCATCATGTTAAAATATTTGTAGCAAGCCCCTGTGCGTGCTTGACTTGACATATAAATGAAAAACCTAAATTAACACTATTTTTGTTAAAAAAAGTTTCTCAAGAGGAATATTAAGTATACTTACCAAATCATAATACTTGAAAACAATGCAGAGACAATCCATGGGAAGTATATCCATACATGCCATATGGTAAATGTAAATAATGTATCTGCGGAAACGGACAGCTAAAAATAATTGAACATTTTAATAACTAAACGAATAAATTGTTTCAAAACCTGTATGTAACTAGTACATAGAAATATTTGTTACCATCACTAGCATCAGCATTTATTTCAAATACGTCCATTATTTGAGTTCTAGAAACGTCATTCTTGAGATTAGGTTTTAACATTTCTAAAACACGCTCTTGTTTACTAATATTTTCTAATCCAAGGGAAAAACCTATGCATGCCTCGCAAATCCTCTCGAATGCCTGAAAGATATTTAAACAGAAACGGTATGAATAAATGAAGACAAAAACCATTTAAACAGAATGCCTTAGTTCAGCCAAATTTTTCGCGAATCAAATGTAGTAAGAAAGTTAATTTTCTTTGGTAACTAAGGAAACCAGCTGAATATGTGCAACATTTTCATAAAAACTGTTCTGATTTTTAACAACAATAATTATTCCGTATCATTTTAAAGAAGCCAAAACAATGCTTACAAGCACACATTTCGCCATCTGAATCTCCAACATATCTGTATAGAATAATAGTCAAAGCAAATAAATGACTTAACTACTTGGATCCTCGATGCATTAAGAATTTTACTTCCCATTATTCCTTCCGAAATTGCAAAGAATACCTTTTCCTTGACCATGATTACTATATACTCATACACAGACCATAATTTAATAAAAATGTAAACTGTTAAGTACTTGCCAACTGATACTTTTATATAATTGTGAAAAACCTGTTTACCGGCATTTCAATTTGCAAATCTTTAATCCGATATTATTATTATCTCTTCAACTTCCAAATGGCCGTCGATTTAAACATGTATGTCATGTCTCTCTATCACAGTTTGCACAAATATTTTGTTCTGAACTCATGTATTTTAATTCATGAGACTTTCTTCCAAGCGGATAGAGTTCAACTCTTATATGTTCATCAAAAGACATTTTACGATGCTCATATTGTGAAAATATTACTGGAATGTTTACATTTCTCATGATTATACTAATATAAATAAGACTAAATATGATTATTCTCAAAAAATACCAATATACAATTCATTAAAACCTAAGAATGAAGTGATTTCGAAATGTATATATACCTTTAACTTTATATTTTTATCTTGAAGCCTAATAACATCAAAACAGTTTGAAAAAAATTGTTCGGACATATTCGATATCAATGATATTTCCTTGGCCATATCGAGTTTGCTGTGGTGACCTGTGGGTAGATGAGACGGGTTCAGTTTCTTTATTTTCCACATTAAACACCAATAGCATGATTCCAAGATATCTTCTATAAACTGCAATAAAAATATTTAACTTAATTTTATAACTGATAATGAAATTTGTCACATGGCAAATTAAGTGTACTTTTAATTTTAATATTTCATGAATGAATACCTATACTGTAGTTTCTCCTAGAGTTGTTTTATTAAACAAGAGAAATCTTATGTTTAGCAAGATAAAAGTTAGTTTCCTTTCGACACTATCCTACGAATTTTTGACAAATTATACATAACCCATTGAAAGTATATCAACATAATACCTAAAATTACTATGTTCTTAACCTAAATAATATATATTTTAGTACTGCAAATAAACTTATTAAACTTTTAAAAGAAAATTTTAATTAAGAAATTGGATAATGGTCAAAATCTTAGCTACATTGCTTGAACGTATATTTAGTTACCTCTGCATTAGATTCAATGATAGTCCAAGCTGACAAAAGTTTTGACCATTCGATGTGTTCATTTAGGTCACATTTACTAGAGAGCACCGACGTTTTTTTGGCCATTATCAATGTTTGATTATTCTTACTCTTAAAGGACTTATATAATTCTTCGGACACGTATTTCTTCAGATCCTCAATAGCATTTTTCGAGTTAGGGTTGACAAGAGGCAAATGTTGATTTGCATACATCAAGAAGTCTAGGAATGAGTTTAGAGTTTCCTTAGTGTTCCACACATCAAATAATTTGATGGTTACCTGTATAAACTGGTTTACGACCTACGAGTAATAATAATTATAGCCCATCTCAATTATTTTCTATAGATTAAATATATATATATATAGACTAAGCATGCATGTCACTATTTTTTCTAATAAAAGTATTTTAATTGCATGTTGCTTATATACACTCTATAAAACAAATTCATTAAACGATCATTTAATATTAAACATGTAAAAACGAATTTATTTTGAACACTAGTATACACTATACCTTACAATGGTCCCTTGTTAGATACTCTGGTGCGATCTTGACCACAATCTTGAACAAATTCTGAATAATAATGTCATTGTGCCTGTATAACGCCACTAACCTTTGTAAATTTGGATACATCCAATCGGCTATTACTTTATTGTTGTTGCAATATATCGACCTTTCTGCAATTAAAATGTATTAAAAAATGGAACAAAATTATCGCATCGCTCTTCATTTCTTCCATTTTTTGTAAATATGAGACATAAATAGCTATAAAAATCATATTTTCATCAATATATGCATACTGAACAGGCATTCCTTTATTTAGTGAAAAAATCAGATCAAGCAGCTAAAATCAGGAAGAACGTAGAAATGTATACCAACCTGCAAAACAGTTGATTGTTAAATATTTTTTCTTGACAGTAGTAACTCGTCACAATTAATCGATATTTATATCCCCCCTTTTATTTTTTGAACAAGTGAAATTTAAAATTTGGCATACTTCAGTAGCTATATAAATACTACTTTTGGTGTAAATTTGATATATTCAAAATAGCAACTTGGCGCCATGTCTCAAAAAAAAAAAAAGAAAGGGGGGGAGTAATAGGAGAGTAGGTAATTGTGTAAAAATTTAGCTTATAAAAATTCGAAAAAAAAGTGAAAGCAAGCAAAGCTTACCTCGCTACTGCAGAAGGTATTATAAATGCTCTCCATTTACTTCTAGCAAAAGTATGTTTGAGAACTTCTCACAAATATTTTGCAATGCGCCGGCATCAATAATGTCACAAAATAGAGTCTGGCTGGGTTAGGTATACTTTTTGTTTTAGGTAGTATACTTTTTGTTTAAGGTAGTCCCATAAAAAAATCTAAGGGTATTAAATCGGGCGATCTAACTGGCCATTCGATTAGACGTCGAACAACCAATCCAAATATTGGATTATTAATGAATCAGATTATCAATGCTAAAATGCGGGCGCGCACCATCCTGTTAGAAAACCTGTTCCATGTCAACTTCTTCAGGATTCTCTTCCAGTATTCCAAGAATGAGAGGCTCAATTGTATTTTCCAACATGTTTAAATACAGGTCTGCTGTCAAATTTTCATGTAAAAAAGGGGGCCCTACAATGTGGTTCCACAATATGCCTGCCCACACATATATAGTACGCCACACGAATCTGAGGCTCCGACGAAAGGGGGAGGTTTGTCAAAAGCAGGCCGTTTCTATACATACTTGCATTCTTTTTATAGCCTCAGATTCTCTATTGTGTATGAGTTTTCTCGAAATACAGTGGATTCACATCATTCTAGTAGCGGACGCTTTGCCAGTGCATATAGCCATTTAAAAAGAAGGTACATTCGTAGCTATAACAAATATATACATGCCGGGTTATTCTATATCGGTCAGTATTTCACAAAACTCGATACCTGTGTCAGGATCGTTTTCAGTTTCACTATTTGAATTTTATAGAGATGAAATGTATGCCGTTTTACAGAAGCAGATGAAGTATAACAAATGTCTACCATATGAGAACTCGACTGTTGATGGTTTATCACAATTTTACCAATAACTGCAATTTGTTTGTCTTCTGTAACAGGAGATCGGCCAGGGTTTTTTACTATCGGCCGCAGCAAATGCATTTCTGAACTAGTTCGCGAAGATACTTTCGACATGTCGGACGGTCAGGAAAACACCCATTCTTCCACCGTAAATGAAAATTGCTTCAATTTTTTTCCGCAAGGGATTAATTAGGCATTTTCAGTACCGAACTCCTTTTAATGACACGAATAAGTGACTGAAATGGTTTTAATTGTCAATGTGAGAGGCTGTTCTAAATATTAGTGTTACAGTTCTTTTTACCTTGCAGCAATGTTCTACTGGTAAGCAATTCAAACCAAATAATGCGTCTTAAAAAAAAACGATTTTGAGACAAGAGTTGTGTTGGTTTGACATAAAATAAAATAACAAC
The DNA here is from genome assembly GCA_030620095.1 of Kuschelorhynchus macadamiae. NCBI lineage: Eukaryota > Metazoa > Arthropoda > Insecta > Coleoptera > Curculionidae > Kuschelorhynchus > Kuschelorhynchus macadamiae. The sequence goes on from JAUTXW010000229.1 coordinate 28,038, forward strand.
TAGTGCTGTATGTGGAATAAATAGTTCCTTATTGGAACTTTACTGCTTCATGTAGATTTGCTGTGCTGAACTGGAATTTTGCACTTTGGAGAGTTTTTGCGAGGTTGCCGCTATTTAAACTTTAACTATTTAAAAATGACATAGGAGAAGGTAACATTGCAAACCAAAACGCACATACGCTACCGGCATCGCTGGCATCTGATGGGAATAAAGGAATCATTATCATGTCTACTTGAAAGAAATAACTGCTATACCAACATGTTTAATGTTAAAACTTTGACAGATCGCCATTTGTTTGTTCATGCGTGTTACCTTTTTAAAAATTTTACACAATAATCTACTCGCTAAGTACTTTCAAATGGCATCGAGAGGTACGCCTTGCTTGCTTTACTTTTAGCGCGAATTGTTATAAGCTAAATTTTGTCATGCCGCTATTTCCTTGATAATGAGTGTAACGTTCTAAATTTTTTACACAATAATCTTCTTGATAAGACCTTTCAAATTATGCATCGAATGAATCCCCATTTTGAATATTACAAGTATGAAATTTACACAAAAAGTAATATTTACATAGGTATTGAAGCGGGAAATTTTACATTATGTTCACCGGTTCAAAAAACGAAAGGGAAGGACATTAAAGAATCGCACTGTATGTTAATGTTAAATTAAAATACCTCTCTTCCTTAGTTTAGGTGCTAAATTTGATCTGGGCAGTTTCAGGATGCATATATTACAATATTTCTGGTGAAATAGTATATTTTGTTTAAGATATGGCGTATTCCGCACGAGGGTGATGGTTCATGAGTGCGCAATAAGCTCTATTCCAAACACGTTTTAGTTTATACTTTTTCTACGACTCAACAACTGGTGAGGTGATTCCGTAATTAAAAACGATATGGGAATATTATTTTTCCATAAGATTCATAGAAAAATATGACTTTCAAAACTATTTGTATCCCATATTTACAAAAAGTAGCAGAAACGAAGAGAGAAGTTGCGTGGACTTTATAGATTTGGGGGTTTAAAATATCAATTTATAGCCATTTTATAGGTTCATTTTGTCTAAATGACCAAAAGAAGCATATTGAGATGTTAAAAGAGATCAACCTACTTATCTACACAACATACCAAAGTAACGTTTCTTAAACTAAATATATAAAGGTGTAAATCAATCTATGTAAAACTTTAGGTTTGAGGAATTTGACTTTATTCTAAAAACGGCCAGTGAAGTCGAAGGAGAAAGTTCGGTAGGGTTAAAGGGGTCGCAAACCGGAAAAACAAGACCCTGTAGACTTTTCTGAAAATATTTATTGATTTTATTGGCATCCCGGGTAACAAATTTGATTAAAAAAAAACTTGAGTATAAAAAAACTAAAAACAAAAAAATAATAATAATAACACCCTGCGTATTTCGAAGGTTTAAACATACTTTTTTTTCTTATTTTCATGAGATAAATTATCTCCCACAGCTTTGGACATGAATTAATCTACAAACTGTATACTAGAACCATGACATTAGCAAACAGTTCGTGGATGATACATGGTGAAATATGTTTTTCGGAATTACTAGGTATTTCTTAAGATAAATCAATTAATGCTATTTTTGACCCATCATGTTAAAAAAACCTGCAAGTCATCTTGTAATTTATTAGAAAAGCAATACACTCGGTGAACACTTCGACTCTTTGAGGTATTTTAATGTAACGATTAAAATGTGAAAATGTTTAACTTCCTTATCTTTCTGGTTAGTCCTTACCCATAAAGCTAACCCTTTACCAAAACTGCTCATTTAGATCTAATCTTTTTTATTTAAAATTTTAACACATCATGGTGTAGTGTCTGTGTAATGAATATGATTTTACATCCTGCAGAGTTTGAGAGAAACAATTAACTTACAATGCACTACATTTTCATGCTGTTACCAATTATGAATAGTATTTTATATCAATATACACAGGGTATCCCACTAAGGGTGGATCGCTACTTTCCTAGAAATTATAGGGCCTAGAGCTTGGAAGAAAAAATGTATAACTAAAGAGGTTACGAGACATTTTTGGAAAATATTTTTAAGTTTCATATCTTGCCGCAAGTAATCGCAATTGCTAAAGTTGATAATACATTTCAACATTTCATCCGAAAATCCAGACTAGGTTATAACTTTGAAAGTACCACTGGTAACTAAGTTATAACCCAATAAAGGGGTTAGGTGGTGAATCATGTAATATTAAAAAAAACTATATTTTCTGTTACATTTATCCAATTTTAATGAACCTAGGCTGGTTTAAAGGGGTACTTTAGGTCAATTTAAAAGGACGTTGTTGCTAACTACACTGTTTTAAGATTCTTTAAAAATGTTAAATCGAAGGGTATGCTTTTTTACAATAGTCAAATAAAGCACAAAAAACCTCTATTTATTTGCCAAAAACCCCTTGTTGATATCTTTATTCGAAGACGGGTTATCAGCAAATAAGTATTTAAGTCTGTATATTTAATGAACTCATTAAAAGTAAAAAATAAGATTAACAACAAAATAAGAACCTTAAAAATAAAATTTTACTACTGTTCAGAGAACAGAACGGTTCTAGTCGGTTGTTGAATCAAATCCAAACTCGTATATAACAAAACGCAAAAATGCATGTTGAATTTTTGTGTGAATTTTTAATGTGAATTTCGTAACAAGGTAATCAAACTGAGGAGGCATATTTAGAAGAGGCCTTAATAGGCTGCTAAGAAATGTATTCTTGTCTAGACATCTTAAAACCAATGACTAATAATAAGCATATGCATTTCGTTCGAAAAGCATTTATATCTAAGACTTGATATACTTATAGAATAGGTATCAATTCTCTTTAGTATACACATAAATAAAAGGTACAACCGAAATGTCTCAAGATAAGAGATTTTAAAACTTATTGGATTTAATAGAATTTTCAAGTAAAAAAAATTTCAAAGAAATGTTTAAGTTTAAGGTGGGGTTTAAATAGAGGCTAATAAAGTTAAATTAAGAATACATGCACTTATGAGCTAAGTAGTTTTCAACAGGTTTTTTCTCTCGCCTCGCCGGAATTTGGGGCTAATTAATAATTTAAGTAAATATCTCGCCATAACTGGCTTAGCAGAATGTAAAGTTGTATATTGTAAAGTTTAAAATTGTGTTGATCGGAAACTCATTAATATGCATAATCTCTCGCCGGTGCGGTAGTGGCAAGTAATTGAAAGGTCCGACACTCTCTTTCTCTCTCGAGCCAACACAAAGTAAATTGCTCTATCGCTCTCCCCAATTAATGGTTAAGGTCTAATTAAAGGCCGAGGTGGGTTTAAAGGCTATATCTCTCTTCTCTGTGTTACTAAAGCTTCGCTCGCGGTCGAACTTGAAGAGAATAAGGAAAAATGTGTAGAATTGTGGACAATATAAAGGGACAATTTTCGAATAAACTAATATTAAAATATATACTTATAGACAAGGATCCGACTTTCATTTGTTATTATTAGACGTGTTGTTATAAACTCATGCGTTTTATTGGATTGAGTAGCGGTAAGCACATCTCCTTAAACAATTTAAATGAACTAGTGAACTCTGTACCTAATTAGTACAAAACGTATATCTTGGACAGCAGTCCTGTAAATTACTTTTAAGCAAGATTTTATCATTTTATTTGGAGCCATCATGTTGATACTACAAACCTCTTCTATATAATAAAAGGCCCAATTATCTTGTCTCCCAAAATTCCAGGTCATATTAACACTCTATCTGTTTTGATGATCGATTTCTCGTATCCAGTGAGAATTAGCTGAGCCAGTAATGCTTATTATGAAAATTAATTCCACCAAAAATTCTGGAAGCATCTTCATGCGTCCATAACAAGCAGGATAAAAACTGGGGATGATATGACAATAATCTAATATTGTAATACTCTTTTCCCAAAATGTCTTCTTTCTGGATAACTAACAACATAATGGCGGACAGCAATAAACGCATTTTCAAATCATTGAATATAAATAGCGAACAATAGAATACTATTAAATGATACTGTCAGTAATACTATTATTTAGCTTTAACAAGAACTTTTCAATCATTAAAAGTATGAATTAGTAGATCACAACATCAACTTACCATTAAAGTTTAAAATATTCTCTTTTAAATTTAGCGGGCACCCCTATGAACTTTGCCTAATCGCTGAAATCGTGACCCGACTGCATTATAACGAAATAGTAAGTCCAGAAATTTGAGCTTCACAAATCGCCGCCAATAAAACGCGCGACAACGATATGCTCCCCCACCGCTTCAAACGCAAAGACGGAGATTGATACGCAGAATTTTTTACGTTGACGCCTAAAACCTCGGGCTTGTATCCTATTAATAGCTTGCAATGTAGCTTACTTGATTGTTTTGTTTTTGAACATGGTCTTATTTTTTAAATGTTTATTTTTAAAAACATATAATATAATGTCAGAAATATTTGATAAAAGTTTCTGTTGTTCTATGATTATTATAAAACCCAAAATAAATAAAAGAATGTGATATTATATTACAATTATTATTATTTGTTTTATAGTACAGTTGGGTGACTATTTACAATTTGGCAACGTTACATTGTTTCATCATTTCATGTCATCATCTCTTTTCTTTTTGAAGGAACAGGTGTCAGGGGGTCAAGTGTTAAGTATTGAAGGATTTATTTCTTTTCTCTTTTCTTTCTATTAGAAAATTAAAATTCTGAATTAGATCACCGCGCCGGTAATTCACTGCAGTACGGAATTTCTGATTGCATTTTAACGATTGACCGTTATTAATTGTCGATTTTATATTTTATCAGTGGGCGGTGTGGTTTCTGATTCGTTTGCTTTATGTTAATTTGTGATTTTAGGTATTTAACGCCAGTTAAATTTTGGAGAGTCGGCCAACATCAAAAATAACGGCAGTTTTTAGCGAAAAGAGGGTGGGTCGGCAAACTTTCAAACTTCCTGGTTTGATACTTATAAATGGCTTTGCAGGAGTTCATACAAACAGAGTTTATATTGCTGGCCGTGTATTTTATTAGGTAAAGCAAAAAATTCATGGTGCTCCAAGGATGGTTTTAGGGACTTACAAAATGTCTCTCGTAGTACCAAAACGCATGAGGCTTCTAAAGAGCACATACAAAACTTTATGGCTGTAGTACGATTAGGGCAAAATAGGGCGATCATTCAGGATGCATTAAGGGAAAACTGCAGTTTAAACAAAATTTTGTACAATGAAAATGTCATTAAATCGCGGCAATTTTAAAAAGGTTTTAAAATGCTTAATTAAACGTAATCAAGAACTCACGGAACATTGTGAAAAGCAATATTTTTACAGGTCCCTCTAAAACAATACAAAATGAACTTGTTTGTTGTATTCACGAATATTTAACAGATTTTATTAAAAATGAAGTCAATAATAAATAATGTTTTTTTTTGTGTAATAGCAGATGATAAAACAGATATAACAGAGCGTTCCCAATGTGCCATAACTATTCGAGACGTCAGCAAAGGGCGACTTTAGGAAAGATTTTTTGGGTTTTTTTGATGTTAGTAAAAATCAAATTGGAGATGCTCTTTGTAATTTGTTAGAAAGCGTTTTGAAGCCATATAATTTTAGGGAAAGATTAGTGGCTCAGTGCTATGACGGGGCCAGTCTTATGTCTAGCGAGCTAAATGGACTTCAAGCAAGGATACAATCTTCTGCCCCCTTGGACTTTGTTTACTTACTCTGCACATAGGCTAATCCTTGTGCTGCAGCAAGGCACTAAGCAAATCGACAAAAGTAGAATTTTTTTTCTACTTTGTTCGGTATACCATCATTTTTTCATAACTCAGCTAAGCGCGCCTTTGTCCTCGATCAAATATTCGGGAAAAGAATACTACGATCAATCGAAACGCGCTGGTATACCCGTTCCAAAATCTTAAATTTAGTTGCCACTGAATGGGACAAGTTAATATTAGTGTTTCAAACCATAATTGACGACGAAACTTCCGGTTCAGAATCAATAAACATATCAAAAGGATTTCTAAAACATTTTCAGAACTTTGACTTTGCTATTTTGACTAAGATCTATTTAGACATTTTTGCGAGCATTAATTTACTTTTCCAAATTTTCCAAACCAAAATTATAGATATAAACTACTGCTTTAATCAGATCAAAATCACTGCCCAACGAATTTGTGAATTAAGAAATGAAGAAAAATTTAAAGAGTTGTTTAATTGGGCAAAAAGTAAAACTGATGAATGAATTACCAAGAAAATAGGGCAAAAGTCACAATGAATTAGAAATCAATTTCTGAATTAAGGAATGAAGAAAAATTTTAAGTTTTTTAATTGGGCAAAAAGCAAAACTGATGAATGACCAAGAAAATGGGGCAAAAGTCACAATGAATTAGAAATCTTTTCGAGCTATAACATGTTGTACTACGAAATTATAGATTGTATTTCCCTTCAGTTAAGTACTCGTTTTAGTAATCTCCACGATTTAAGTTTTCTTTCATTAGCAGATTCTTCAAAATTTACTGAAAAAATTTTCCCGAAAAATTATTTCAATGTATTTTAAAAATGTATCAAAATGTTTTTGAAATAAATCGGCTAAAAAACGAACTGTTTTGTACAGTAGGGCAAAAGTCACAATGAATTAGAAATCAATTTCTGAATTAAGGAATGAAGAAAAATTTTAAGTTTTTTAATTGGGCAAAAAGCAAAACTGATGAATGACCAAGAAAATGGGGCAAAAGTCACGATGAATTAGAAATCTTTTCGAGCTATAACATGTTGTACTACGAAATTATAGATTGTATTTCCCTTCAGTTAAGTACTCGTTTTAGTAATCTCCACGATTTAAGTTTTCTTTCATTAGCAGATTCTTCAAAATTTACTGAAAAAATTTTTCCGAAAAATTATTTCAATGTATATTAAAAATGTATCAAAATGTTTTTGAAATAAATCGGCTAAAAAACGAACTGTTTTGTACAGGGACACACAATTTTATAATTTAAGTGTTCAACAAATATTAGAAATATTTACAAGGATTTTAAAATTATCTTTTCGGAAATTGTTTTGCCTAGTTTTAACTATTCCTGCAACAAGTGTGTCGGAAGAGAGATTTTTCGTGTCTTAAGAGCTTTAAAACATATTTAAGAAATACCATCGCACAAGAGCGTCTAACGTGTTTGCCAACGATATTTTTAGAAATTACAAAGCCTTCGTGAGGATACTCACTTTTACGAGGACATTATAAATAAATTTGCAAATTTAAAAATCCGGCAAATAGACTTAATATACAAAAAGTCAAAAAAAATTGGATTTATTTATTATTTTGCTCGAATTTAATTATTTTTGACCTATTTCCTTATTACTTGATTTATAAAAAATAAAGCTACGACGCGACGCAGCATATTTTTATTGGGTTCTAATAGATAATAGATTTTCAACACTTAAGATCAGAGCGAGAACCTATAGCGTTGTCATTTTTAAGATCCTTGTTTTATTTATTGGAACACTTTTTACTGATTTTGACAAATTTATTATTTATTGTGACATTTATATACCTAGTACTAGTGACCTTAGTAAACCTCTATCGTAAAAGGTTTTTGCTTTGAAATTTGGTTTTCGTTTCAAAAAATCGAATGCGGCAGAACTAAGTGCTCAGTTCACGACTGGCAGCCTTGTTTAAACAGGAAGCCCTTAAACGAAATTAAATTTAAAAACCCATTTATATAAATTAATGCAAAAGTGTAATCCTGTGGTGGATGATATAAAAAGCAATTTAGTTTTTACGCAATGGTGAATGCGCCAACAAATTTTCTCCTGTGGCGCATTTTTCTTTTTTTTTTTGGGTATCACCTGCTTTGGATGCCACGAGCGGCCACTGACCTACACCTCTGAGTTAATAATAAATAAAGGTTTTTGGTATACATGGCATACTTGATCTCTTTGACTAGAGCTTAGTAACATTTGCCTAATACTAATTATCATTTTAATGAGAATAATATACGGACTTAAATACGTAATAACTCAGAATAAAGATATGGATGTGCGGTAATAACTCGAGAATAAAGATATGAATGTGCGGTTTTAGGCGACAAATAGGGTTTTTGTGATTTTTCTGAAAGAGTATAAGGTATCCTTCCATTTAACATTCTTAAGAAAACGTAAAAAAGTGTTGTAGTTAGCAGAAAGCACCCGTTTAACAAGTTTGCTAGGAATGTTTTGGATACCATCCGATACCAATTATAAATTGACCTAAAATACCCATTCAAACCAGCTTTTATGGCCATGATTCATCACCTATCCCCACTCTTATTAAGATTGGTACGATTACATATCTTTAATAAAAATGATGGGGAAACGACCTAACTTTCTAATGGTACTTTCAAAGTTATCACATATACAGTAATTGCGACCACTTGCAGCAAGGATTGAAGCATTTTTTCAAAAATTTCTCATGGCCATCTATCTTAGTTATAATTTTTCCCCAAGCTCTACGCACTATATTTTCCATAGAAATGCCGCGAGCCACCATTAATGGGACACTCTGTATAATATAATATTGATATCATATACTATTTATAATATCTCAAAATATGTGTAATATTTGCCTATATTAGTTAAGGACATGTAACTGTAACTATAAAAACCTTAAGCAGTTTTATGATTAGAATTTATGGAGACTTCATTTTTAGGTTAACCTGACGCTCGTTATACGGTAAATAAACTCTTAAACCCAACTACTCCAAGGAATCTAATATTAAATCTTTAAAGTTTCTAATACACGTAAATAATAATAAATATATTAAATATTTGCTTACCTTTTTTAGAAAATGCTCGAGACTTTGAGAAAGTACCTGTTAGTGTTACACATACAGATTCCAAAAGCAACTCGCTTAAGATAGTCTTTATATCTTCGTCGTTGTTATTTAGAAGAGTTTCAATAATTATGTTCCAATTTTGTAATATATTAGTATGGTCAATGCAAGATTCAACTAATAGCGATTTTAAATTCGAATGCTGAAATGTAATCTATATTAAAACTAAATTTGCACATTTATGAAATAACTAACAGTATTCGGATAAATTATATTTGTTTATTGGCTAAAGTTATTTTGTGTTTTGTGGTTTCTATTATCTACAATTTTCAAAAAAAAACGCAAATCAAGTGGAGTAGTAGAGCATTGGATCAAATATTGCTATATCAATGATTAAATAATTTGTCTCCAGTTGCCGGCTATCTTGCTTGTCGGGAGTTAACCCCATTTCTGACTGTTGACTCAAATATGTCCCATTTTTTAGGAGGAACTCTGGACGTAGGGCGCCCTTGACCTTCGCTTGGCCCCTAGGTACGCCCATTTCCTATGTGAAACAGTCACTATTCTCTGCTTTATTGTCTAACAATGTAAGCTGTGACCTATTGGACACAGCACCGCACTATTTCTCCGCTAGCTCTGGTTCCATTTTATTGTCCATATTATTAATCCTTATTATGATCTCGTTTTTTTAAAACGTCTGGGTATATTTTAACACTAGTATAGTGATACGAGTCTCCTGCCCGATGCTAACTATATATCTTAACCGTACAGCTGTATTCCCTTTACTGAAGGAAAATCCGAAGGCGAGTTAAAACCTCAAAACTGGTCTTTCTATAACAATTCTTATTATGGCTTGTAACCCACTGCAGCATTAACTTCGTAGTGGTCTCCTCGCTGATGTTTATTATAAAATATGGTCTCTTTGGTTTTCTACTCTTACTTAGCGATACCTCCTTCGAATGCTTCTTGAAATTCCGTACTAATACGTTGTCTAATAGTCAATCTATGGATGTGGATAAGCTAGCGAAATCTAGGACACCTCATTCAGGATCTTCTCGGAGTTCCTGCGGGCGTCGCGTACGTGTGCGAAAGTCTCGGCGTATCCCTCAACTCTTCCTTTTTCTATTCCTACCGGAAAATTCGATGCCCAGTCGAACCCTGAATTTATACATGACCTGTCCAAGTTCCGAATGTCTATCCCGTTTTATCACTTCGTGTTGCAGAGCTTTAGAAATTTCTTTTATCACCGTTCAAAAATTAGTTTCCAAGGGTATTGAAAGAGATCATGACTATGGAGTAAAAATTCAGGTAAGTCATGTTTCGAGGAACTCCTCTTTACAGAGTACAACAGTATACCATAAGATCAAGACTTTATGCCATGTATGAAGCAGGTGAGAATTAAAATTTGTAGCGATGTCTTTTCATACATATTTACATTGTTTTTAACAGGTGAACATGTAACAGTGAGACCGCTCCAAAAAAAAAATTCTTGATATTCATGATGTTCGCATATTATTTGGTTCATTAAGTATTGCCTTTAAAAAATTGAAATTTAAATGGAGAAATTGCTAACAGAAAGTATCTTATGGAACAACCAACTATCGCACAAAAGAGACTGTCTTTTTTAAGAGAATACATTAAAAATAAAAACGATCCTTATTCGTTAAAGCCTGTAGTTTTAGATGAAACATGGATTTTTAGCAAAAGGGCATTCAGAAAAAGTTGGCAAGATGACTATCGAAAAACTGCGCGTAAAAAATCTGGAGAAGGAATTCGATATATAATTTTACATGCTGGTTGTGAATATGGCTTTATAGAGAATGCTAGTCTTATTTTTAAGTCAGGCACACAATCTGGAGATTATCACGATTCGATGAATACTGAAAACTTGGAAAGGTATTAAAATGCGGCAGAGTTACAAATGTTTTCAAACAAAACTACATAAATAAAATCCAAAAAAACAATAATTGCACACATAAGTTGAATAGGTAAAAATAAATATATAAATAGATAAAAAAACTTATTTCTAATCAGATTTTTAAGCACTTTTAAAGTTTCCGTGCTGCAGGTAAAACATTCTGCACTGTTTTGGTGCCAAACAAACGATCTGGTGCCTGACTTTTTTGTGTTTTGTACGTTAATATCCGCTTTAAAAAAAATAATTTTAGTGTATTACAATGTTTGTATTATGTTCAGCTTACGATTTCAAAAATCGAAGCGATAGAAAAGAGCCGGCAGTTACATTTTAGTTGTAAAACATTATTTTTCCCAATAAAACTATGTCCGATAATGCATAATCATTATATTTTCTTTCTGGGCTAACATATAACGATTATTTTTTAGTATGATTTAGGGAAATAGCAAATCAAACTACACTAAAAGTTTGAAAAAGATCTCTTTATGTTTTTGTTAAAGTTATAATTTATCTGGAGAATATAGATTTTTCTAGTGTCGTCCCAGCAGTTTCTAATAATTTAGAATAAGCTAAAAAAATCAACATTGGAACCATGCAGTGATTTAAGGAAATCGTATGAGTGGTTTCAGGTCCAATTAAAACTCGGTCTTGGGACGTTTTGTACTCCAGTCTGAGTATATCTTCGGGGTGAAGAACCTAACAAATCACAAATGCATTTCTAAAAGTTAATACTTTTTCAGAAGTTTAAAACGTATAATTATCATTCTCATGTGCATTTGTCGCGCTTTGGTAATTATTTTTGATGTTTTTTTTGCTGAAAAAGTATTCAGATTAAAGTATAAAACGTCCCAATTAAGACAGAGTTTTAATTGGATCAGAACCATGCTTCCGTCTCCAATATAAGTTGCGCCACTGAGCGAGCTAGCCTGGTTCCAGGAACACTTCGACCGTTGCTTTTATGCGTCCTCTCTCTTTCATCGTCTAGGGGTAAGTGTCAATTATTATTCAAATCTAAAAATTATTTTTATATATTTTCAGAATGGATCGGCTAGCCCTGAAAAATGGACATAGAGTTCTGCGCCTCCCACCTTACCATTCTCAGTTTAAGGGGATAGAAATGGTCTGGTCTGACTGTAAACGGTATTATGATGCCAAAGTAGCTGCAATTAATCCAATAACACATGATGCTGTAGTTGGTCTATGAAACGACGCAATTGCACAGGTAAAATAAAGACCAACCTAAATATTTACTTAAATAGTATAGTCACATTATTCTTTTAGGTAACTCCTGAAAAATGTTTCCAAACGAAACACAACTACATAATAAAAAAGCAATAAACCAATAATTATTTGCTTTTCTAACCTGATAAAACAGTTTAGCGGTTAGTTCGATTTAGCTTATCAAATATTAAAAAAAAATGGACTTGTTTATTTTATTATTGAATTACCTAATGCATCTAATTTCCTTAGTGGCGTAACTACAGAGTGTTTACTGAACACGGGCCACCATAGCTTTGGGGGCCCACCAAGGTTCAAAATGTAGTACTAAACGATTTTTATCGCTTGGTTAGTAAAATGTCAACGTCGGGTCGCACGTCTCCGCCTGGAGCTAGCCTTATATTTAAAAATTTGCCTGCAGTAGCCTAAACATTAATTAGATTATGGTGTCAAAACCAAAATTAAGACTGGTAAATAAACGTTTCCTTTGTATTTATGTAGGGATAAAAATTAGGTAGCTATAGTATTTTTCAACATATAAGAACGTAACTGTGCTGCACCTGTTGTAAATAACTGTAACTCCCTTTTATTATAACATGTTATTGGATTGAACCAAACATCCTTAATAAGTATATACAATCACAAGTATACTGCGGCCCTGCACCATGTCTTGTCATTAATTAACCTTGTGATTCAGGTAGCTAGATTGTGAGAAATACTATACTGAGATATTTTTGCACATCGTACAAGCGTGAAAGCAATAAATGATATTTTTAGCTACGCGAATGCTAAACTGCATATCACATTCCCTCAAAAACAAAACTTTAAGAATAAATGCACTAGTATAAGAGAGGGCTCACGGTAAATCTTGAAGACGCGCACATTCGTAAGTTATTTAATCACTGAATGTTATATATTAGGGGAAGGTTGCAAAATAAAAAACCTAAATTATAAAAGAACACAAAATGAAAATTCGTAACGGAACGTACTTGGAAATATAAAGTATTATAGAGACATCTTGTGGCTAAAATAGAAAATAGCACATTAATTTATCTAAGGCATAGTTGATCAGACTTTCGATTAAAACGTATCAAATTCGGAACCATTTTATAAAATTGAAGTTGATCGTATTCAGTGAAAACTATACACCTATATTAAAGATTGTTAAGTCATAAAACTTTAACTATATTTTATAAAGTAAAAATATAACCATTATATATATATATATATATATATATATATATATATATATATATATATATATATATATATATATATATATATATATATTCTGTCGATATTATGATTATGAAGCTATAATTAATATTTCCCTTTAAGGAGGGAAGTAATACGAAAATTTGAGGATGTAAAGAAAAATCCCAAATTCCTATTAGAAATGAATAGTTAGACATTAGCTTTCATTTAAAGCCTTTATTTTTTAGTCTATTTTAGCAGTTAGGGCTGCATGTATTTATTATAAAAATCAAGTTTTTTATAGCCAGACATATAACTAAAATCTGAACAAAAATACCGAGATAGCTAATAAACGTATATTAGAACCGAAATCAATTGAGAAAAAAGTTTCAAAATTTGGGGCTAGTTAATTTTTTTTTAATTTCTGCATGATATTAAACAACACCCTGTATAACAATTGTTGATAGATTTATTGCAAATCTACTTACTTATTCAGACTTACTTAATCAGAATAATTAAATAATCTATTCAACGTGTAAAAACAGCCGTCATTTTGCTTTTAATACTTAACAATAATAATAAAAAATGTTTTTATAACGATAAACACAGTGCTAATTAAAAAGGTATACCACTTTAGACTCAAAATCGACAAAGGCAGAGTTCGCATTTTTCTGGACAGAAATATACCATCGTTAAAATAGGAGAGACATATCATGTATATATTTTTTATTTCTCCTCTGAACATCAGTAATATAGACGGGATCTGTTATTGCCATTCAACGAGTATGTCTTGAATCAATTATTTTTGGTAAAAAACAATTAAATTAAAACTTTTCTAATTTTAGTAACATTTCTTAAAATAATAATTATTTAACATCTTGGAAACGCTTTTAGGTATTGTATTGAATTTTGGTATGCGATATTAAGAAGTTAAAAGGCATTTTTATAAGCACAATGTTTGCTTTACCTCTACAATATAGTTTCTGTTTAATTTATGTCTAATTATACAAATTACCTACAATTTTATTCAATCGGTCTACGCGATTTGTTAAAATCAACAATTTTTAAAATTCTGTACATTAAAAAAATACTCAAAATAGTTTCATGTCGCTAAACGTGTCCTAAAATATGCATTTCTTAATGTATGTCCTTTAATATATCAGTTGCCTATAATAATGACTCACAAACATTTACATAAGTAGGCTATATTTGTCTCTAATTTGATTAAAATTGGTTTGAGAATTCTCAGGATATAATTTTTAATAGAGAATTAAAAAAAAACGAAAAACCTATGCTGATAACTAATAAATCTGTGTACCAAAATAAATTCAACTATTTAAATGTCTAAAGGTTAACTAAAAATGCATAATTTGCACCCTTTAATGCCTAAAGAAGCCCATTTTCAGTAATTTTGACTAAAAATACGTAATTAATACTCTTAAATACGCCCCAAATTCATCTGCCATGTTGACGTCGCCGGTTTAGATTTGTAAATGATCATAAGTTCATAACTTGCACCCTTAATAACTCTCAGATACCGATTTTCTGTTGAATTTGCACAGATGACAAAAATTCGCTCGCCATGTGCGTGCCGCTATTTTGGATTTTGAAATAAAAATTAAAAATGTATAAATTGTAATCTTAAATATTCCCCAGATACCGATTTTATGTCGTCTATACAAATGACACAATTTATCAGCCATGCTGGCGTTGCCATTTTAAATTTGTAAATGTTGACTAGAAGATCAAAATATGCTCTCATAAAATCCTCCACATACGTACTTTGAACCGAATCTGTACAAATGACAAAATTGGTGAGCAATGTTGGCTCCGACATTTTTAGGTTATCGGTCGTTTGGAATCGTGAAATGTAGAGTGAAAATTCATAATTTGCTTCCTTCAATACCGCCAGATACCGATTTTCAGTCAAATCGGAACAAATAAAATTCGTCTGCTATTGGGTGGTGATGCCATTTGAATTTTTAGAATGTTATATAAATGTTTAATATACAAATTACAAAATTAATTTTGAAATATTTACTAAAAAATCTTAATTTGCATTTTCAATACCTCCAGATACCGATTTTCACTCGAATCTGCACAAAGCAGAAAATTCGTATGGTATTTTGGCGTCACAATTTTAAATTTTTTTATAGTGGCTAAAAATTCATTATTTGTACTCTGAAATATCAGCATAATTTTTCAATCCAATTTAAAGCATTGCAATCCCCACGGTAATGGTTTTAGTTGAATAAAACCTCAAATAACAATACTGTCTGCCATCTTAAATGTTTTATATTCGAAAATGTCAAATTATATTATCACACGAATTGTATAAGAATGCCAAATTTGAAGTGAATAAATAAAGTCAAAGTGGGTGAAAAATACCTTAAAATATTTGAACCAGGCAAAATATATACATATACAGGTCTTGTACGATATAAGCATGTGGGAGTTTTAAAATTTTCTAAAGAGAAATGAAAATAGAGAGGCCTATAACCCTAGAATATTACAGGATAGGGGAGCGAAAAGGGGTGCTGGGTGGGGTAAAATAATACATATGAATATCGATTTTTTTTCAATTTTCTGAGTCGAAATGAGAAAAAAGACGCTTGCAATAACGTTTTCTAAAAAAAAAAATATAAATTATCCATAAATTACCCCAACCCTCTGAGTTACCTTCGGGTACTTTAGGCCTAGATGATCAACTATCAGCTTAATTGACTCTTTTACTAAGAATGAAGTTCAACACAATGTATAGTATCCAGTTGCGTAACTACAATGATGCGAGTGGTGCGGTTGCGCCGGGGCCCGATCCTTTGGGAGTCCGGCGGCCTGGTTAGTCTACAGAAAAAATCATATTAGAACTAAAAACTATCGATTTATAAAAGCGCACATTTAATTAACGAAATTATATTTACCAAACTACGCGCAAAACAGCCTTTTATTTTTACTTGGCCTTCGCCAGCAGGTTCATTTCTATCGCGGCGGAGCCCTTTACGTCGGTAAAGATCAATCGAACAAAATGTCTACTACTGAACTGATAGTATTTTGCTATTTGTTTTGGACAGGGTTGAATTTTTTTTGGTCGTCACTTTTTCCCATGAGCTTGGGACCCGTAAATACGTTCGGGCGAAAATAATTAATCCGGCACTGGCTTTTAGGGGATAGGGCCGATAATCTCAAGCGGACCTAGGGCTCCAAAAGTTGTAGATGCGGTACTGGCTCTGGGTGCTAATTATTTGTGTTCTTTGTTAGGTGCTAGGCTAAAACAGGCGTATAATTGCAGTGATACTGATTTTATATTTTGTTTTGTATTCGGCTTAGTAGTCGTGATAACATGAATTACAAGCACCAATCAGGAGCAGCTTAAAGAAAAAAAGCTGCGGAAAACGAAGCAAAATTAAAAAAGCATGTAAAAATAGACAATTTTTTTCAAGTTATAGACAAAAGTAATAGCAGTCAGTCGTCTAATCGTAAGTTAGAAGGTTGTTTTGTATATTTGTTTCTTTTTTTGCTAAGTTTGTTTAGAATAGTTTTTATGAAATATATTATGGTTGATATATAACCTTGTTTCATTTTTCTGTGATACCTATTCGATTTGTTGGAGCTTTTTTGAATGTTAAAACAAGATTTCAATATTTTTTTATGAAAATTTTTTTATTTATGATTTATGAAATCTTCTAATTTTTTTTTATTTATATGTACATATTATAGAGAGGAGAGGAGGCCCGGTTTTACGATTTTGCACCATGGCCCTACGTTGCCTTGTTACGCCACTGATAGTATCTATTCTTCTCAGCTACTTTTTGTCAAAATTGATAGGGAGTGTAATCTAAACAAAGGGTCTTGTGTAGTTACCGAACCCACACGCATTTGTCGTTTTCTTTTTATTTTAAATGATAGCCAATGGTATATAGATTAGATTAAAAGTAAAAAACTCGTAACGTTTCCCACTTTATTTCCCGAAAAAAAATCGAAAAAGTTTGCAAATTTCACTATTTTTCCGTGTAAAAACTCTGCAGGTGAAGATTTGGACAAAATGAAGAAACAAATAATGTGCAGTGTTGCCAAACTCACCTGATTTTCTGGAAATATATATCACAGGCTTTAATGATGATTTTATTGACGAACCTGGGCTAACCTAATGCTAACGGGGCAGATTCACCTAACAATACAGGTTTTGAATAGAAGTATTTTATCAGTTTGTTTTTAAACTGTGAAATATATTTTTAGAAATATTTATAATCAACAGCAAAAGTTATGGTACAAGCGGGGATCGAATCCGCACGTCTGGATCATTAGTCAATTGCTCTAACCAATTGCGCTATCGCACATAAGCAATTCCTTAGAACTTGTACATATTCAAACCCACCAGTATCATAGCCATTGTTGATTCTATCAAATATTCTAACCTTATTGCGCGGCGTTCCTGACTGGACGTCAAATCTGACATCGCTATTAGGTAACGTCTATATTAGTAAATTTATAATTTTATGTTGATTATAAATATTTCTAAAAATATATTTCACAGTTTAAAAACAAACTGATAAAATACTTCCATTCAGAATTTGGCTTATACGGGCATAACATAAAATTAAAACAATAATTGTAGAATATTATAATAATAATACAAATATGAATAAATAACTTTACTATTGGCGACATGCTTATATCGTACAATAAATATATAATAAAAGCTTGGTACTATATAGGGGCTAAATATATTTAAAATTTCAATTCAATATATTTAAATATCAGTAAAATAGATTCCATTCTCCCTTCCCTTACGAAACCGATTTTTAAATAAATCTTGTACCAGAAGCGGATGTCACACTTAGCTAGGTTTAGACTGCAGACTCCGGTCCTGTCCCAGTTAGCGCCACCCTCGATATTCGAAATATTAAAAAAGCACGTAATTGCAGTCTTTTAATATTTCCGGCCAACGCTCTCGCAAAGGTATGGAATTCACCATAAAAATTTTTCTATTTTTAATTAATTAATTAAACCTATTTTCCTTATTTTTTTTGGGAACATTTACTCGAGTGGATACCGATTACAAAAGAGAAATTTGCAAAAATATTGCACGAGAAGCATATACAAAATGTCATCTTTCAGTGTTTTCTTAATGCACATCAATAAATTTAACTTTTTTCAAATTAAATGAGTGAATGCCCCCCTTAAGATTTGGCGGTAATTCGTATACACCCACTACATTTAGATCAGACATTTATCTTGAATCGCTACTAAATATGCCGCTCCGTTGTTAAATGTGGATTTTCGATATCCCAAACGTGCATATTTCCTAAGTTGAAAACACCCCGACGAGTAAACGTGGCTTCATCAGTAAAAAGTACATTATTTAAAAACAACTGTGGCGGCCATTCAGGTGAAGTGCTACTTCATCAGGAAAAATAAACAAGCAAACATCTAACTATATTTATTATATATCTCTTAAAATTTTTGTTTTTACATTAATTCATTCACCTAATTTGTAAAAAATAAACTGTACATCTCGAATAAATATTTTACTTGACGGTTGGCGGCATGTCTTTTTAAAACTTTCAATCGAACTTTATTATAACAACTATAACGCTTTGACTTTGCTGGAGGTGCTATGTTTAATTTACAATTTTCCTACTATGTTGCCATGACAACGCGTATCCGATGACGTCGAGCCCAGCGCCATACAACGCTCTCGGTGAATTGCAGGCGCAGTACACTACACCCACGTGTCTTTCAGTTTGCGGTTGTTGTTTACTTTTATTTTCGCGGATTTTGCTGCAACCGGTGAGTTCCTTTGCAGTTAACTTGATTGTTTTGTGTTATATTTATTTATGGTGTTGTTACAACTTCAAATTCGAAGTTAGTAAATGTGATTGTTCAAGACTGGAATAAATTAAAAGACGTCTTTGAATTTATTACAAACTGTGACAAATCTGATGAAAAGCAATCCGTCTTGCGAAAGGATTTTTAGGTGAGATGAACGATTTTGAATTCACGTTTCTGGCATTAGTGTTTAATGACATTTTCTCAATCACGGACATACTATTTGACGTTCTTCAAAAAAAAAATCGCTTGATATTCATTTTTGCATATCCAAGATAAAACGCTGTTGTGAGGCGCTCTGTAAAAAAGAAATGAACATTTTTTAATACCATGTTTGATAAAGCAAATTCTATTACAGAAATAAATCATTACAAACGTGAGCTTGCTAAGCTTTCACCTGAAGAAATTAGGACTAAGTATAGAACCCTTTTTTATGAAATATTGGACCATATTTTAATGTTTTTCCTTATTTTGACAATACCGTCGACAAGTCCTTCAGTGGAAAGAAGTTTTTCTTGCTTCAAATGTGTAAAAACTTATTTAAGAAATACAATATCTCAAGAAAGACTTACTTCTCTTGGCAATATTAATAATAAATTTGCTGCTATGAAGGATAGGAGAATGGATTTAGTATAGAAAATTTAGGTAAGTCGTAAAAAAAAATCTACCCCCTCCACAAACAAAAAAATTCTGAAAAAAAAATTATGGCGATATTTTCTTGCTTCGTTTGCACTTCACTTACTTTTTCACCCGCGAGCCGCCACTGAAAAACAATGGATTTGTATCTTGTTGGTTTGGAAGTAAATTATGTACAAGTGTAAAATGATACGGATAGAGACCTTCTCCATGAAATACTTGAAGTATCGATGATTTACTGATACCAGTTTCTGCCTTCATTCGCCTTGATTATTCTGCGATTCTCCGCTACGCAAACTAAAATATCGTGTTCTTGTTCTGGAGTGTTCACTGTAGGATTTTAGGAATGAGCCAGTTTCATCCAAGCAACAATAAAGATTTTTAAATATTTTGAAATCAGGCTACCTTCTAATAGGATATGTTTCTAAATACCGGCGACAAGCGCTGCGTCCCCTGAAGTTTTTTTGAACAAAAATGCAAACCATATCTCGCATTTCTTCATTAGAAAATAAATTATGATTGCGGTATATTTAAAGATATTTCCCACACAAAATTCGTTAAGGAAAAATGTATGACAATTAAACACCATTATGATAGGAAGTAAGTTGCGCATTTCATCGCCATTGTTTTGACCAAGGCCTATTTTGGCAACTAACAGATAAATTACTAAGGACAAAGCACAAAATGCAGAAAAGTAGTATCTATGCAGTTTTCTGAATTTTGTATGTAATGTAATATATAATCTCTAGTTTCATTTTCCGAAAAAAAAAATTGGGGGCTGATAGACTATTTTTCGGGTTACGAGGAGTCATAGGCGTACTTGTCAAAAATACAACATTTACATCATATATAATACTTATTATTTAGTTTTTAGTTTTTTAGGTATGTGAGGTAGGTTGTGTGCTATTTTTAGTAATATTATACAGGGCGATTTTTTAATGCGGATCCTATTTTAAGTAAGGGTATTTATTCTTAAAATATTTTTTTTCAAATCCTAAGTAAGTGGGACTGAAATAACAAATTATTGATTTTACGGGTTGAAAACACGTAAAAGAGGACATAACATGTTACATCTTATATACATAGTGTTTAAAAATAAAATATGACTCTACATTCTTATATGTTTATCTCGGTAATTGTGAAGTTTTCGTAAATATAAAATATTTAAATAAGTTTATTTTTAGTTTTTATTGTAACTTAATTAAAAAACTTCTGCATAATACAAATTTTCAAACGATGACAAAAAAGTCAGAATAACACAAAGAAGTATCATTTGTATATTATACATACCTATACCTGGTATTAATTATATATATTATATAATACGTATTTATATTTACCCTTATATAATCCACAATTTATTTTATTTCACACAAATTCTATGTTTTAAATTTTCTATTATTATATATTATAAAATATGACACAACAATAGAACACTATAATATAAATTATAGATTATATAAATGCCCGAATTTTGACGCGTAACTCGAAATATATTTTTTTTATTTTGGGAAATGAAACTAGAGATCAAATCTACATTATATGTATAGTTCAGAAAATTTCACTGAAACCACCAATAATCAGCTGCAAGAAAATAAATCAGATTATTTTTTGTCGCCCCAAAAAAAAAACCGTATACCACCTAACATTTTAAAAAAGTTTATAAATATTGACATTGTGCTTTTGATCAGCCAGTCGCTAACTGCTAACACTCTTTCACCCGTAGTCACTAAGAGGTCTAACTTAACTATTATAGGTTTAAGGTGACATATGCAACAATTGAACAAATAAATTTTCTAATTATTACAATTACAAAATGACAGTAATAAGCAAAACATAAGTAGTGAACTAACAGTTTTAACTGTCATGGCAATTAGATTTGGTCTAATTCTTAAACCTTTTTAGTTAATCTGGAGGTTATGTTTTTGATATTATCCGGTAAAAACTCATTACTTAGGAATATTAAAGAGATTATTTTAATGATAAGAGAATTTTAAAGTTACTTACGAATTTTGTAGTTATTTTACAGAGGTTCAAAATTAAAGTCGATTCGTCACATTTTTCTTGTTGTAAAATTTCGATCAAACATTTACCAGCAGCAGATCCCATTCTAAAATCATTGTGATAAATAGTCTCTATCAATTTCTCAAGTATGTTCCTTTTATTAATAGAATCCCAGTAACTAAAAGGTGAAATATTTGAATATTAGTTTAAATTAATTTATTTATTGTGTTTAGTTCGTAACTCCTTTTAAAACTTCACGACTGTCGTCAAATTCAGTTGATAATCCAATAACTTCGTAGATATAATGCATCAAGAAACAATGTCCCCATGAACGAAAGTTATCATAAGGAAACAACGCTGTTTCCTCACGTCCGAAGGCAGGCTACAACACTCAGTACAGATAGACAAAACGTTATATTTAAAATTACATATTTGAATTAAACCCACAATAAACCGTTCCCCATATTATTTGCTATATTTTAATTGAAAGATATATAACAATCCCTTGTGATAACACTAAAATTATTACTTACTTTGTAATTATAATAGTGAAAACTTCTATAGCCTTAATTTGAACCAGTATATTAATATCACGAACTCTTCCCCAAATACTATCGCTCAAAGTGTCTATGTGAACAGTTTTCAAATACCTAATATGTTTTTCATTCTGAATTATCTTCATACACGTTTCCAAAGCAGCCAGTCGCACTGATGTTGTCTAAAATTCCATTTATTTTATGTACAAGGTAGGCAATAGTAGTTTTGAGATTTTTTTTTCTAGTAAAAGCGGCAAAGAGAAATTGCTGGAAATTATTTTCTAACAATTTCTCTTAGGATAGGCAATAGGGGATGTAACACTTAAGTTTGTCCAGTTAATCTGTGTCGAAAATACCGGCAATATAATCTAGAGAAAAATATGAACAGTTTTGATCTAACATTTACTGCTCTAGTTATTTAAATCAAGTGGTGGGGGTCAATATTTTAATATTTAAATATTGATAAAATCGGTTTGGAATAACGTAATTTAGCAAATTTGGTCTAGTTGAGGAGATCTCCTATTGTTTTGTTATCTGTTTTATAAATCGTCTTTCTAGGTTTGTCGCTAGAGGGCACTGTTGCGAAATGCAATACACTTTGTGTTTTAAATACAAAGAAGCATATATTTTTACATAATTTAAATGGGGACTAAAAGTCACTGAAAATTCCTCGCTGGTATTTTTTAAACCAGTGATTTAATCTAACAATAATATCCTCAGAATTGCAACACAAAGGAAATAAGAAAATGTTTTCTTCTTATTTGTAGCGTTCTTCATCTTTTATATTATTAAAAGGCCATGGAAACAAACTTTTTCTCCATTTGTCAGAAAATGTCATGTCCAGGAATTCACGAACATTTGTCGGAAAATGAGCTGAACATCAGTCATGTTGAAAATACATATTCCGTCTGGTTTTCAGCCGTACATCTTCCAAATAATTTAAATATATATTCCCATTGATACCTTCAATAAATTTAAAATGTCGTGTGTGTAGGTGTAATAAATTTATTACACTATCAGACACAAACGCTCCACCGATCTTGATGTGGGACCTGACCTCTTGCATCCAATGAGCATTAGTCCTTGACCGGTACTGCATGTTATGCAAGTTTACCCTCCATTATTATTAAACGTAGCTTCTTCTGCACACAGAATATTAGACACTATTCCAGGATCATCTTTTATCATATTTAATTAAGAGCCAGTAACAGTAATCTACCCTATGGTTAAAATCTTGTTCCGTGAAAACCTAATGAAAAACAACGTGGTACAGATGCAGTCTAAATAAAGTTGATTATAATTGATAATGAGGCTAAAACACGTATTTGTATTAGGTATCAGGTACCAATGAGTAACAAATTAAATGTTTAGTCCCTACTTTAATGAAATCGAATGTAGCTAAACTTTCACAAAAATTAAATAATCGAATATTAATATTGATTTAAAAATAAGTGAGTTAGCGTCTTCTACCAGATGCAGATCTGTAGTTTATCATTTCTTTAAATTTTTTCTCTACTCCTGTTTTAAGATTTTTCAAAGCAATTTTCAATTTAAACCGATGCAAACTCACTTTCAGTAGGAGCAGTACTCACTCAAATTGAAGATGACGATGAGTATTAATAGCCTATAGCTCTAGAACCTTAACTAAATCAGAAAAAAATATGTCAGTTAACGAAATAATTACTTGCTATAGTTCACGCTGTCTTAAAATTTAGAGCTTATATAGAAGTGGGGCCAAAATTTCAAATTATTACACATCATTATTCCTTCCAATGGCTTTATAAATTAAAAAATCCTATGGGAAGACTTTGTAGATGGTCAATTTTACTGTCACAGTTTGATTTTGAACTTATTCATAGAACTGGGAATAGTAATTATGTCGCAGATGCCTTAAGCAGTTTCAGTTAAAAAACATACTGAAAAATATCCTCTTTATCGAGTTGATCAAGGCGTATTTTTCATTGTCAATTGTTGCTTAAAAGTTGCATATTTAACCTTAATGTAACGGGTTATATATTTATATTACCGTCATTCTGCTTCAAATATTTACATAATTAACCTTAATGTAACTGGATATATTTATTAGCTTAACGCTTACAAATTTTGTTTTTTTGCCTAATGTCAGTCTGTTTAACTTTTGGTTTTATTATTGAGTAGCTAGATAAAGCTTAGTGCTTTACATATATGCTAATTTTGGTTAAAATTTGATTAAAGATCATAAATCAGTTGTAAATTTATATGGATATTTGAGTAAATGAATAACCAAATATTGAATATTTTCACTTTTCGTTATAAATCTTTAGTGTTTCCTAGTTTACGTAACAATATTTTGATATTTGGCCAATTGAATTAAATTGATTTGGTAAATTTAAAATTGGAATAGCTAGAACCCTTTCTTGTGACTCATCTTGTCATTGTTGATATTGCATAACTGGACATTTTCAGAAAATAAATATTATTTAATTAAATTTAGCTTGTTTCTTTTGCGTTTATCTTTAGACTTTTCAGGATACGTTGATTAGGGATTATAATTAAAGTCTAATTAATGTACGGTTAATGGAACTTAATTTCAAAATAGTGTATCGGTCTATTATCACTTCTTTCTTTCTTTATGTCCAACTATTAAAGTTGGTGGCGCCCATAAAACTCTGATCAAACCGAACCTACGAATCGTCTCCGACCAGTCTAACTGAGTAGCCGTGGTAACCACTGTGATAAATTAAAGATTCAATTTTCAAATTTAGCAACATCTAATTAAAATAATATACTAAACTTATCCAAAATCAAGTAACATCAATAAATTATTTTATGTTTATTTTTTAAAATTTTTTTAATCGACTACACCGCTAAACTATTAATTATATTTTCTTGTGTGTGCTCTTGTATACAGGACGACGAATACTTTTCATAGTTCGTAATGGTTGAGGTAACAGAGTAAAAATCCTTTGGCTACATTGGCACCTGGCAAGGTATGGTACCGCGTATATTCTTGCATTCTGTATACAATTAAAACTCTCAAAAAAAATCTTAATTAGAAATTGGTACTTTAAAAACAGCTCAAATACGTTCAACAAAAACTTAATCATATTTCTACACTGTGTACTTTTGTTTCACATCTTACTAAGTTTAATTATTTCGAGACCTACTGTACCTGTACCAGGATAACTTAAAAGCTAAATAATGTTTTTCTTTATACATTTTATTATTATTAATACCACAAGAGAGTAAAAAAACATTTTGGTAATTTGTAGTGTTTTTAATATGTAATGGCCTCTAAAATATGGAATAAATTCCTGCTAATAATGTCCTTAATATCTTTGTTTAAAAAAAAATAACAACTTAGGATTTTTACCTGTTCGAATTTTAGTTATCTTTTAGGTTAAAAGATATATGTTATATTTGAAAATCTCGTGGAAAACCATAAAATTTGTCGCTTTTCTAAACAGAGGCATCTAATGCTCACAGCCAAGCAAATTACAAAGCACAAGAGATCTTTATAGTGAGTTCAAATAAATTTCATTAATCCAAACCAAAGTTATCAATGTTTAAATTTTAGAAACTTGAGTGTTTCACTCACTTCACTTCATTTGAAAAACTAGATCATTAAGCGTTTGATTAAAATTATTTATACTTTTTTGTAGATTAAATTGCTGTTTTTTCGATATACTTAGCTTAATTAGACAAATTAAAGAAAACACTGTTTTTATAGTTAGCTATTAGCGTTACGCCCCCTACTGGACGGATGAACTTGAAAGTAATTTCTCTTGGCTACCTTTGTCAGAAAAAAAAACTTCCCAAAGCTATGCAACAATTGGTTTTTTAGATAAAGCTGGCCTCCTTTCTTAACTGCACAGCGCCGTAATGTACAGGGTTGTGAATTATAAAAGTAAAAACCTATAATTTATGTAATTTGCTTTTCTCGAACAACCAAATTGTCTATGAGGCTCAGTTCGTGTCACTAGGGAGTACCGTAAATATAATTTATAATTGGTAACATAACCTAAAATATATACCCCAAATACATTACCTCATCTACGAGCAGTCTCTTTAATATATTAACGCAACCATATTGATCCAAAAATACTTTAGCAGAATACTGAATCCATATTATTAATTCATTTAGGCAAGCTATTTTCATAGTAGCGACCTCTTTATCTGTTACATGACTAAAATAACGAACATGCTCATTAGTTGCATGATTAATAAAAAAAACAACTAGTTATAACAAAGACAAATTCCAGGTCAGGTCTATACCTCATCAGTTTATTTCCCTATGAGCTATCTCTACAGAACAGAGTAATCAACACACTTTCAAATAAGCCTATTTATATTGCATAATAATGTAGTTGAATAGTGTAAGAAACTATGAAATTTCATCGGACTGGTTACTTGTTAACAAATAATGATTTAATAATTAATATTTATTTTTTATAGAAAATATAGAGTAAAAACTACCGTTAATTTTTACTTTCATTACTAACTTACTCACAGCATTGCACTGGTAAAAAGTTTAAAGAATTCGTCATTTTTGTCTGTCAACTGTCAATAGAAACAATTCTCTATCAGTGTAGTTTGGAAGGGCATTATTTTACCACTAATATAAAAAAAATACTAGATCATATTTAAAATAATAAAAGTAATATAATAGGATAGGACGGTATTATAAACTTACCAAGCTTTTGTAAAACAAATATACAAAAGGTTAATGTAGTTATCCAGCAATAAATTTTGTTTTGCGTATCTCGGGGACTCAGCAATCCTTTCTTTTATCATACAAATCGATGTCAACATTTTTATAACTAAAAATAATTAGAATGTCATACTTATGTTGCTAATATTATTTCAGCATTAGTCATGGACTATAGTTACTGGTTTTTATTTCGGAGAATGTTATTGATAATAATAACTTATTATTCACCAAAAGACAAAAAATACATTATTTACAAAAATAAAAATATAATTAATGAAAAAGGGCAGAATTTCAAAACTTCTGCACGGCGATTCTGATCTTACAATGAACATTTTTTATATATATATATATATATATATATATATATATATATATATATATATATATATATATACATATATTATTTAAAATTTCTTGAGCAGTAAGAGATCTGTAATTAAAGCAAAAAAAATATATAATTTTTGCAAACGGCCTACAAGATGTATTTCTTTCGATTATGTCACAATAGAGGTAGGTCGTCCATGCGGAACGTTATTTTATTGGAACGGTATGGAACGTTCCTCACTTCAAAACAGGCACGTTATTTTGGAACGACAATTGAAATAACCGTATGCAGCGTCAAGCTATCAATGTTTTGGCGTTCCATGACCCCGTGCTACATGCTTGTGGAGCGAAAGTTATTGCAAGTTATTCTTTTTTTGGTAGGTGTTGCGTGGCATGACATTAACTTATTGTTGCACGTTTTGTATAGCAGGATTATTTTAAATTTGATTTTGCTTACACGATAAGACAATTAGTTCGTAAATAAATAATTAATATACCGTTTAATTCAAATGTTTCTGGATACAGTCTAAATATACTTTAGAATATTCGGGTTCTTTTCAAACGTAGCAGAATAATAAAAAACTCTTAATATTTCGTTTTTAATACCAACGTTCCTTAAAAAAAGTAACCTTATGTTTTGCAAAGAATAGAAATGTCTCATAATTTTTACTGAAATCTAACAATTTCCTCTTAATTTTCTGATAATAACCAGTTCAAGATCTTGTAACACAAGTTCCTATTATACGAAGGCCCAAAGGTGACATATTGTATGTAAATTTTATAATATACACTACACAATGCGTTTTTAACTTTACCAGAAACTCGTTGTAAAATAAGGCTATTATTTATTAGAAACGGGAATGAAAGTAACGGAGCCAGCGGTAGTAAATCCCTTTGGTATCGAATTCGGTTTCACTAGCAGGTTCATTTTTATTCTGAAGACGACATTCGATTTTAATTTGATTGTTTATATAATATTCTGCATATTTTTGATTGGATTTATAAAAACACCTGTCTCCAAAGTGAAATAATCCCATAATTCACTGCGTTTTCTTTTTTCATTGCTGACATAATAAAAAAATAAAAATCAAAAGCAACAAAAAATAACTCTTAAGCTTGAAATAATCGGAATCGGACGGTAATAAATGAGGCACTGCATCGGCGATTCCCCGATTTTAAAATCTATAGTTAGATACATCGTTGCCAAAGCCGTTTAGTAGCATTTAAGGAACATAAAATAATATCGTATATTTACATTATTTTAACAATTTTACACGTCAATTTCTTATATGTAAGTAATGTTATTATTAAAAAAACTTAAATAGTTTTATTAATCCTAAATAAAATAATTTGTCATAATATAAAATATATTAAAATCATCATCTTTACTGGCATTTAACGGTTAAAGCACCCCTCTGACCCAATAGAGAGCTTATGATGGTGTCTAGTGATTTCAAGGCAAAAATACTATTATCGAAAATAACCTTTTAAGATCAATTATAGAACTATATAGTAAAGGCATAAGAAATGAGAGAGGGGAATTACCAGTTCCAACATATGAATCCGAGGAACGAATCCGTGGTGGAGTTGATTCAGTAGAAACGAATCGCTCCTGCGATCATGATTTCTGGGCCTTTACCCTCATCAGACAGGATTGTACCCAGGAAGATCTGAAACGAACTAACAGATTGCTCGATATGACACAAACGAAAACGAATTTACAATCAGATTGAAACAGTACTACATGCTGAGTGTAACACCCAGCTCGACCTATTGGGACTTTTAAAATATAAAAACAGAAATTACAAATTTTTCAGGAATCACCATACAGTGGTTCAAAACACAATAAAAACGTTTTGCCCTTTCCTTTTCTTTATACAACTAAGACAAATTCATTCGTTTGAGTCAAGGGTGATTTACGTCCTCACTTGATTTCTTTTGCAACAAACTAAAGTCCAGGGTTCTCTGAGATTTACGACCTCAATTTAATGTTAAACATTAAAAGTATTTTAATTAAAATTTTTGATATTTAGCTTTGAGTAAAATTAATTACTTATTCTCTAGTGTTTTCACAACAAGATCTGCATGTTTTTTTTGTGTTTAACACGCATACCAGACCAAATTGTGTCATTTTATAACCATGAGTAAATTGTTTTGCAACATTATATACCGGGTGACGATGAAAACGTGTCCCAGGCTACTATTTCTGTTACTACTAAGAGCCGAAAACCTCGATTTTTTCAATGAAACAACCCATAGTTTTTCGACTTGTTAAAATCTTCGTGAAATTTCCTACAATTTGATATTTCACAGAATATGCCAGATGTCAATGGTGTCCATGGAAAATGCAGTTGAAAATCTAGAAATGTTGACCCTTAATCGTGTTTTCCTAGAAAACAAAACACGATATGGCATCTAGTATGCCTTGGACTATTAAAAAATAGACATAAGAACGTGATAGAAATAACTAAAAATTACACATAATAGCTAGAAAAATCAAAGAAAGATGGCAACAAAACAAAAGCTAGTCTTGACATTTTCGAAATGACCACCATTTTGTTCATAGAAACTTGTACATTTTCTACAATTTTTGTGGCAACGTTTTGTTTTTGTTGCTCAGGTAGCATTCTAACAGCATGTCTTATTCTATTTTCAAGAACTTCGATATTTTCTGGAGCGCTCCACTGATAGACAATTTTCTTAATTTGGCCTCAATATAAAATATGTAAGGGCGTGAGGTCCGGAGACCGGGTCCGCCATCTCGCTGTCCCATTCATCCCTATCCAATGGTTTTCAAACGTGCGATTTCAATAATCACTAACAATACGGGAATTCCCCGGCCCCGAGCACCATCTTGTTAAGAGTAAACTTGCTGAAAAATATTTAATGGAAGCTCGCTGATAAAGACTTCAACTGCAGTCTGTAATATTTGAAGATATTGTACACCAGTCAATGGTTCGCGAAAAAACACTGGTCCAATAATTCTAGTGCCCAAAACACCCATTCAAATGTTTAGTCTGGTTCTTGAAATCCGTTTACCCTAAAAGCATGTCGATTTTCTGTCGCCTAATATCGCACATTATTTCGGTTAAACATACCTAGGTTAGTGAACGACTCATCATGAATAACACTACATTTTTTTAAAATTATTATTTTCAATATTCATCCGAAGAAGCCACGCACAATAATTAATTCGTCCTTCAAAGTCATTGTGTCCTAGGTGAATTTGATATTTATAGAATTTAAGACTATGTTTTGCAATCTTTTTTCTAACATTTTCTCGACTAATACCACATTCTTCAGCAATCTGACTTTAAGATGAAGTTGGATCAAAATTAACGTAAGTCAATACATTAATTTCAGCTTCTTCACTTGTAATGAAATATTTCCGCTCATTGATATTGCTCCTTCCGCAATTTTTAAAGTATTGTACCAACCATAGGAAATATTTTTCGCTTGGTTGAACACGGCTCGGATATCTTTGTTAATAAAGCCTTTTGGCTTCTCTTCTATTTTATGACCTGTCTCAATCAAGTGGTTTGCATAATTTGATTCGGTTTTTCCCTTGAAGAAACATTTATAGAGCTTGTCTATTCTTTTACTGCCTGTTTGACGTATATACGTTTTGTCACAATCTCCATAATTTAGTTGGTATACACCTGATTTTTAATCTACTTAAAAGAATTATTGGTTTTATATGCTATTCTAATATCTAAACCGTTTAGAAATTTACCTATTTTAGAGCTAGAATTGCCTATATAGGATATATGCTTTGTATGCAGTTGTATTTTCACTGATATTAGGATAAATTATATTTATAGTTTTTTTATATAACTTTTTTTTGTAGAATTGTATCTATATTAATTAAATATCCATTGCTTATTGCAAAATTTTATCTGTATTATTAGAATGTCCATTGTTTATTGCAATCGGTTTGATAATATTTAACTCGGTGTGAAAATTAGTTTTACTTAAAGGTAGGGAGATTAGTCTGTGAATTATATTCTGAAAAGCGGGTAGTTCATGTTGAATTGGATGACATGATTAATTGTGTATGATAGTATCCGTACGTAAAGGTTTATGATACACAGAGAAAAACATGTTTATCATCGTTTGATGGTTAAATCTAGAAAAGAAAACTGTTGTTCGAATCTAGTTCACGAGATTAGTTTCGCATTATTTAACAAATGAATATTTTTTATTTTATTAACTAAATCTTACTCGTTTTTAATTTGATATTTTGCTGAAAACTTTATATATGTTCGAATAATGTTTATAAGTTTTTTAGATATTTTATAGGACGGCGCTGAAAAAAAAAGACGCTACTAGTCTCATAGGAAATCCCAGTTTATGAAATTTAATTAAATAATATAATTTTGGTGGTTGCGGGTTCACAATTGTATACTTACTGACGTCTCTATCATAAAAAAAACTTTTACAATTTTTAATTCTTTGTTCAAAAAGATCTCCAAGATAACATAAATAAAAATGTTTTTTATTTGTAATTCGTTTTATGCATTGAATTTTTGAATTTTTAATGTAAATTATCTCTCGGCTATAAAAATAGTTTTTTGAAAAAACTTTTTTGACATTCTGATAGAAAAAATCCTAGTAAACGTTAAATAAAAAAAAAATTCAGTAGAAACCTGCTATTTTTAAAAATACTTTCTACAGTGGGTTTAGAAATATAGTTATAAAAACCAATTTTTTTTTTATTTTTTTATATTTATATTATATATATATATATATATATATATATATATATATATATATATATATATATATATATATATATATATATATATATTTTTATATATATATATATTTATATGTGGGACTTTATTTTCTTGGGTTAGGTTAACAATAAAAAAAATTCTCACTTTAAATCAACGTTTCGCTCATTGTGTTGAGCTTTCTCAAGATTTTATTGTCTCCTGACTCCCAAAAATGTTTTCTTCCATTAAAAACATAATAAAAATATATACATACATACACGTAAACATTATTATATACATTGAGACGTTAAATGGCTTAAAATGACTAAAATTTTACACTTTATAATGGATTTAAAAAACACATTTTTTAGTTAGTAGACACAAATTTAAAACACAAATATCTATTATACTTATAGTTTACGGCACGAACCTTAGAGAAGCTTTTGCCTGGTGGAATGTTTATGTGGTGAAATTATGAGACTGATCGGGTCTAGAATATTTTGCTTGACAAAATGACAATGTGCTATGTGTAATTTATTTTGCTTAAATGTTAATTGGTGTTATTGACCTTTTGATTTACGTCTCATTGAGAAGTAAAATAAAAACATTTTTGAAAAAGACATGGAACTACCCGTCGAATATATATATATATATATATATATATATATATATATATATATATATGTATATATATATATATATATATATATATATATATATATATATATATATATATATATATATATATATATATATATATATATATATATATATATATATATATATATATATATATATATATATATATATATATATATATATATATATATATATATATATATATATATACTTTTTTCAGAATGCTCACAGGACAATACAATAATCGCTATTAAAAAATGGGTAAATATGGCATGGCATGGTAATAAGGTTTAGTATAAACTACTAAAATTTCAGATTATGCATCAAATAATATTTTTACAGTAACATGATATTTTAAAACTATTTTACAATTTTTTAATTTGTCAACGATGCAACATTAAAACATGTTCATTCTTTACACTTAGCAGTAAATAAATAAAACAATAATGTCCTCTAAAACTTAACCACGCGCTGGATGACATGTAACCGTTTTTATTTTGTATGAACTATGTAACACTCTTGCCACAGCATATAATAGTTATCAAAATAGTTAGTTACGGCGAGGACAAATAATTGTTTTAGTGGTATTTTATAATAATTTTGTGAAGTAATAAACAACATTGAGCTAAGGCGGGGTCTAAAGATAAGAGGCAATGTAAGAATGTTATAAGCTTGGCAGGTACCCAGTTTCTTTTTTTTTTTCACAAGGCTAGACAGAACATTTTACAAATTCTCTTGTTTGTATATCTCTTCCCAAATTTAACATATAATAATTGCACTATATAGCTGGGTAGTCATTCCAAATAGAGACTGCTATACTATTAAAATACATGACTTACCAAATATATATGCTGTATATACTAAAGGTCTAAAAATAGCACATTTACATATGGATATTAGAAGTTTGAAAAAAGCACTCAAAGCGGGTTTATAGAAAAGTCCTTCTTCATGTGCTGCAAGTGAAAATTTTTGTAGGAAATTATAGATGCTGTACTTCAGAATTTTTGCTAATCTAGCATTGTCCGCAAAAAGGAACCTCTTAGTTGTCTGCAAAAAACAATACATATTCAATTTACAATAAAATCCTAATTTAAAAAGGAAAGTACTGTAGATGCCTATTCCTATTTTGAAACGAAACCATAAATTTAGGGGAAAATTAAGTTCTATAATCTTAAGATAACGGCGCCCATGGTAAAACAACAACATAAACAACGTTATATTATCAAAACAAATTTTAGGCTACCGGATAAAGTTAGGAGATATGAAAATTGGATGAATTAAAAAAAGTGGGTGCATTTTAAACATATTGCTAATATTTAATGAAAAAGCATAGAATTTTGAAAAAAAAGATTAATTAAGTAATATATAAAAAAATGTGTTGCTATTGCTACAGTTATTAAGTATCATTTGACTCTTAAAAACAGGGTTCTAATAAACTCCTGCCAATACAGAATCATTGCTTTCCCATTACAAACATCTCCACATACATGCACGCACGCACATACACATCCAAGTTTGAATCAAAGATGCAAAACCTCTATTAATAGATTAGAAATTGTAGTTAAATAAAATTAAAACCGATAATCGAAGCAAATTAAAAATTAATTATGGGTATGGTCATCTCAAACTTTTAAGACCTTGGAAGCCCTCCTGCAATGCTTCCCGCAAAATTTTATTTCGTTTCTGGAAAAGCTGTTCCCAAAATGCATGTAAAATCCAATTCAACAATTCCAACGTGCCTTAAATTTGTCCAACTGTATAAAATCCGGAAATAATTGTAAAATATTAATTTTAATACCGTTAATAGGTTATTTTTATTTGAAGGTGGTAGACAATGTTTATTATTACTTTTTAAAATATATAGTGCATTTCAGATTAATGCGGACTGACCTCTAAAAGGTAAACGTTTTATTAAAAGACCTAATATCCGAAGTGTTTACAACCTGCACAGGAGCAATAGGTCAAATTTTGTATATACATATTTTTGTTTTTATTTGTCAGAGCTCAATTAAATTTTGCGAAGTATTTATTTTGAAGATTATACCAAATTTTATGGTTTGAAGAACAAATGTTTTCACTTAAAATTGTAAATGCCATTACCTCGGAAATTAACGGGGATATCAAAATTTAGTAAAAAGCATTTATTTGATAAGGTAATACTAATTATTTGTTTTTGCTTCCACTATTAGCAATTTATTTTGTAATTATCTCAATCACAAAACTGTCTAGTTTAGAAGATTTGTTTTCTGTTCAATGCCTCTTTTCAATTGAGCCTAAAGCAATTTAATAGAATTTAAAAAATAATAAAACATGATAACCATTGTTGGCCTAAGTAATCCATAGCACACACTTTTTTAAAGCTTTTAGTATGTAGTACTTTCAATAATCCCTTTTTGGTATAATTTTCTTCAAAATACGTATTGTCTTCAGACAAAAATGTTTTTTTTTGTCGAGCTAGACGTGGGTATTTTTGTTAACATTGTCTATGACAATTACAGTGTTATGTTTAAGTTTGGGTAATAATGTTTCTGACAACCACTTTTCAAAAAAAGAGCTCTCCATATCTTGAAGGTAATCTAAAAAGCATTTTTTATGCTTTTAGAAGTTAAAAGTAAGGCTCCTTCTATCCTACTGTGATATCATCCACAATGTAATATACTGATTCTCTTACCTCTGTTAGAAGAACATTAAGTTTTTGTTTGCTTTCATTGGCCCAGTCGTTTTTTACAATTTTGGGTGTCATACCAAGTTTCGTCCAGATAATAAATTGATCTCGAAATAGTTTCCAAATATTCGTTTCTCGATTTAACTAGTCTATTACTTTCCATTATTCTTTGCAGTTCGTCGATTTCCTTATATTTAAAACCACGTCTTTTTTAGGAATCTCTACGAAGTTGTTCTAGAACAATCGACAATTTCTTTTATTAAGTCGCTTTAAGTGTCCAAAGATGGATCATTTTTGTCAGCTTCCATATTGGATATCACATCTCTTATATTTTCTAGGTTATGTTCTTTTGTAACACGTAATGCCAAAATCGTTTCGGTTTTTTTTGTTTTTTGGTCCAGTTTTTAAGGCTATAAACAGTCGTTCACGATGTTTTGGTTAAAAATATAGTCTCTTTAATGGCATCTGTCCTACACATTTATAAGCGTTTAAAATTATTGCTTATTATATGCTCCTTAACTGCCCGGAGTATTATTACTATTTTCCACATTGACGTTTTGTACATTCGCCCTTATTTCAATATTTTCACCCCATTCAAATTTTCAGTTAAAACACTGTTTTGTCAAAGCTACGGTCGCCACATTTTAAAAGCTTAAGCACTCCAATATTATATCTAAATAGGTGTCGTCGATCGGTCGAGGTGTGACAAAGAGTTGAAAATATGCTAATGTGACACTTAAACGTAACGACAGACGAGAAGGAACAAACAGTTTTTTGGTTTTAAGCCAGCATTAATTTGAAATGGACTATACAAGGTTTGATACGTTTATCTTTAAAAACAACCGAGAAAATTGTTGCAAATTTTGCAATCGGTCTTTAAATTAAATTCTAAACACTTTTTCCAAATAAATGTTCTAATGATATTTTGTCATATAACCCTACTTTTTACCTTGCCATGTCGGATTTGTGTTTTTTAACACCCTGTACATCTGACATAAGGTTTAACACTGTCAGAATTATTTTCCCTGCGTGCACCAACTTTTAACAAAAATAAATTTAGTTTCCCATATGTTACAAACATTATAGCCCCTACTGTATATATTTTTCAACTTTTTAATTATTTTTAAAAACTCTTGACATTTACATACAAAAAAAATCCTACAAGTTTTGTATTTAAAGTTTTCTTAACTCCTGTACTTTAAGCTGTGGATAGGTGTCGTTAACGTTTATAAATTCTTTTTGAAGAAGGTGGTAGACTATGTAAATGGCAAGGGCGTAGATTTTTTTTATGGAGAGGATAATGGAAAACTAACTACCACTATATTCCTTAAAAGTATATACAGCGTGTCCGAAAAGTCTTAGTAAAATTTTGAAGTTGCATGTGTACACCAAATCAGCTTTTTTGACTGTTTAATCTATTCTCCTCCTTTCTGAGGGTGACTAGAGGGGGTTGAACGTTTTAATTTTAAATGCAAACCTATGTCGAAGTTTGTCTTATCTTTATTTAGGAGACCTCTACAGGACAACAATTTCTGTGATCTGAAGTCTTTATTCCGACCCGTTTTCGAATGAATAAACACAAAAATTCCTTGTCACCATCCCCTATTCACCCACTCTCACTCTGGATCGCCTTCTGTCCTCCTTATGAATGTTAGCAACTTGTCTCAATGAGATAATTCTGCCCCACCTCACTGGTTGCCAATGTTGTTTTAATGTCTTGTGGACTACATGAACACCCGTGCTCATTTTCTAATTTAAACGCTCTGCTCTGATTAAAGTTTTTGACTGACATTAGTTGATTTAAATCACCGATTTTATTGGCAACTTAAATAACTTAAAAAATAATTAGTGATTTAACTCATGATGTTTTTATAACTAAAAAAAAGGGCAAGCGTATCCCTATTAAGTGGTATAAGGTGATAAAATCTCATATCATTTAATGGGATTTGCGATAGGTGGGACAAACTCAGAAGAAAAACATTCGGATCAGCCACCCTATCCAGGGAGGAGCTAAATACCCTTGATTGGGAGAAGTCGATTTAAATCAAAGACAGAAGGTGATCCAGAGTGAGAATGGGTGGACAGGAAATGACAAGGCCTTTTTAGACCTATCCCGCGGGCTTCCCCCCCCCACCATTACTGCTACTGCCCTCCACCCTTACTGCTACTACTAATTACCATTCGAAAAAGGGGTCGAGCTAGAGACCTTTGGTAAAAAAAAGAGAGAGAGGAAAAAGAAAATTATAAGATAAACTTAAAATATGTATTACAAAACTTTTTACTGAAAAGAAAAACGAAATCAAAAATAGATTCCATGAGAAGCCGTAAAAGCAAAATATAACGAAACAAATCTACCACCAAAATAATAAATTCATCAAATTGAATAAAAATTTATACAAAAACGTCTAACACGTTCAGCGATACGTACTGACTGATAGTCATTTCTGTTTTCATCTTGTGGACTACATGAACACCAGTAGTCATTTTCTGTTTTAATCGCTCTGCTCTAATTTGAAATCAGTTGATTTTAATCGCGACATAACTCGATTTGTAAATATTAGTGATTTAACTCACGATGTTTTTATAACTAAAAAAAATCGGCAATTTCGCCTTTATCCAGAACTTTAGTCTTACAAAGTTCCACTATATAATTATTTGGTAATAAGTTTATACAAATTTTACCGTAATTTAATTCATTTTAGGTAGACTGGAGCAAGTGTAAGAGTGGTGTAAGAGTAAGTAAAATGGTGTAAGAGTAAAATCGTGTCATACGTCCGACTACAGTAAAGAAATGTTCTGGTATTTGATCTTAGATAATTCATTATACGTCTGCTGAAGGGCTTTGGTGACCTTGACCTGTAAATAATAGCCCCTCGATGTGTCTGTGTTTAGATCATTCAAGGTAATAGGGGAAAGGGTTATTATAACATGGCAGAGTCAGCATCAGAGACATCGACTACCAAAAAAGGAGACTGCCTCAATGCTGGTAAATAGTTGGGCTACAGCTGATCCCGAAATAATAAAAACAGGATTCAGGAAAGGTGGCATTGTTCCGTTCAACAGGAACCTTATTCCTGAAGAGAAATATGGTGTATTAAAACATAGAAAACACACTTGAAGAACAATTGAATTGAAAGTGAAACTGATCAGCATCCTACCGATGTTGTAGAATTTGAAGTAATAGAACACGCAGCACATTTTAAACATGCATTGCTGAGAGCAGTTATTCTTCTCGCATCTGGCATATCCTTTACAAAGAAATCAGCGTCGAATGCAGAACTAATAAGAACCTTTTCAATAGCACCTTTTGACACCAGCCCTAAGTGGATATGTACCACTCAGCAAAATGAAAATAAAATGAGCACATATTATAATCCTGTAATCGAGACTGTAGCGTCTGAAATTGCAAATAATGGAAGAGAAAATACAAGCGTTGAACATATTATGCTTCAATCTCTTCAACAGAGTACTCACGCTAACCAATTAAAAGAAAGCGCCCAAGACCCCTACATTAGCTCCAAAACGCGTTTAGAAGGGTTTTACCGATCTACCGTGGAGTAAAATAGAGTT
This sequence comes from Kuschelorhynchus macadamiae, assembly GCA_030620095.1. NCBI lineage: Eukaryota > Metazoa > Arthropoda > Insecta > Coleoptera > Curculionidae > Kuschelorhynchus > Kuschelorhynchus macadamiae. The sequence continues at coordinate 66,787 of JAUTXW010000229.1, forward strand.
GTAATGATGAGGTTTCGGGCAAACTACACAAAATAATTCTTGTTTAAAAATATATACTGACAAATTTCTAACAAGTTCTAAAATTTGAATAAAACGCACCTCTAAATTATAATAAATAAACTTATTATATAAAGATTAAACCTGTAAAATACTTCCTTTAATATATATCCAAAATTCTATTTGTACTAAAATGGAAATGTTATTTTAAAATATGTTAAGGTAAAAAGAAACCCAAATACCAAAAATTATACAATGTGGACACGAACTATCGGTTAAGACGTAAAGGTAGAATAAAGCAATATATATTTAAACAAATATCGCAACAAACACTTTTTCATATTTATCTATTTTAAAAAAAAGTTTATGGGTTTGAAAAAATGTAATAATGTTGTAATAATCTGCTACTGCTACTACTGCCAAAACTATAGAGAAGAAAAAGTGGGAAATAATTTGTAGTTCCGTTTCTTTTCATTTGAATAAAAATGACACGGACAAAAATCGGTAAATTTCCTTTACCCGAAACGTCCCTCGTTATGAATCCTTCCTTTTATTAGGAATAGTGAAGTGTGGCTCAATTTAGTTCGGAACATTGTGGTTTAGTAACATATATACCGTCTTTTTAAACATTTTTTTTTGGGCGTCATTTGGTTCCATCATATTCGATTCCCACAAAGATTTTACCAGTTTCTAGCTATGCCCCACTTGATTTTTGGGTTTGATTTAAATTCAATAAGTAGTTTTTACGTTGACACACACCGCCATTTTGCTACGTCAAGTTGAATTCGTACCAGTTTATCTCTATAGCACATTTAATATTTCTGCAAAATTTAAAGGCAATTGAATAAGATTTTTTACGTTGATTTTTTAAAAATTTCATTTGGCCGCCATTTTGGTTCGCCATCTTGAATTCGTACCACAACTTTACCAGTTTTTCACTATATCACACTTACTGATCGGACAAAATTTGAAATTAATCTAATAAGTAGTTTTTCAGGCTGTTTTTCAAAATTTTTTTATTAGGCCGCCATTTTGTTTTAGTTCATTCCTATATAACACTCGAGTTTGTGCAAAATTTGAGGTAAATTAGTTTTTTTTGTAATATTTTTTTACGTTTTACTAGGCCGCCATCTTGTTCTGTACCAGGTCATCACCATATGATCCTTAATTGTGACTAAAATTTGGTAAGTTTTTAAGCTAGGCCACGAACAGAGGCAACTGGGGAGACAAACAGACCGACGAAATTGATAAAACATATTTTTTGGCATCTAGGGGCGCTAATACGAATATACCTGAGAGGGTGATTTTTTTACGATTACAAACATTTTATTGGTTCAAAATTTGAGATAAATTGGGTAAGTAGTTTTTTAGTAATTATTTTTTTAACATGTCACTAGACCGCCATTTTGTTTGGATTTTTACCAAAATGTTACCAGGTCATCCCCATATGACCCTTAATTTTTGCCCAAAATTTGAAGTCAATCGGATAATTCGTTTTTTAGCTATGCTGCTAAAGACGGACAGTCCGACGGAATTGAGAAACCATGTTTTTCGACATCTAGGGACCCTGAAACGCAAACATATGAAAACATCTCGGAGGGTGATTTTTTCAGGATTACAATCAAATTACAAAACTACTTATTAGATTGATTTCTGCGCAAGAATTAAGTATGATATAGAGATGAACTGGTAAAATTATGGTACGAATACAAGATGGCGGAATAAAATGACGGCTAAATAAAACGTTTGTTATTGTAAAAAAAAATCACCCTCCCATTATGACGTACAAAGGACACAAGACGTGAGACTGTGAATATATTTCGATACGAAAATATCTCTACTATTTATAAATCTACACAGACTCATATGACCGTTAGTTGAAAACAGAAAAGAAAGCTAGTAAAATAACGAAAAAGGAATAATTGCCCAAAATATATAAAAGATCAGTTGCCCAGGATTCCGATATGCTGACGTGCCTTAAAAAGACATCACTTCATAGGAAAACGAGTTGTCATAATGTGTGAGGAAAAATATTTCACGTTATCGAATTTAGCAATTAAAGTTAATGATGGATTTTATACACACGATTAGTAGAGAAAATTGTCCAAATAAAGTAAAAAAAAAATTAGGACAAAATGTTCGTCTGGTATACCATATCGGTCGCTGGCATTTTACCTCCTTATGTAAGGTTGAAGCGGTGGATGCATATTTATACTAAAAGATGCCTTCCAAAATTGGTTGATTTTGTTAATAGACATCATCCTGACCAATGATGAAATTATATTTTCTGGCCCGATCTAGCGACTTGCTATTAAGTCAGAATGAGATTGGTCGGAGGCTCATAACATCACATTTGTTCCAAAAAATGAGAACCCACCAAATTTTACGCAGGCACGCCCGATGGAAGAGTTTTGGTCAATTTACGGGCAAATATCGAGTTAAAAAGTATGACTTATCAAAATGCCTTCACTTCTAGGTGCAAAAAAAAAAACAAAAGCCCAGCTAGAAATATTTTTCGTTTCGATTCATTAATATTATTAATTGGGAGTATTAAAAATAGCGAATTAAAACCACAAATAAGTAAATCTAGAACGGCTGTCATTAAAAATATAAATGTAGCTTTGGAATGACCATTTTGAATGATGCAGGTCACTCCAAGCGTTATCATGACAAAATTAAATTAAATTAAAAATTCCCCTTCCAGGGATTTTTAGGAACATAACATGTAAACTATTTCCACTAGTTTTCGAATTTCGACTGCTTTCCGATTATAATATACTGAACTTTATTTCAACGAAAAAAAATGCCCCTATCGGACGCCACTAATCAGTTATTATAGGCTCCACCGAAATTATTTTTTGCTAAAAGAAGCTTGCCAATAAGAATCTGCTTTTATATATTGAAATAACTGCACTTCCGAAAACTAACTTCTAATTACTTTCTATGAAAGTTACCCCTATAAACTTTCGTTTTTGCTAATGCTGCTTCCTACAGAAATTTTTAGCTTTCGACAATTGCATTCGGAGTTGGTTTTAAGACATGTTCGTATGTGCTTGATTTCACACAAACTGTGTGTCTTAGAATGTTTCTGAACTTCCGTGCTAAGAGTCAGTATCATCCAGAGATGATAATGTAAGAGGTCGTTTTGTATTTCCAATTTACTAGTCGCCACACTCATAGCCGATTGCACAACACTTTTAATCACATAATAAATTTAACTGACGTTTAGAATGTTTTTGACATTGACACTCTTATGTGGTCTGTCACACTCTGAGCAGTCGGATTAGTTAATGCTTAGTTAAATGCTTCGTACAATCAGCCATCAGAATCTTCATTTGTAGTGTTTTTTATTAACAGTTTTTTTAGATTAGTTTTCGTTAAAAAACTTTTTAATGTGTTTCCCGATTTAAATATGGTTTTAATGTTGAAATTCTTGGCTTCTTCGAATCTTCTTTTATAAAGAAAGACATTTTAACATGTATAACATAGGCATTATATCATTAAAAATGAATACATACTCGTACAAAACTCGAGACAAAACTTCTATTACTAAGCTATATGTAGACCATAATTAAATGGCTATGATTTAAATAACACTCTCCATCTATTATCCCACTTTATATAAGTGCAAAAGTTAGGAAGACTAGACGTTTTTTTGACAGTTGCCAAAATATGTTTCTAAAATAAATAACATGATTATAAATTACATGGAACTGTGAACACCGAATCTAAAAATATTTAAACAGTTCAGAAGTTAGGGGAAAATATTTTTAACTGTCAATTTTTTTTATACTACCTCAAAAAAACATACCTTGAACCATGAAACCCGTATTTAAAAATGTAAGGCAGTTCAGAAATTATAGGGAAAATAATTTGTATTGCCGATGTGATTTTTTTTAAATTACGGCAATAAAAGTTACATTGAAATGTGAAAACAACAAACACTGCACAATTTTTTTTTAACAGCTGCCAAATATTTTTTTTTTAATAAATTACGCCACTAAAAATTACATGAAACTGTAAAAGCCGTATTTAAAAATTTTAAGCAGTTCAAAAATTATGGGGAAACAATTTTTTTCATAGCTGTCAAAATATTTTGTTCCACTAAAAGTTACATGGACCTCTGAAAGCGTATATGAAAATTTTATGTAGTTTATAAGTTACTTTAGTTTTTTAAATAGACGGATCATTTTATTTTATTCTTATTAAATTCACCTTTGAAAATACCACATTTTTAATAAATAGGATCTAAAACAAAATTCCTGGTTCTTAAGGTTCAAACTTATATACATTAAAATTATTTATATTAATTAACATTAAAAGTCATCCTACCTAAAGCAGATTTATCCAAATTCCATTTTTACGTGATTAAGCGTGATAATTTATGTAAATGTAATTTAGTAAGTTGGCCACGATTGTTTTGGCTGTGACAAAACACACTAAGCGATGAATCCGCCATTAGGTAAATACATATTAAATAGTAGGCTTTGGCGTGCAGTTGTTTAAACAAATTATACAGACCTGTCAGGTTAAAATAAATAATCTAGGATTGAAACGCTAAATAAAATTGTTTGCTATGTGTGTAGTGTATTAAAAGCATGGAACATCATTCAGATGAAGAAAAATTTGACATATGTTGTTATATTAACAAGCATAAAAACTGTGCAGAGGCTTAAGAACAATATTTATTGAAATACCCGGAACGACACCAACCCAATATATATATATATATATACATATATTTTCAAAATGCTTGTCACAAATCTTAAGGAATGTGACATATTTCAAAAACCTGCATGCATCGTGAAAGAAAAAGAGAACCAGATAAATAATTTAATTCGGACAGATATTTAGAATTCCTTAATAATGATATTGAAGATTTTCTTGATGAGATTTCTCTAGCCGTAATTAACAATGTCGTTTTAGCAAGAAGGTAATAAGTCCCGAGGTAATATGAAATATTTAATACAGCAATTCAAAAACAGGTTAATTGCCACTCGTGGCCCCATAAGATGACCCGAGCGATCCACCGATATTACACCATTGGATCTTTCTTGTTGGGCTTCCTTCATGATGAGGTCTACTGGAAAACGTTTGAAAATATTGACAAGCTTCCAGCCGCATTTAGAAGAATAACACCCAAGTTGTTAAGAAATATAATGGATAGAACTGTTCATCGTTGTTATTTAGGATTAGAAAACGAAGGAGTGCTTTTTGAAAATAAAATTAAGTAATTTTGTTTTCATAAAATATTCGTATTACTTATTACGCTATTTGAAATAAACGTTCGTTGAAATATACTTATTTGTATTGATGACGAGTTTTATAGCTCGAAACGTTCTATAAATACTATGTGTGATATGTCGTTGAATTCAAACTGAAAAGGCGAATTTAATAAGCATAGAATAAAATGATATACCTATTAAAAAACAGTAAAATTGATTATCACCACAAAAAACCTACACGTGGGATCAAAAATTTAATGATGCCATCATGTAGAGAACAAAAAGTGGCAATGCGAAAGTAATATTTATTTTCAGATATCTCTTCAAATAAAGTCAGAAAAAATAAAAACGGTTTCTCAAAATTTCAGTTATTTCCAAAAATCTCTAAATAGTTGAATATCTGACAGGACTACCCTGTATAATTGAAAAAAACATTCATACAAAAAATAAAAGAAGTTTGACATGTTTCACCGTTTTTTGATTTTTTTTTTCGTTTTCAAGGAGCAGCCTCATCCTTTTTGGGCTACGCTGTATACTGGAGATAAAATATTTTAATTTAAAAAAAATATTTCACGTAATGTTTATTAAAAATATCAACAAAAACTCTTTTTACCGACATTAAATAAATAAGATATTAGAGAACTTATATGTATCGAACCATCGATTCTATCTATAAAACAGAATGTCGAGGATTCTGGAAACTTTCTTCTTTGTTTCGTTTAACACAGTTTAACTTGACGCGTCAAAATCTAAATGCTTTTAAATCGACACAATAATTCTTTTTAACTTCTAAATAATAACTTATTTTTGCAAATTTGCCATTAAAAGTTACCTTGAACTGTAAAAACCGTATTTAAAAATTTTTAACAGTTCAGAAATTATGGGGAAAATTAATTTTTTTTTTAATTACACCCCTAAAAGTTGCATGAAATATCATATTACCAAAAACCCCGAATCGATTCTTTGAATCCTATAACAGTTTCAGTAAAAAAAAAATGAAAAATTCACGGCTGCCAAAAAAAATTTCGGCTATTTATTGCCTAAACCTCCTAAATCGTCTTATACCTGAATGTTTTACTAGGAAAAAAATTACAGCTCTTAAACCATAATTTCTAAAGAAAAAAGTACCTACTTCCCCTGTATAATATAATATATGCTTAACCGCATACTGAAAACCTGCCAAAGTGTCAAAAAATCTCATCAAATAATGAAGACCGTTTTTTTTTTCCTTTTTCAGGGGCTGCCTCATACATTTTAGGATAGCCTGTGGCCTGTATAATGGAAAAACATTATTCATATCCAAAAAAAATGTAAAAAATTGACTTGTTTCGCCGATTTTCGAAATATTACCTGTTTTATTTTAAATATGTACAATTGAAAAAATTAAGTATCTACGCCAATGACTTCCACTATTTTTTAATGTTAGAATATTTATCCCATCTACATCTGTTTTCAATTTGACTATTATCGGTTTTGCGTTCTCAAATTGTGCATTTTGTAAGATTTTATATCCCTTAAAAGATCAAAGATGACACACAAAATCTAATTCCCTGAGACACTGACCTAGTTTATTTTTTGTGCAAATTCTAAACGAATAAGTTTGGTCATTCTCAAGTTGTTCTTGGCTGAATTTTTTTACATACAGACATTTCTGTTTTCAAACTATCTTTTTCGTAATATAAAGACACTAAAATGTCGAGAAAACCCAACTAATATTTTTCGAAAAAATTTGCGATTACAATCCTGTTTATACTACCACCCCTGTATAATATATGTTTTATTACTATTTATCCGCCCAGTATAAATATAATCCCTACCGTAAGTACTATTGGACCCCGAATGTATGAGCCTTAATGAACCCTGAAAATTATCTATCTGTGTAGTATGTATAGAATAAAACCCGCAAGGGATTTCTAAAGTCGGCAATGAATTAGCAAAAAAGTCCTATACATACCTACTGCCCCTGTATAACATAATATATGCTTTACTACTTATCAAAAATGCTGTACCACTCTCTAGAGAAAACGTAGGCGTTTATTTAGTATATTTACTAAGTTTAATGTTACAAGGTCGGATGTGAAAACTTGCCGAGAACATGATATAAAAAAATTTAAACTTTAATTTTAAATGGCTCGCCCTGTATAAACCAGACCTTAATTTTGTTGACATGGATTTTTATCTCCTCGGAGGCGCTTTTGAGCTCAGTAAACTTTTCTCCCTCAGAAATACTGTTTTCGAAAAAAACAGAGACATATATGTGAAATTTAAGGTCAAAAGCAGTTCTTTTTAAGTTTTTTTGAATTTTGACGGCTATAGGTATAAGTGCCCTATATTGATTTCCAATCTCCTTTAAATTTCCTATCGAACCCCCGCTCATCTTGACTAAGTAGATCGGGTTTCAGTCTCGTAAAATGCCTCAAAATTTACCCCATTTTTTTCGTTTTAAATGTTTTTAAACGGCTTACCATGCCCCGATATTGCTGGGGAAATCTTATCTACGATCGACCCCATAGAAACTCATTTCTCTGACGTATCTTACCGAGCGGTAGCGTGCCGATTTCGTCTATGAAAATTTGATATTTTTCAGTTGTCCGAATTTCACCAAATTTTTTTCAAGCTTGATTTTATGATATGTTCGTACCTAGTTGAAGTAAATAGTAAATAGTAAATTGGAGAATTCTAGAAAATATATTAAAGTTTTTGAATCCGCCTTGCTTTTGTGTGAAAAAAGTAAAAACTTGGGCTATATTCTGCATCAAAATAAGGGCACAGTTGGTGATTAGATCAATTTCAAAAAATTGTAGCTTTTTTAATGTTTATCCGATAGGGTCGATATTTTGGCAGCAATTCGAGGCATCGATATGCTTTTAGAAAAAGAATACTAGGATTTTTAGCTGATTTATAATAAAAATTAATATTGACCAGGGGCAAATGGGAAAAAACATTTATGATAGTTTTTTTCCTGAAGCATTTAGCTACAAACTTGAAAAGCTGTTTTGTACCTTTTTTGCCCCTGCTTCAATGGCAATTTCCAATAAAACTAATTTTTGGCGAGCGACAATAAAAAAAAAATAAGAAAATTGAATATTTTTTAAAGAAGCAGCGATAAATGTTATTTGTTCAACACACCCTAAGAATCTTTTTTGTTTTTGTTGAAAACTTGCTGTGTCCATTTTCAGTAGGCTTCAAGAGTATTGTAAAAAGAACGTTTTCTAAAAGTTTCAAATCGAAATTTTAATTTTTTCGACAGTTATCGTGTATCAAGGAAAATTCTAAAAAACTCAAAGAAAAAATGTCTGACATGACGGAAAACCAAAAACTATAAGAAGATCCGTTCGGTACCGTTCGAGAGCCCCAAGCGTGGTCTAAAAACTGTTACATTTCAAGTTTATCTGAAAGCGTTTCCGAGATATAGCGACCGTAAAGTAAAAATGTATCAAAAGTACGTTCTGATACGTTCCGACACGTCGCGTTCTGATAGGTTCCGACTCTCGTCGAGTCGAGAGTTTATAACAAGTTATAAAAATATAAAACTTTGGAAACTGGCTGGCGAAAAAAAAATCAGAATATTTAAAGAATTTAGATTACTGTTTTCAATTTTATTTGTGTTTAATACTAGAAAATTTGACTGACAACATCCCCCACGTAATTAAAATAAATAAATTAAAATTTAAGGAATACATTCTATTACACTATAAATATCAAATAAATTGTATTATCTAAAAAAACATTACTTAGAGTTTCGTATAAATAAAATATCGGGAAGCTATTTTGTTTTTTTTACAATCATCAAATAAAAAATACCATAAAATTACCCTACAAGAAATATTGTGCAAAAAAACTTCTTCCATATAGAAAGCAAGATTGAAACAAAACTAAACAGTTTAGAGTGCTCTTAATCTACATGTAATAGTTTCATGGAACTAAAATACTTACAAGCAATTTATTAGTGTAATCATAATCATTAAGCTTTTTCAGAAAATCTTCTATATTAGGAGGAAACACAAAATATTTCTTTAAATCAAATTTTTGATATCCTGAGCAATCAAAATAAAATCTGTAAAGAACGTAAGTTCCAACTTCTATTGGCTTGTTATTACAATACTGAGCAAACCATTTTGCACATTCCTAAAACAAAAATAGTTACATTTAAACAGGAAATCTGGGACAATATGACGTAGGAGCAACAACTGTAATTTTTAACTCTCCTTTAAGCCTATTAGACTTCTTGTTTGTAACAAAATCTTAAATCTCTTACTGGAATACTCTGTATATTATGTAGCTTTTGAAATATTCCCAAGATTCTTAACATGCTATATATGTACAGTTGGCGACAGATGAATCCATATAGTGCCAGTTGCTTCTTGAATACAATGAAATGGCTCATTAATCGTGAAATGTCAAATGTCAGTTAATTTTCCGTTTGAAAATTTTTTAGTTGGATAACATCAACATATATTATTAACATATTGGTTGTTTTTAACATTACTTCTTTAAAAACTGAAGCTTGGTTCATGTAACAAAATTTAGCAATAATGTAACTTAGGGTAATAATGACAGTGTAATTTATTTTAATTTTTATGAAAAAACTGAAACATATTTTATTATTTATTTTTAATTCTAAGTCAAGTCCAGTCCAAATAAAATAAAGACTTCTCTTCTCTGATTTTTTTAAAACCCTGCATCTGCCTTATTACCCGACACAACAACACATAAAAAATCAATATCATCTTCGGTTAATCCAATTCACTCTTCGTGGAACCATAACGGACATTTGCATCATTGCCTCATATCAGCAACATCAGTTTTGTGACATCCGGCACATAACCAATTTTCTTTATTATTGAAACCATTGGAAGACGATGGTCTGAGGTTTTTGCTTGCGTCCTCTTGCCAATCTTCAAATGAACAAAATCATTATCGTTTGGAAGAGTGCTTTGGTCACTTCTACAGGTTTGTAATTCAAACTTTCTTTCGAATAAGTGCATTTACGACTTTTATCTTTATTTCCGGAGTAATCAACACTTCAGAAAAAGAATTTTTAATTTTGGCATCTGAAAAACTTAAGATATCATTGTTTCCGGCATCATTTTTAAATGCTGTTAAACATAAGGCAAAAGCATCCTCTGGCATCGCATTAATGTTTAGAGGATAAATCTCAGTTGTTCTGAAGCAGTTGGCTACAATATTGATAGTCATACATTTTTCCCACACTGAGGTCAAGATGTGGGAAAACCTTTCCTTTTTTTAAAGTTCGTGTTTGATTCTTTTCCCAATATCGTAGGAGTTCTTCATCTTAATGGTGTTCAAAAGGACAAAAAACAGGTTTGCCCAGTGGCTGTAATTCATGCGTTGTATTACTTAGAAGGCACATCAAATTGATTCCCAACTATTCAGCTCTTTCTGCTATGGATATATCTAAATGACAGGAAGCACTGTCAAAAATTAAAATAACTGGGTAGACATGTAATTTGCGAAATTTTTTAACCATTTAACGAAGACCTCTCTTTTGAGTTATGTGGACCACAGATCCACTTGGCAAACCATATTCAAAAGTCGGTTTCAGCCTCTTTCCGATGAAGAGAATCATGGTAGTATTTGCACATCCAACAATGGAGACATTTTTCACGTGTTCATTGGCGACTAAAATGACTCTCTTTGCCCCTTTTCAGGCAAGGATTCGTTGCTGGTAGTGCAAATTCGGACGACATCCTTTTTCGACCATATTGTAGATTTTGTCTGCTTTATTTTCACAACAATTCTTTTCGATAGATTTTCTAACTTGTTGAAGTAATCCCGTACAATTGGTTTATTTAATTTCTGTGCTTTAGCAGGGTTCATATGTTGGGCATGATGAAGAGAAATTGCTTTGTTTCACATAAGTGCTCTGTGCCACCCCCGTCCAGCTAATTTATGAATTACATTGAAAGACTTTGGAATGCTTTTTTTATTGACAATCAGAACACACATCTCCGAATAGTTTTTGAAATGTGGAAACCCCGTTGGAAAACTTAAACATTTTAGATTCCAATTCGGCTTCTAATTACGAATTTAAAATAGGTTGCCTTCCTAGCTTTCGCTTGGAATTGTCAGATTTAATATGAGCTCTTAAAGTTCGATGAGGTATTCCACACTGTTGTTCCACATATCCTTGAGACAGTCCTCGTTTTATGAGATTCAGGCTTCTTTCATCATTTCATCATCCCAATTTGCTCGTAAACCACGACTTTTCTTCCCCATTGGGCTGCAAATAAAAAAACATGCTTGATTTAAGAGAATCAGTTAATACAGCCCACAAGGCAGCAGGTAATAAACCCCACAGGTGAGTCTTATAGCCTGCTGCACCCTTTCAAGTTTTTAGGTTATGTCATTCACAATAATTAAAAAATTATTGCAAACACCAAAAATATAGATTTCTACGCTACATATATGTACCTTTACCAATATTGCAAAAAATCACTAACTATCTGGATACTGGGCAATGATTAAAGATTTATTTTTAAAAGAACAGCACACCAAACACACAGTAATCAAATGGTTGCAAATTTGACAGTTAAGGACTGATCAGAAATGAACTGCGAATGTTGGAATTTTTATTTATGTTTGACCTGAATATAACAGATGTCTCTGCAAAATAATTAACTGTAATTTTGTTAAATACCAAGGGCGGGCCTTATTTCTTGGCCGGCCTTATTACCCAAAGTTACCTTAGTAATAACTTTAGTGATTAAGAATAAGCATTTCGATTAGTTTATTGAAGTCACATGACCAGAACGAACCAATAACAAGCTTAGTTCTTATTACTAAAGACAGATACTGAAATTTGTTACATGAACCCACCTAAAGTAAAAAAACAGTACCTAATATATATATAATATACTCTGCTTTCTTTGCAAAAAAATTGGTTCATCCACAATTTTTTTGCTGGAAATGTGTTTATCCAAAAAAAAATGAATAAAACAAAAATGCCTAATATCTACAAGAGCCGAGATTTTTTTTAGCAAAACCAGGTATTGAAAAGCGGCCTGCAGTAACAAGGCAGTTGCCTGTTTCAAGTTCCTCTAATGTTCTAGAATACATCTGGACCATGAGCATTTATTTAGATAAGTACAAACCCTTCCTTAAAAGACCACAGTTTTGTGTACGATTTGGATTATACCGAGAATTTTTTGATTTTCCGATGGTCTTAGCAACCTCCTCATTGTTTTATGATTTTTGGAAAGCGCTTCTGGCAATATTAAAATGATTAGCAACTTCTGTTAGTGCAGTTTTTACAGAAATGTACTACATTTTATGATATTAAAGTAAAAGTGACATCAAAATTTCATAAACGTCAAACACTTAAAATAAGTATTGAATTGTAACCATCAAATGAGAACGGTAATTTAGGTAGAACGAAGATGTTGTATCATTTAAAATTGAGGACAAGGAATCACTCTTGAAGGGTTTGTTAGATCCTAATCTATGGCCTGCTGGTATCGCTGTGAAAGAGTTTCACAATCAACTGTAGATAATGTCTTAATCTTTTATCATAATGTCAGGGGTCTTAAAACCAAACTAAAGGACTTTTTTGTGCTGTTCTAAATGAAACATACTCCATTATTGCCCTTACGGAAACCTGGTTGGATCCTACAATCAACGATGCCGAATTCATTGATCCACGTTACGTAGTGTACAGAACTGATAGAAATACAGAAAATAGTACAAAAGGTCGAGTAGGTGGTGTCCTTCTGGCTGTGAAAAATAAGTATAAATTTCATCTTCTGTCTATTGCTGATCCTGTCATTGAAGAGGTGTGGGTGTCAGTAAAAATCAGTGATGTGGTATACTGTACTGGTTGTGTCTATGTGCCACCATTGGTGGATATATCTTATTACGAATCTCACTTAAACTCTGTCTCATGCCTGTGAAATGTTTGAAAATGTCCTACTTGTTGGCGATTATAACCTACCGCAGATATCATGGTCTCCAAGTGATTATTTTCTTGAACTATTACCATGCAATATCAACTCTGCAAAAGAAATTATTCTGTGCGGTACTGTCGCTTCTTTAGGCTTATCTCAATATAACGAAGTGCTAATTCGGTTTTAGATTTATGTTTGCAAATATTGACATTGATTCTGCTTGGTTTAGTAAATTGTGATCTCCAGCATTAACACTCAAAATAAAATGTACAAAAACAAACTATTTGCAACAAGCAATTGGCTTTTGTTATGACTTTAAATCAGCCAATTTTGGTCTCATTAATAACTTTTTTCTTTCATATGACTGGATGACAATTTTAAATAATGAATTAGAGATCACAATTGACAATTTTTACTCTGTTGTATACCACTGTTTTGATCTGTTTGTACCTCTGAAACAGTGTCTTTCAAATAGTAGATTTCTAGTCTGGTTTTCACACGAACTTAAAACTTTAATATTTGAGAAAAAAATTGCTCACAAAAAGTACAGGCAAACAAAAAGTGATGCTGATTATAACACCTTTTCTTTATTGTGCAGACAATGGTCATCATTAACAAAACATTTTTAGTTTTATTACTATATATCAAGTGTGGAAAGTGCTATTAATGACAATGTTTGGAACTTCGTTCGATCTTAGACCAATCATGGTCCTATTCCCGAAGAAATGAATTTGGATTCCAGAAAGGCTGACAATGGCACAGACATAGCAAATCTTTTTGCCCAGTTTTTTGCATTAGTCTATAATCCAAAAACAAACAGCAATATAAGTATCTCTCCTGATAAATTTGAGGTAATATCAGACATAAGATTTTCTCCAACTGAGATAGAAAAATTGTTATCTCAGCTCGAAGTAGGTAAGGGTATTGGTCCTGATGGTATACCCAACAGAGAGAGTTAAAACTATGTTCTCACTCTCTCTATCTTCCTCTTTATCATATCTTCTCCAAATCCCTTGGCTCAGATGTGTTCTCCGATATCTGGAAGTTATCATACGCTTCTATTCTTAAATCTGGAAACAAGAACAACGTAACGAATTATAGACCTCTAAGTATTCTCTCAGCTATACCTAAACTATTTGAAAACTGTATCGAAAAGGTTCTGACCAATGTCTTTCGTGAAATAATTTTCAATCAACAACATGGCTTACATCGGATCGATCTGTCGATACTAACCTATTTCTGTTTGTTAATTTCATATGTAATTGGTTTGGAGATGGTTGTGAAGCTCACACAATATACAGGGATTTTAGTTAGGCATTTGATAAGATCAACCATTCTATACTGCTCTCAAAACTAGCCAGTTATGGAATCTCAGGAAACCTATTCTCGTGGATTGCTTCATATCTGTCAAATAGAAAACAGCAGGTTAAAATTGATGGACATTTGTCTGCAAAGTTTAACGTAACATCTGTGGTACCCCAAGGATCCCACTTGGGGCCTCTCTTATTTAGTTTATTAATGACTTAGGTAACTTACTCTCCTCCAACTTCTTGCTGTTTTCTGCAGATATGAAGTTGTTTCGTCGAGTATCATCTGATCAAGACACTGTCCTCTTGCAAAATGATCTAAATGTGATCTTTTCTTGGTGTCAGCTAAATGACATGTCACTCAATACTGATAAGTATTGTTTTATGAGGTTTAGTCGATTAAAGAATATAATTCCTGCTGATTATTTCATTAACAATGTTGCTCTTGTTTAAGGATTTGGGTTTTACTTGTAGGGCATTCAATCCCGGGATCCCGGCCCTTTTTTCGATCTCGAAATCCCGGGATTGTGATTCATTTAATACCGGGATTTTCGGTATTTCCCTTGACATTTTTTAATTAATTTATGTCAAGCAAAATAGTAATTATGTGCTCACAAACAACCCTGAATGTATGGCAACAATGTGTCAATCTTGATATGACGCGGTATCCAAGGCCAACGCCCATTAAAAATACACCAGCTCGAATTATATGGGAAACCTACAGATGAGTCAGGTGTACGAAAAACTACCAGTAAATATTTTTCTAATAGCAAGAAAGCAGGTGACAAAAGTTCGGTTTGGCATTATTTTTTATCTGCAATAGATGAAAGCGAAACTGCCAAGTGCAAGAGATGCCCCGCTATTTTAAAAACAAAAGGTGGTTCCACAAAAGGTTTATTGACGCATTTACTGAAAATACACAAAATCGACCTGAAGTATATGGGAGTGAACGATAAACCTGAACTTGATAATGCAGTTGTTGAAAAGCAGACGAAAGTTACCGATTTTTATACAGTTATAAATCAAACTAGCTTCGAAGCTGTTTTATATGTAATATAATCTAAATTTTGGTGGAAACATGGATGACCCGGGTGGGGGAGGGGGAAACCCTTCCCGCCACAATAATGATGAAATAAATGATATTATAGGTATTACACAAAAAGTAAACATGGAAAATTGCCATATTTTAGAAAACACAAAAACGGTAGAAATATTATATAATGCAAATGATTTGGGCCCCTACATAGTGTATATTCAATCCCCCATAGAACGTCCAAATGACAGTATTGGTAGATTTAGTACCATCCGAATTGCGCGTGAAATATTTGAGCTAAAAATAAACAATATTAAAAAAGTGGACAACAAAGGTTCCAATAGAGTGTCTGTGGAATGCAACGATTATAATACAGCAAATAACCTTGTAAACAACTCAAAACTTAAAGAAAAAGGATATAAAGCGTTTATCCCCTATAATTACGTCACATGCAAAGGTTTAGTGCATAGAGTAGATTTATGGCTAGACAAAGAAAAACAAGTACAACATATTTGCAAACCCAGTAATTCTAATATCAAAATTGTAAAATCAATTAGATTAACTAGAAATGTCCTGAAAGACGGAAAGAGTGAAAAAGTTCCCACAGGAACAATTTTATTTACTTTTAGCGGAACAACGATCCCAAGAAATGTTATATTTTATGATAAACTGTCTCTACCTGTAGGCATTTATGTGCCCCCTGTTACACTATGCTTTAACTGCCTTTTGTTTGGCCATACCATAAAAAATTGTAAAAGTAAAGCGAAATGCTTAAATTGCTCTCCAGTAATTAATGCCAATGAAAACGATCATATTATATCCAAAGACCCAAACACCTACTCATGTCAGCCCCTGTGCCATTTTTGTAGAGACGACCACAAAAATACATATAAAAAGTGCTCCGAATACCTAAGGCAACAAAATATAAAAAAGCTTATGGCATTTGATAATATGTTCTTCTTTGATGCCAACAAAGCATGCCAAAAATCCTACCTACCAGAAAACACTGGATTCGTATATAATCCTAGTGACTTTCCGACAATAAGATCTTTTAATTTACAAAAAAATAACGAACATATATCAACATCTATTGCAGTTTCCCAAAGAAGAATAACAGATTTTAACTCAAAAAATAAACGAACATATCAACAAACAGTATCAAAAGACCCCGTGAAACGAAGAATGATTATGAGAGAATATGACAAGTCAGCCCACCAAGAAAACCTATACATGCCAAATGGCAGGCCAAATAAGGAAAATATTTCTACAGATGCCCCTTCTTATCGCGATAGCCACTCACTCACGCCTAACTCTAGTGCCCAAGATAATGATTCCAATATATCGACACTACAAACATTTGAAGAGTTGATACAACATCTTCATAATAATATTACAAAACTTCCATATGAAAAAAAAATCATACTTAAAAAAATAATTAATGACCATATAAATACTGAGAATTATATGGATCTAGATGATCCGGGTGAAGATTTCTATTAAATTTAGAATAAAAAAAAAATTAAAAAAAAAAAATGAAATTAAAAATTATTCAATGGAATATCCGCAGTCTAAATGCAAATAGAATTAACCTTACAACTATAATCCACAAATATAATCCTGATCTAATATTAATAAATGAAACCTGGTTAAAAGAAAAAAATTTTAAAATATTGAGACAGGATAGACCAGATGGTTTTGGCGGTGTTGCCACCTGTATTAAAAATAATGTTGATTTCTCCTTAATAAAAAAAATTAATAACAACAATATACAATACATTACTATTAAAATAGCAAACCTTAACATTATAAATGTATATTCTAATTCGAACAAAAACATAGATGAACAATTTTTAAAAAATATTTTTTGCACAACAGAAAACTATCTTTTAATGGGAGATCTTAACTCGCATCACCCCATGTGGGACAGTTCTACGACTAATTTTGGTGGTAAAAATGTTAGCGATTTTATATTTAACAATAATCTTAATATCCTTAATGATGGATCAGCCACCCTACTACAACCTCCAAGTTCAAATACAAGTGCTGTTGACCTTACTATTATTAGTTCTAATCTCGCGGCAATATCTGAATGGAGTGTACTTCCAGACTGTGGCAACAGTGACCATTTCCCAACATTGGTAACCATCAATTATAAAACAATATCAAATCAATCTCCTTTCCTAGAAACCTTTTAAATAAGAAACCATTGTAAAGCAGACATGGACCTGCTTCATAATAACCTCCTGATGAGTATACGAGACTTCGATACTCTTACAAACTTCCAAGAGTTTGAGAAAATCATAAATGAAGCAGCATCCAAATCCATACCCATGAAAACATGCATTATTTCAACAAAACCAAATAACCCCTGGTGGGACACAGAATGTACTACATTAATTAAAACTAGAGCAACTTAGAGAAAACTTAAACATTTGTAATTTTTTATAAGCCAAAAGAACAATAGCTATAATAAAAGAAAAATTAAAAAGTAAAAAAACTTTTAAATTTAAAAGTTTCTGTCAAACATTAAATAGAAATTCGAACATAACATATATTTGGAACACCATAAAAAAATTCGCTAATGTTAAAAAAACATTCAACAAAGATAAAATTGAAGATCATATTATAATTAATATCCTTAGAAGAATGTCTGTCATAAATATAAACCCTCTGTTTACATTAACACAAAATGATCATATTGATCCTTTTACTATGTCTGAATTGGAAAGTAGCCTTAAAGATAAAAAATTTTCAGCCACAGGTTTAGATGATACATCATATAAAATGATTAAATCATTCCCTTTTAAGGCAAAAACATTCCTATTAGAAACTTTTAATAAATGTCTAGAAGGTGAACAATTACCCTCTAACTGGAAAAAATTCAATGTTATTAGCTTTGTAAAACCAGGAAAAAACCCTAACAACCCAGATAATTTTCGACCCATAGTGTTATCCTCCTGTTACCTTAAAACATTGGAAATAATGATAAAAAATCGGTTAGAATGGTTTCTTGAACACAAAAACATGTTTAGCCCACAACAAATTGCTTTTAGAAAAGGGATGGGGATTAATAGTGGCATTGCCTACATAACCTCAAAAGTAAATTTGGCCCTTGAGCGAAAAAATAAGGTAATAGCTGTTTTTCTTGACATAAAATCAGCCTATGATTCCGTAAATATATACAAACTATATAAAAAAACTGATAGACCTGGAAATACCCATTGAAATAAGCAACATTATTTTCAATATACTTAAGAATAGATTAAATTACTCTAGGAACAAAAATGGGCAACTTCTCGGACCTTTTTTAGCCACTCATGGACTTCCACAAGGATCGCCATTAAGCACTATTTTGTTTAACATTTATATGTTAGACATTTTTAACTTACCTTTGAAAAATGTTAATATTATTGGCTATGCGGATGATCTGACGATTTTAAGTGAACACCATAACCTCCAAAAAGCAACCAATAACTTAAACAAGACCTTAGATAGAATTCATACTTGGCTCTCAAATCACAATCTGAGTATTTCTCATGAAAAATGTGAAGCAGTATGGTTTACAAAGGGTCGCCAAAGCTTTCAACCACCTAATATTGCAATCAACAACTATTTGATACCATTTAAAAATCATGTCAAATACCTCGGAGTAACTATTTCAAAGCACTTAAAATGGGATCTTCATATTCAAAATATGATTTTAAAAGCAAAAAAAGGCTTAAACTTGCTCAAATCATTTGGTAGAATATGGTGTGGAGCTGACCCTCAAATACTACTAATAGGATTCAATGCATTAGTCAGGTCACATTTAGATTTTGGATCCATTTTCATATACCCTACCTCCAAGGCTAATATATCAAAAATTAACAGCATATTCCATGAAGGTCTTCGATTTTACCTAGGATGTATGAAATCTACACCAACCAACTCCCTGTTGGCTGAATCAACAAATTTTGATTTACATCACAGAAGACTAACATTGACAACCAAGTTTCATTCTCATATTTTTGCTATTACAGATCACCCCTTGGTAAACTTAATAATTGAGCTTCGAATGTCATACATTATTAGTGCGCGCCTGCAAAATGAATATAACACACCATATCTGACACAGGCTGCCGAATACTTTCTTCCATTTGTAAATAAAATGCTCAAAACAAAACAACTGCCCTGCCACATTTTTGACTTCAATTTTCAGCTGAAACCATCAGAAGTATTGCAATCATTTCGTGCTAATTCTGAAAATTATAAGGCGACTCATACTTTTATTTATACGGATGCATCTAAGGGATCAAACAATGTAGGATTTGGAATACACATTCCATCAATTAATTTCAACTATTCCTCAAAACTCCACAAAGAAATGTCAATTTCTTTTCTGGTGAAATGATAGCCATTGAGGAGGCTATTAAAATAACAATAGATAAAAACATTTATAAAGCCTTAATATTGACAGATTCTCTGAGCGCTATTACAAACTTACTTAAGAATAATTCTTATAATCACAAAAATCGTTACCAAGTATTAAAAATTAAAAAAGATATATTTGATGCAATTGATAAAGGATTTGAAATATTACTTGCATGGATTCCAGGACATTGCGAAATACAGGGAAACGTCCAAGCAGATAAACTAGCCAATATCGGCCGAAGTCTTAACATTCCAAAAAATACCAAAATTGAAAATGGAGACATTTTGAATGAAATAAAAAATAAAATAACTTCCAAGTTTACCCATGAGTGGAAACAAAGTCTGGCAGTAAAGGGCAAATTTTATGCCAAAGTTCAAAGCAGCTTCCCTAAAAAAAAATGGTTTATGAAGGTGCCTTTCTACAGTCGTAGACATATTACCACCATTGTTAGAATGAGAACTGGTCACTGTCTTACTAAACAACATTTATTCAATATTGGTATAAGAGATGACCCATATTGTGATTACGGTCTGGTAAACCATATATTTTTTGAATGTCCGATTAACATAATACCAAATTCAAATTTATATCAAAATTTAATAAATATGGGCATTCGAGCCCCTATTAATATTGAAACTGTGTTGTCAAATGTTTCCACTGAAAGTATGAATACACTAATAAAATTTTTAAATAATAACAAAATAAAAATTTAATCCTACATAAGTTTTCTTTTAGACTTGCAAAGATACCTAAGGTACATAACATTTGAACCCGGACTATAAACTGTAGTTGTGTATGTCTCTCCCCTTGTTTTGTTGTAACTAACCTCAAAATACACACATCATGGCTAAGAAGAACAAGACCACAGAGCACTCTAACCTAAACACATATATCTTGCATCCAGAGGACAGAACTACGGTTCGATCAGTGCCCTGGAAGCACCGTTAACGTCCCCAAACTGGAATACGGTGTATCTCGCTCCGAGGGTCGCCGGATCAAGCGAGTAAGCCCCGGACGGGGAGCAATCTGGCAAATGGACTAGTATCCGCGCCAACAATCGAGAAACAACAACAACTCTTCCAAAGACCTACGAGACTTACTAAAGGCAAAGGGTTTCAAGGTACCCAATTCGGAAGCTCCCATAAACACCAGGTTTATAAAATACAGTAAGAATATCCGATTATTAGTAACAGAAGAAATACTAAAATTCACTCTAACTTTTGGTGAATGGACTTCTACGGCAAACAAACACTTCATGAACATTAATGTCCATAGCCCCCAACAATTTTGTAACCTTGGTCTCATTAGATTCAAGAACTCTATGACGGCGAAAGCATGCGTAGAAATGGTTGAAAAACGTATTTTTGAGCACAAGTTATCCTTATCTGAGGATATAGTTTGTATAACTACAAATGGGGCAAGCACAATGATGAAAGTTGGCAAACTTATCACTCCTAACCAGCAGTTATGTATGGAACACGGGATACAGCTAGCTGTAAGGGACGTATTATACAAAAGACACGTAGAGTTTTCCGCACCAGGTACTTCTCAAGTGGGTTCCTCAGATGACGAAGACGAGGAATGTATGGATGACACTGATGACAATGGCGGGTTTGAGATTTGTCAAGAAAGTGAGAATCTTGCTGGGATAGAGATTACTGAAAGTTGTGATATCCATTCAATTATTTCCAAGGTAAGAAAACTAGTAAAATGCTTTAAGAGGTCACCTACAAAAAAAGACATTTTGCAAGATTATGTGCGTACTGTACATGAAAAAGAACTTAAACTCCTCTTGGATTGTAAAACAAGATGGAGCAGTTTGTTCATAATGTTGCAACGATTTCTCCTGCATTAAAAAGGCAATGATCGTTCTAAACCTGACACATGAACTCTTAGCTGAAGACAAATTTAATTTAATAAGGGAAATAGTTTTAATATTAGATCCCATAAAAACAGCTGTAGAGGCATTGTGTCAGCGAGATATGAATTTATATACAGCAGATATTCTCCTAAAATTTAAGTTGTCTGAAATTAAAAAAATTCAGTCTCCTTTAAGTACACAATTAGATATGCAACTAAGAACAAGAATTAAGCAACGAAGAACTGTTTTATCCTCGATTCTAGGATATTTGCACAAGCCTATAGAAACTGAGACAGACGAACTAGATGAACTATTTATAGCGCCTAACAAGGAAAAAATCCACGAGAAATTTACAAATTATTCAAAAATTCTGTAAAGTCTACTTCCACTGCTTCCACTAGTACATCAAGTGTTATAAGTGACGTCGAAGAAGATGAGGTTCCTCTTGTCGATTTATTGAAAAAGGAGGTACCCCTAAAAGAGAAATTAAAAGAAGCCCTAGAAAAATCTTTAAAACCTCAAATAAAGTTCGAGAATATCAGTTTATCCAAAATAATACTGCAGAAAATGGAGTTCTTCGAAAATGGTAACGAGCGAGGTTTCCATTTGCAGTTGGCATATGACATGCTCATAACAATACCTCCTACTAGCGTGGAGGCTGAAAAGACCTTTTCAATTGAAATTGGAATTTTATGCAACAAAATAAGGTTCAGTTTAAATGACAATACCCTTGACCAGCTACTTTTTTTTAAGACATTTTTTTAAAAAACAAGGCGAGAAACAAGGTTAGGTTTTTTTTACAGAAAGAATGATATTTTTAAGGTTTTTAAATTTTATTGTTTATGTTTTTATGTTCCTTTTGGCCAATGAGGCCAAAAATTCAATGAGGATTATAATTATATTTTATAGTTATGTCGTGTTATGTTATTTTCTGAAATAAATGAATTTAAATAAATTGTGTTTTTACACCATTATTTTTATTTTTATTACCTAATAATGAACAAATTTTTAACTTTTTTTTTGAATCCCGGAGTCATTCCCGGAATTGAAAAATTATGATCCCGAAATCCCGGGATTGGAAATTTCGTCCGGGATTGAATGCACTATTTACTTGGATACCAAGCTAACATTTACAAATCACATAGAGAACATAATTGATAGAACCAATAAAATGTTAGGGTTTATTAAGAGAACAACTAGGGACTTTGAAAATGTATTTGCTTTAAAATTATTATATACAGCTCTTGTCAGATCTATATTAGAGTTCTCAAACATAGTTTGACCGCCATATCACGAAATACATTCTAATAGATTAGAAAATGTGCAACATAAGTTTATTAAATATGCGATATATAAACTTTTTTGTAATGGTATCAATCTTGATGGGCATCAAACCGTGGCCTACTTAGATTTAGCCTTACTTATCGGTAGAAGGTAGTATATGATGTGTGTTTTGCCTTTAAAATTTTTAACAATATAATTAAAAGTCCAAAAAGTCGAAAAATTTCCCAAAATAATTCAAGTTCTGGGAAATTACAAGTAAATATTGAACACTAGGTGAAATATTTTTATAAAATTTCAGCAAGTCTTGCACTTATCTAGTCACATTTGCCATAATAGTTAATAAATATATTTCGAACACTGAAAATGCTCTAAAAACTTAATACTCAAAATTTTAGGTCATTTTATTGTTGACAATGAACTCATAATGGTTTCTAGCCTCTCATGCTGAATTTTCGATCATTTTGAATGCACTTAACATATTAATACAGAAAAGTACTTTGGCAAGAAATTTGAATCTTGCTCTCAGTATACGTCACAATTTTAAAATAATAATAAAATAGCGATAATAGTTCCTTTAGGGTTGGCTCCATCCTCTGGATTCAGTTTATATAAGAACTTTTT
The DNA here is from genome assembly GCA_030620095.1 of Kuschelorhynchus macadamiae. Taxonomy (NCBI): domain Eukaryota; kingdom Metazoa; phylum Arthropoda; class Insecta; order Coleoptera; family Curculionidae; genus Kuschelorhynchus; species Kuschelorhynchus macadamiae. Next base: position 90,430 of record JAUTXW010000229.1, read on the forward strand.
AAAAAGTTTATAACAATCTGCTAAACAAGTAGTTTAAATAAAGCGATTTTAGATTCTCACAAATTTAAGCAAATTGCATATAAACAAATAATACATTACCGGGGCTGCTCGAGGGTCTGTGGTAATTTGGCGATACAGTGAACCACTATCATCACCAATTGGTTTATAGATATTCCATATTTGCCCTTTTAGCTGAATTCTCTTACACGTTCTAAAAAAATCGTCGTAGTTGAGATCCTCATCTTCATCTGTCAAAAAATGGAAACATGATGAAACAATTATTGTGAACTAACAACAGGTACACATGAAATCATTAAATATGATGTAACTTGTCTGTAAAAAATACCACCCATATAGAATTTTTGACTAAGGTGTATATATATATATATATATATATATATATATATATATATATATATATATATATATATATATATATATATATATATATATATATATATATATATATATATATATATATAATATAAATATAATATATATATATATATATATATATATATATATATATATATATATATATATATAATCTGTCTCATATTGAGTAATATATGTGTAAGAAATTTTAAATTGATATGTTCAAAACTTAGAAATGGCTCTCAGTTACATTTTAAATTATTTAAAAATATTTTAAGTATAATGACTGTTTTTTTTTAATTAACTGGCAAATTTTAATTTGCAAAAAATGCCACCATTTTGTAAACCAAACTTAACTTGTAATATATTATTGAATAGCTAATTTCATTCTGAATATGGAATCATAAAAAATATACAGGATCTTATTTAAAATAAAAAACTAGAGGTCATAAAACTAGAAGTATATTGCAAATGTTTCTATCAAAAATCTGTCTCATATTGAGTAATATATGTGTACGAAATTTTAAATTGATATGTTCAAAACTTAAAGAATGGCTCTCTGTTACATGTTCACAGTACGTATATACTCTTTTAATTTTATTTTATTAAACAGTTCAAAATACAAAATTTTGTAGGTGTTAATCGGGCATAACAAGGCACATTTCAATTTTTAATTTAAACAGTAGTTAAGATTTTGATATAGTCCTTATTCAATACATTGGAATCTTCGTTCAATTGTTCAAATGAATTCAACTGCAACTTTATATTAAAATTTATTAAAACATTTTGGTGTAAAAAAGGATAATTTTATTTGTATTATTACGCTACTCAAAAATTTTAAGTTGATATTATTTCGAAAATGCTACTTTTGTATAAAAAATACAAATAAGTTTTTATTACATATTAAAAGAAGACGAAATTTCTAAAAAGAATTAATAGTGTCTAGCATCTATTTATACCAGTCAAATAAGAGATAATATGTCGATATATCTGCCACAGTTTAAATGTATAAAATATTAATGGCATGAAAATGCGGTCCGTTAAGTTTAAATATCACCTATTAACTTTTACTTTAAACCATTGGGATGAATTTAGCCATAGTTATAGAATTGTATAGTTTTAAGTCAATATCTCTGTTAGTTGTGTAGCAATCTACTGATAATAAACAAAGTATGTCATTTTTAAACATTTTCGCATTATGTGGTGGCGCTAATTTTATTTCATGGTAACATGGTGTTGAACATGAGTTATTCACTTTATTTTTCTTGGGTAGGTACTTCTAATTTTACTTGTATAGTTATATAATAGAACCCTTGATAAGTGAACAAGTCACAATTTGTAAATATCAATATTTTACAGAAACCATAAAGTATAACTAACGCTTATAACACAAGTTTGTATTTATTAATCATATTATAAATCATGTGAATAGTGAATGTTTTCAAATTCACTGTTGGGTCCATCGTTTTTTCAAATGCCATTCTTCAATAAACATATTTAAATAAAGAGCAATCGAAATTCAGTGCCCATACCTAATTTACAACTGTGACATTAAAAAAGAAAAATATGTAAAAAGTTACTGGTTATCAATTGATAAAACTTTAATCTCGCCACTCGCGCTTGCCCCCTCCTAATTTCTAAGTTCATTCAATAAGTTAGGTCCCTTTAATAAACTCCAGATGTCAGGAGCTCTCGATGGTCATGGTTGAAACCACAGACACAGAGTTCAAAAATCTTAATAGCATCTTTTACTCTCTAGAACTGAAAGACCAAGCAGGCTTTCTTAATCCTTATAATTAATTTCTTTATGTGGAATGTTAAACTTATATACCATATGCCTAAGAATTTTTTTTTGAATCTGTTCTAGTGATTCTATATTCACCTTGTAATATGGTGACAGCACAAGTGTATTATAAGCATCTCTTATGGCATAAATATAATGAAAATATTTTAATGATTTATTTGGTTATTTATTTAGTATATTTTACAGACTTTTACAAGTATTCTTATTACAAAGTATGTTTTTTTCATTTTATTTAAAAACAATTATTTAAAATTGAAGATGACATTTCTAAATTAGCCTTCATAAGCTAAAAGCAAATTGTTTGGAGGCCCTCTCCTACAAAACTCATTTCAACTTTAATTAAAGTCGACATTATTTTCAAGATACTTAAAACAAATTAAAGAACATCCAAGATCTTCAAACAAGAGACAAATTGTCATACCATTTTTAAGTCATATTTTACAAGATATCTCATAATGTTTTGTATATGATAGTATGTAGGTATGGGTTTGTGGCTTCCAAGTTTTTATTCTTTTTAATTGTTTGTAAATGTTATTTAATTCTTATAAGGTAAATTGTAGGTTAAACTTTTAGGTCTGATGATGTAGAGGGAAACATGTCTTACCAGCACAATCTTTGATTGAGTCCAAGACTTTGCCTCTGTTTTATATTTTGATCTCAATATGTTTTACGTAAATCTCATAATAGAGGGACACACAATTGAGGCGTATTGCAAGCCCTACAATATAACACAGAAATATAGTAATGTAATAAAAACCTTTTCAAGAATGTTATCAATATTATGTCATTAATTACGTGAAAAATAACATGCAAAAACTCATAATAAAACAGCTCTAGATTGAAAAAAATCAACGAAAGTAAGCACCACCAGCTTGACGATTTCCCAAACTGAAAGGCCCCTAGATTTTATAGACACTTAATTGTCCCCCAGTACTAAATCAAATATGTATTTGAAAAAATTGAGTTGAACCCTAAATAAAACAATAAAAATCTAAACAAATAGAAAAAGGTTAGTTTAGGTTAAGATTCTTCTTAAGTAAAAAATTGAAGTTAAAATTCCACATCGACACAACTCTTGGGCACGTTGGGTACAGGAGCCCAAACTGATCCCAAAAGCCATTATACACTGAGGATCAGGGGGCGACGTGCAAACAAACCTGAACGTCTGGGGTAGAATTTACACTCAATGAACAATATACCTAACTTAAATCTCTGCCCTCCCAGCTCAGAAAATATTTCTGGCCAATGATCATTATTTTTTAACCCTACCACTGGAACAATTTATTTCCCTCTGGTTTAAGTATCTATAGAAGTTATTTTTACTTGAAATCATCGATGATGATGATCACAATTTTATTTATTATGTTTTATGAGCCTTGCAACTTTTGGGTTCATAGTAGTCAGGGGGACAAAGGGGCAGCTGCCTTCCCCCAGATGCATTTCAAATTTGGTATTAAAAATATACTTTATTCAGTACAAACAATAAACAAGAAAATATACAACCAAAAGTTAAAGAAAACACATCAAAAATGCTTTTTTTAGTTGCTTGTTTCTACTGGTGCGTCGTTTTTTTAATAGCTTGCCCATACGAGATGTCAATATATTCTAGAAACAGCCCTGAATTTCTGCGTTCAATTTTAGGCCTCTCCCCCTTCCAAGCAATTTTTCCTGGCTACATCAGTGTTTTTTCTTCTAATTTAATTTTAAAGAGGGTTTCCAATTAAATTAGACATTTTCCATCATTTTTTAACTGGAAGACATAAAATTAACATTCCAAAAAATTGTATGATAGCAACTGCACTGTATTGCCAAATCAATAAAAATTGAATTCCCAATTAGCTGTCAAAAAATGTGTTATCAGTTATTCTGACATTTCATTCAATTCATATATAAATAAGGATAATAGAGTTTCAGGAAAATAATAAAAAATCTTAATGGCAGTTATATGTTATTGTTGGCATAATGAACTCGCCATCTATTAATTATGTCCAGTACTAACTCAGCGTTGAACAACTATCTATATATAAACAAGGACATAGTCCTATTATTATTATTATTGTAGGAAACTTAATAGCATCCCTCTAGGTATATATTTATTCAGTTTGAGTTTTGACACTTAAGAAAAGAATAAGAATAATATACAAAGAATTATTTATTTGTAATTTAAAAATAGATAAGAAATACTATTAAAACATCCTGTACTATAAGTTACCAAGCTGCAAAGTTTACCTTCTATTATGAAATAGTCAAACTTACCACTGTCCCCAACGGAGATGTCAGCTAAAGTACTGGTACTATTTTCAAGTAGGTCCAAAAAAGTTCTCTCAGGAATATTCTCCTTGTTTTCATTTCCCCCTTTAAACCCAAATTCCAAAGCCTTCCTGCTTGTTAGGCCATCTGAGCTGATGCTTGGACTTGAATACTCAATACCTATGGTAGCCATATGTATTAATTTTAATGGACTAAATAGAACTTGCTTTTAGACATTGGCCCTATGTCCTTTAATATCTTTGTAAGTATATACAACTAATATGACTAGCTAGACTAGGTAAGAATAGAGAGGAGAAGATTCTAGAAATACTGTGATTACTGTTAATACTTAGCAACAGATGCAGGCAAGAGTTTTGATTGAAATAACAAGCTGTTTAGATTAAATAACACAAACATTTAGTAGTGATGTAGTTCTTGTTCTTTACATGATGATCTCTAATTTATTTTAAACTAAATTTAATTCTTTTTGAACCAAATGAGGCAATTGTGAAAAATATATTTGCAAAAGAATCAGTCATGGTTGGAAGTAGCTATGCTGACGCAAACTGTTATAATATCACTATTAACTCAAATCATGACATAAAACTTGTATGTAGTCCTACTAATAAGATTTCGATGTTAACAAACATGTATAGTTCTGGAAAAACACCAAGGCAAATTCCCTCTTTCTCTAACTATATCTAATTAATGAGACAAAAAAAATCTAGAAAACTGAATGTCTTTATTTAAAAATTCTAATGGCCGGTTGCAGAAAGCTTAATTAAAGTTGAGAATGTTTAACAGAATGTCAAATTTGACAGCGAGTTCCTAGATTTCTATAAGCAGCTTGTCAAATCACAAAGCTCCGTTAAATATTCTAAACAGCAATTAAGTTTTGTGTAACCAGCTGTAAGTGTTAGTTTTAAACCGTCAAATCATTCAAATTCATCAATGTTACTCAGTGTCAAAATATGAGGGTTAATTTAATTATAATTATTGTATTATTAAATTAAAAATGGTAAAACGATTTAACCATAGATATATAACCAAATGTTTAGATTTAACATTCAAATTAAAATATAATTTTGAATGTTCTTTCATATTTTGAGGCCCAAAATCATCATTTAGATATGAGCCAGGGGAAAATTCCATTCAAGTAGCTGCCGAAGCAATGAAGATTTCGGAGAGAAGCATTTACCAATTAAGGAAATCAGGTACATGATTTTCTAAACCAAACAAAAGGGATGCTGCGCCCAACAAAATTTGGCCATTTGGGATGTTAAAATTGTAATAAACTGTATTGTTACTTGTGTGTATGTATACCAATTTTCATATCTCTACAGGCACAAGTGGATAAAAAATTTGCTGGTGCTCAATGATTATACAAATTAATTTACACAAATACTTGGTGGGATAATTTACGCGGCAGGGTTGGCTGCCCAACGGGATTGTAGGGTTACCAGATGTCCTCTTTTCACCGTACATGTCCTCTTTTCAAGCATGTATCTGAGCGTCTGGTACATATCTGGAAATCTATCTGAATTGTCTTCTTTTTGTTCAAAGCAATTACATTTAAACTAAATTATATGATTATCATGTTTTTTTATGAACATAAAAGATTACTAAACATATTACTTTAATTCAAAAGACATGACCTTTTTATAATCATCAGTTGAGTTATTACACTGATATAAAAGAAAAATCTAGTAACCCTATATCCAATAGGGTCCAAAACACAAGCTGAAGGAGACAATTCATATCCAAGTACTTAGTTTAATAGAAAATACTTAGTGGAATTTAAATAAATTGAACTGTTATTGCTTTTTCAAGAAGTATGAATTATGTTTAATGTCTGAAATGATTGTAATATTCTAGTATTAGTATGTATTATTAACTCATATTTGGCATTTCGATTAATCTAGACAGTATTTTTTTTACAAAATAGTTAACCGGTAAAAAAACTTAAGTGTATTGTTACTTCAAAAAATTCTGATCCTATACAATACCTGATAGGGAAGGAGCTTCTGCAAGAATATTCTGCCTACTTTTTTGTGGAGTACTACTTGCGTTGGGAGCCTGAGACTCCTGCGATGATATTTTCCGTTTTTTAAGAGGAGATTCCATTTTATTTTTTATATAACAGAATTATTAGTACGCCTAGTTTCCTGAAAATTAATAACCCCAAAATTGTAAATATTTTCAAAATCAGTACATTATGGTAGAATCAAGTACAAGTCACGATTCACAAAACACCTGCAAAAGAGGGAACTTTTTATCTGAATTAAGCCTTTTTAAACGAAAGATTGAATTTTGTATATCATTTAACCGTTTTTTGAAAACAAATATTTTAATTTATAACTTAAACAATTTCTCCCTCCAAAACTCTATTTTAAATTTTCTTAGGTCTTTGGTTGCCTAATGCCTACTTTAACCGTTTTGGATTCACTCAGCTCAAAACCAACCGCCAACCAGTTAGTGACGTATTTAGGATTTCCGAACTCATAATTTTTGTGACTAAAAAAAAAATGTTCACTTTCATACTACGGGAGGGTCCGGAACAATGAAAAATTTAAAAGGAGTCCATCACAATATCTCCGTGTTAGTAAATTATACCTTTCCTTAATATATCAACAACTAAATTCGCCCATACCAACCACATTCCTTATATATAACGTCGATGATTTAACTCGGTTAGTTGCATATTTTCAAACAGGACCATTCCATAATGCACTGCTTCTGTAATTAAAATTATGCTTCCAATTTTTCTAAATATTTAATTCAGTATGGTTCTTTCGATGAGAACTTTGAAATCTTACATTTAGAATGAAAAAGTAAAAAACTGAATTTAGTGGTATGGAAATAAACAAAAATAAAAATAACCACACATTATTAAACGATCAATGGGACCTAAATATTCCCCATTGTTAAATATGTATTAGGCTATAACGAAACATTTAGAACATTTTACCTGTATAATATCCGCAAAATGGGTTAGGTATTTAATAGTCAAGGTCAAAGTCAAAAACAGCTTTATTTTAAATGAACGAACAATCTCATTACAAAGCAATTAAAACTAAAACTAAACCAAACGAATACAAATTATCTTAAAATCAGTAGATATTTAATAGTCAAAGTCAAAAACAGCTTTATTTTAATGAAAGAACAATGAACAATCTCATTCTAGAGCAAAACTAAAGCTAAACCAAAATAATACAAATTATCTTAAAATCAGTCACTATATAGATAAAAAATATGCGAATTAATTAGATGATTCAATAAAAAACTCAGAAACCGTATAGTAGTTAGGCTTTCCTTCCCTTATGTGTAAGAGAAGGGAACATGATTAAAAATTTTGGGTAAGCCGGGCCCGGGCAGATTCAATCTCCCGCGCGAATTTGAAATGCACAAGGCGCACAGTCTTCAGGATAAATCAGTGGCGGCTCGTGAGTATATTGAAGGGTGAGGCTACATGAGGTTAATTTTGTTTAAATGTGAATAAATTTCCACGTCACCCATGAAGTATTATTCTGCGACGCGTTGACCTTTTTTTTTAATGGAGGTCATCAATAGCCCTACTAAACCATTAAAAACTAAAAAAATAAACTCTAAAAAAAGTAAACAAAACAAGTAAAATATGTACACCTATCACTAAAATATAGCGGTGATTGCGATAATAAAAACATAATTTAGTTTATTAAAACTTAAAATAAATAGTTGTATGAAATAAGATAAAAAAACTACTTTTTGTACATTAAATCTATACGTCTGTCTTTTAAGGTTGCAAATTTATCTATAATTTGGTCGTAAAAGTTTTGGTCTTCACTAAGTTCTGACAGTAATTCCTGCTCTATTGACATCATTGCTAAACCCGAAAGCCGTTCTTGTGTCATTGTGTTTCTTAGGTAGGTTTTGATCCGTTTAAGACATGAAAAATTTCGTTCGGCCGATACACTTGTTGCGGGAATAGTTAAAACTAAATTAAAAAGCTTATATGCTTCCGCAAAAATTGCTTTAAAATCTTTAAATAACAAAGCTAGACTTTTTTCGACATCTAAATTTGAAAATTGTTCATCCCTATACAATACAGAAAGCTCATTCTTTAATCTATCTCTGTCAAAAATATTTGGATAATTTTTGAATAAATTATTTAATAAGTCGTCTGGAAAGCATTTAACATATTCCGAATATTTTGTGCAATCGACTAAAGCAAAGAAATTTAAATTATTTAAATTTTCAAACCGCGTCCCTAATTGAAGAATTATACAATCTATTATTTCGAAATATAATATTTTATATTTAGTAAAAATATCAAAGTCGCTAGAACATTGCCCTCGACGTGTGTTAGTTGGCAGAATAGTGGCTTTTTTAGCAATATTGAAAAGTTCTTTGAAATGGTCCTCGTTTCTAAATTCAATAATTCGTTGCTTGGCAAGGTTTATTTGCGAAATGCAGTAATTTATATCTAAATGCTTTAATTGTAATATTTGAAACAGTACATCAGTGCGACTAAAAATTTGTTTATAAGTATGCGTTAAAAGGCAAAATTCGAAATCATTAAAATGCTTTAGAAATCCTTTTGCACCATTAATAGATTCTGTTCCAGAACTTAAGTCATTAATAATAGTTTCAAATACTATAATTAAATTGTCCCATTCATTAGCCACTAAGTTTAAAATTTTAGACCGTGTATACCATCGCGTTTCTACAGCTCGCGGAATTCTTTTACCTACTAGCTGATTAAGCACAAAAGACCGTTTTTGTGATTGGTGGAAATAATTTGGTATTCCTAATAAAGTGGCAAAAAATATACGACTTTGGGTAATCAGTTTTGTTCCCTGTTGTAAAACTAGATTTAATCTGTGGGCGCAACAATGAGTAAACATAGCTAAAGGAGCAATAGATCTAACTTTTGTTTGAAGCCCATTTATTTCACCTGCCATAACACTAGCCCCATCGTAACACTGCGCGACCAATTTATTTTTAAAGTCATAAGGCTCTAAGCTGTTTTGTATTAAATGAAAAAGGCTCTCTGCTGTTCTATTATCGCTAACGTCAAAAAATCCTAAAAATCTTTCTTTTAAAGATCCGTTGGTCACATACCTAACTGTTATCGAACACTGTGATTTTTCTGTTATATCAGTACTATCATCCGCAATTACGCCAAAAAAACAACAATCAGTGTCATTGATTTCTTTTTTTATATATTCTTGAATATAGTCATGTATGCAACCAATTAGTTTATTTTGTATAGTCTTAGATTGTCCCGTAAAAATATTACTAAATTTAGCACAATGTTCAGTAAGTTCGGCATTTCTTTTTATTAAGCATGCAAATATTTCCTTAAAATTGCCACGGTTAAAAGAATCTGTTGTTTCATTATGACTTCGAAATGCCAAGTCCTGTTTACCCAAAGTAATAGTAACATCAATTAAATAATTTAATAATAAACGGTTTTTTCGAACATTTTCATTATAAACAATTTTATTAAGACTTGCATTTTCTTGTAGTGCATCCGCAATAGACGCCCTATTTTGCTCCAGTCTTGTAAGTGCTACCGAATTTTTAATATGCTCTCTTGAACTTTCATGCGATTTTACTGCTCGTGAAAAATTTTTTAAATCCGAATATCCGACCCCTGAACTCCAATTATTTTTGACGCAACCTAATAAAATACAAGGCCAACAATATAAGCTTTCTTTATAAATACTTCCGCATAGCCACCTATAAGTTTCGTACCAAGATATTTGAAAAGTTCTTGAATATTTTTTACCTTGCCTCTTATCGTTAAATATTGCGAAAATTTTCGGCGTCGGACGGCTACCTAATATCTGTTTCTTTTCAGTTTCGCTTCTTCTTAAAAAAGGCGTTTCAATTAATGAAGCAATAATGTCGTGAATAGGATTCATTTCAAAAGCAAAAAGCAAATACAAAAAATGGAACGGTCCAACTTACCAAATCAAAACAAAACAAAAACTTACTCACGCGTATTTATTCACCTTAAAAGATAGAACGCCCTCAATCAGCGATTATCGCAATCTATTTCCTATTTCTTTCTCAGCCGCACGCACCACGTAAAAAGAAGCCGTTGGAATATTTCGCTAGTCATGTGATTTAAATAACCAATAAAAGCATATCCAAGCTACAGATTTATCGCCTCAAGAATGCAATAGAAAACGCGTGCATCGGCAATCGCCATCCCGCTCTGTCGTAATCAGGTGACTCGCCGGCATCGGCACCGGCCGTTGATAAATAGGTCAGAAGTCGAAACTTTCCAAGCTAAAATTATTTCGCCTCATTCGAGAGCACTTTCTTTAGGAATGGGTTTGCACGGATTGCACGGTCGGTTTTTTGATTTATTTTCTAAAATATTTATTATGGGATTATATTTTGTTTTTTTTTTTAATGTTATTATGTTGTAAAACTGTTAAAAAGTATATTTCTAATTGGTAATAGATAAAAAGTTATATAAAAAAATTCTCTTTTCCTTTATTTTGGGGGTGAGGCGCGGCCTCAGAGGCTTACCCTGACGAGCCGCCACTGGGATAAATACGCATGCCAAAGTCAGAATTCTCTGAGCAATGACAACAGGTCTGCATGATTCAGGGGTGCCCAGTCGGCACATAAATTTAGCAGCACGCTTTCGTAGCAAAGCATGTTAAACAACTGCTCAGAACAATATCCCCAGAAGCATACTCTATAATGAAGATGTAACTCAATTAGCGCAAAATATACATTCCTTGTCACAGATATGAAAAATGAAAATGAAAATTATATATTACGTAAATTACATATTATAGTAAATTATGTAACTCAAAACTTATTGTGTAAATTTTTGACATCGTATTAACTATACTAACAGTGGCGCAACTAGACACCGACTTTTGGGGGGCTCAAGCCCTGACACTTATAAGATAATATTCATTTGAGGATAAAACCAATTTTAAAGAAACAATGATTTTTTGTACCTACATAAGATTTTTTCCAAGTTAACAATGCCATGAAAATTTTCATGCTAATTTTATCTTAACACTACAATGTATACACAAAAAATTGACATAAATTTGCCATATTTCACCGTTTTTCAAAATATTACCTCTTTTCTATTTTAAATATGTATAATGGAAAAAAAAGTAAGAGTCTACGCCAGTGACTTCAGCAATTTTTTAATGATACATTTACCCCAACTATATCTACTTTTAATTTGACTATAGCGTTCTCAAAATACAAAATAAATATCTACGCTCATGGCATCCTAGATCTAAATTGTTGAGACACAGTTCTAGTCTATTTATGGTACAAACTTGAAACGAATCAAAATTTTACCAGTTCATCTAGTTTTTAGTAATATTTTTTTTGCATTTTATTAGGCTGCATTTTTTTGTAGGGCCATGATTTAATTATGAACTCTGGATATTGTCTAAGTTTTTGTTTCTTATTAGTTTTTAGACCATCACCGGCTATATAGCATTTAATTAATATCTATGGCAATATATAAATTTATATTTTTTTTTAATAAATTACGACACTAAAAGTGACATAGAACAATGAAACCCGTACATACAAATTTTAAGGAGTTCAAAAGTTAGCACTTCTCCTGTATAACATAATATATGCTTTACTTAACCTGTTAACTAGAAACCTGCCAAAGTGCCCCCTCCTTTTTAGTCTACCCTGATACAATCAATTAAATAACTTTGAGAAGTTTCGCCATTTTTTGGAATATCACCTCAATTTTGTTTTAAATATGTGTAGTCGACAAAAATTAAGTATCGCAATGAATTCTATTATTTTTTAATGTTAGAACATTTACCCCATCTATTTCAGTTTTCAACTTTCAACTTTCAACTAAGCTCCCCCTAGCCCCCCCCTAGTTGCGCCACTGTATACTAAATAAGCTTGAGGAAAGTGATCGGGCCTAAATTTCACAATTTGTGTGCCGATATCACTCTCAGACTAAAAATACGATATAGCACGCACAAGGTGTTGATTGTATGGTTACAGTTAGCTGGTGGAACACAGAGGAACGACGCTCGACGGCGACTAATAGTCTCTCTCTTAAAAGAGTTTAATTGTTTCATAAACTAATTTTATTTGAGTGGAAAATATATTGGCAAAAATTTCATTGTTTTCTTGAATATATTTTTTTACGGATTTTCTACTCTTAAAATTTATAACTATTTTTCTATAGAGTATGGCAGCATGTTATAGATTTTAGGCATAAAGTAAGTGATAAATCTGCAGGCAAAAGAGTTATTAAATTTTGGTACACAAAAATGTTCATTTATATTTATCCTTGTAGAATAATTATGCGATATAATAGGAAATGAATTGTTTATTTTTGGTAAATACGTTAGACATGATAGTACATACAAGTTTCTAATATTTAAGATATTTAGTTCTTTATATAATTTTATTGTAGAATATCTACGAGGTTTATTTGATAAAATTTTTAGAACACTATTCTGACATATTGACAAAATTTTCAAGTTTGTATCATACAGACCGCCCCAAACAACAATACCGTATCTTAAAATTGACTCTACCAACGAATCATATAATAAAAAAAATAATTTTTTGTTTAGTATACCCCTGAGTTGAGAAAATTTATAATACATTTTTCGAATTTTTGAGGTTAGATAGAGTATATGTTCATTCCACTTTAAATTTTGATCGACAACTATTGCTAGGTATTTGATTTTATTAATTTTTTTAAATTTTTACACAGTTGCAGTTTTTAGTTTTATTGCACGATAACAGATGAATTGTTAAAAAATCAGCTTTAGGTTGATCAACACTGGTTGGAGAAAAAGTAATAAAGTTTGTTATTTGAAAATTTAATTTTAATTTACTCATACCCAACCATCGATATACCGTGTCTAATCCCAACTCTGCCCGTTTATATACTTCATTCCATGTATTTGCTGAAAATAGCAGAGCTGTGTCATCAGCATAAGACACCACTTTGCAGTCTGGTAAAATGTTACCAATTTGGTTTACATAAGCTAGACATAGTACAGGACCCAAAACCGTTCCCTGTGGTACTCCTGTAGTAATTGTTGCATATTCACTAAAAGTATTGTTTATTTTTACTTTTTGCTTTCTATTTGTTAAATAAATTTTCAAAAGGAACAGTGGATCTCCACGTATTCCCAGTTTATCCAACCTCTCAAAAAGAATACTATGTTCAACCGTGTCAAATGCCTTAGATAGGGCCAAGAAGATTCCCAGAGCTTTTTTATTATTAGAATTATGGGTGTAAATGTTTTTAATAAGTTCAAATATAGCATCCTCTGTAGATCTATTTTTACGAAACCCAAACTGATTTATAAATAATATTTTATTTTTTTCAAAAAATTCTACAATCCGCTGTTTAATACATTTCTCAGATAACTTAGCAAAGTTATTTATAACTGATATAGGTCTATAGTTTGTTGGTTGACTTTGATCTCATGTTTTTAAAATTGGCGTAACAACAGAAATTTTCCAGGCACTCGGCACCATACTTAATTCTAGACACTTATTAAATATGTACAACAAAGGTTTTATAAAAAATGAATGATTGTTTTGAATTATAGTAACCGTAATTCCATCTTCACCAGGTGAAAGAGTGATATTTCAGTGATTTAATATGTAAGTATATCTCGTTTTCTGTTATAGGATTTAGGAATATTGAATTATTTTGTCTAGTAAATTGATTATGGCGAAAATGGCAGTTGTAAATTTTGATTAATATTACTGTATTACTTTACCTATGTTTATAAAGAAATTATTAAATACATTAGTAATATCTTTTTTGTTTTCGTAATATCTATTGTTTTCAAAAATACAAATTTTTTTGGATGTAAGCTTGTTTTGATTTGAATCAGTTATTTCATTTACAGTTTTCCAAAGTTTTTCATAGTCTTTTTTATTTTTAGTTATTTTATTGTTGTAGTATATATTTTTTGTCGATTTTATCAGTTTATTTAAGAAGTTTCTGTATTTCTTATATTCATTCGCCAACTCTAAAGAATAATTTTTAATTAAATTTTTTTTAAGGTGGTCCCTATGTTTTATAGAGTTAACGATACCCTGCGTCACCCACGGTTTTCTTTTTTTATGTTTGTTGTAGTGTTGCATTGATCTATTATTAACAAAAGTTTATTGATGAAAATTGGTACATAGTTTCAACGGAATCATCAACTTCGTACACGTCTTGCCATGTTTCCGTTTCTCGCATTTTAAACAATTTGTTATGGTTAAGTTCTTTTTTCATTTGCAATGTATCCTTTTTTTCAGGTATTTTTATATTCTGAAGGCTTAGGCCAATACAATAGTGATCTGTTATTAAACTCTGTATGATAAAAGGTTTAATAATATTTATTTTACTTTGAAAATCTGGTATTTTAAGAAATAAATGATCTATTATAGTGGAGGAGATTTCGCTTTCCCTGGTGGGTTTATTAATACATGAGAAGTAACCATTTTCAGCTAGAATGTTTAAGTATGTGTTGACGTTAAAATCTTTGTTATCTTTTATATTAATATTTAAATCCCCAACAAAAATTTCAGTTTTCTGCATATCCAAGTTGTCAAAATAATTTTGAAAATCCTCCAAAAAAATGTTTAAGTTTGAATTTGGTGATCTATAACATGCTGTTAGGCCATAAGTCTCTTTACCCATTTTCAAAAGACATCTTAATATGTTTGTTTCATGAATTTTATGTTTCACTTTGAATAGTAACAGTGTTTTTTACGTATAAGACCAATCCATAATTTTTGTTATTTAATGATTCATTATAAAAAACATTAAAACCCCTGATCATAAAATTATCTAAGTTTTCCATCTTAAAAGTTTCAGATAGCACAATGGCGTCTATATTATCCAATTTTATCTGATTAAATATATTGTTAATTCTTCAAAGATTCTTTGGATACTACGAATATTAAAGTGCAGTATATTAAAGTTATTTTCATCTAAAAAATACTTTACCTCTCGAATTCTATCAAAAACCTCTGTGTCCAGACTACGGTATCCATCCACCTCGTCAAAAAAAATCGAGTATCATAATATAAATAAATAAAATAAATCTTATTCTGTAAAAAGGAGAAGCAATAATTATCTGATGATTAAAGCAATCCGCTCCGTAACATAAAGTTATAAAAAACATTTTGTTATTCTACAAATATTTTTCTATTTTAAATTTATATATTTTATATAGGGATTTTTTTATTATTATAAATCAGCAACGCTATTTATTTTTTTAATTGTATTGTCTATTTTTATGAACACATTACCAAAACGAGTAAATACTGATTTTTTTTTCGAATTTCTTGGTGGCTTCTTTATAAAGTTGAATTTGTTTCTTCTGTAAGTCCTCAGCAATTCCAATCCTTGTTCCTTTTAAAAACTTGCAGTTCTTAAGAACTTGGGTTTTGAACTGGTATTTCTGAAACTTTACAATAATTGGTCTGGCTCTTTCCTTTTTTTCGCCAACTCTGTGTGCCTTCACTATGTCTTCTTTCTTAATTTTAAGTTTCATTTTGGTGTTAAAGAGGTGAAGTAATTTTTCAGGTATTTTTTCTTCAATCTCCTCGTCTAAATTGTAGATGCAGATATGGTTTATTTTACCTGCTCGCTGTATATTCTCGATTCGATCCTCCAATTTATGAATGTACATTCCTTGGTCACTTACAGTATTTTGCAAGGCATGAATTTTGTCTGTGACCTTTGATAACAATTTGTCAAGGAAATCGTCGTCACTAAGAAGTTCTTTAAGTGCGTCTTTAATTGTTGTTTTTATATTACTAGTAATTTTTGGACCCATGCCGATAAGTTTAAATTTTTTTCACTACCTTAAGATTTAGTTTCTGCACAAAATCCCGACTTAATATTATGTTTTTGCTGTATAAAGACGTTAATTTCACGGAGCGTAAATAAAACACGTCTACTCAGCACGCGCCATATACGCCACTATGTATACCCAATTATTCACAACTCTTACAGCAAAACATCCTCTAGATATTTTACAAATTATGCTGAAAATATAATCTTCAAACTTGAGACGCTGATCTATATACAAGCCCAAGAACTTTACAATCTGTAAACTTCCTATAATCTGCGAATCCAAGGATAGTTGACCAATATGCCACTTAAAAGAGTCAACATTTGTTTTTAATATGTTAAGAGTTAAAAAGTTGGAATGACACCATTCATTAATTGACAAGAAATCGCTTCCGACGGCATATTCCAACTCCTCAGCGTCCCTGTTATACCACACAACAGACGTTCCGTCTGCAAACATCGTAAACACACCACCAAACAAATAACGGTTTGCAATGAGTCAAATATTCTCGGCATGTGGCAGTAAAGTGTCGTTTTCAATGATTTTTATGTTGTTAAAATTATTACAGGCTTTATTTGTTGTGACTAATATCGTGTACAAATGCCAGGTATGCAAAAAACTTGATTGCAATTTTCGAAACCTTACTTTCTATCAGTATAAACAAACAACTGAAGAGTAGGATATATATATATATATATATATATATATATATATATATATATATATATATATATATATATATATATATATGTATAAATCCTACTCTTCAGTTGTTTGTTTATACTGATAGAAAGTAAGGTTTCGAAAATTGCAATCAAGTTTTTTGCATACCTGGCATTTGTACACGATATTAGTCACAACAAATAGAGCCTGTAATAATTTTAACAACATAAAAATCATTGAAAACGACACTTTACTGCCACATGCCGAGAATATTTGACTCATTGCAAACCGTTATTTGTTTATAGTCTGCCTATTACTCGTTGGGCGGCGTAGCCATATTCCGCCTTAGGAATTCTTTGTTGTGCGGAATTGCAGGACATGTTTCAGAAAAAGATCGTAGTGGCCTTGTTATGACGTTAGTGTAACATGAAATAAAATATATGTTTGTGCCATTTATTCTGTAAGTTAAGTCTGGCTTATAGATTGAAAAAGTTTGCGTCTTGCGTCGTCCATTTGAGCTATGCGTTTACACTGGTTCTTAGACCGTCTTATAGATTGAAAACGTTTGCGCTTTGCATCGCCTATGGAACTAACCTTACATTTATGTTTATATTGATCGCCTTTTTGTGTAATGCAATTTTGTCTGGCTTGTTTTTTAAGTTTATGTGCGTTTTTTTTTTAATTTGCTGAGAATGGGTAATGAAAATCAAAGTAGTTAATGATGCTTAGTAAAGAGTAGGCATGGTAGACATGTGTGTGGCAACTGTAAAGTTGTTGAAGAGAAGGCGACAAAGAAGGTGGCCTGTTAATTGAGGTAAAAATATTCAAAACTCCTACAAGTATTTTCTTAAAATTAAAAACAATGACCGCAATCAGTTTTTTTTAATGGAGGAGGATGTTATGTGTAATAATATGTATATATGAATATCAAATTTATTACGAAGGACGAACGTTTTGAAAGGCCTTCTAAAATCCACCAATTTCATTGGTTACACCTTAACGCAAACGTCGATTTATGCTAGTCGGTTCCGTCAAAGATATAGATCGCCATCTCTTAGACGGCTAGCGGAAACTCAAACAGATGGCGGCAAAAATATAACCGTACGTTTAACGCAAGCGGAAACGGCGACGCAAGACGCAAACGTTTTCAATCTATAACCCAGGCTTGAATTTATTTGACTTATATACGCCACTTTTTAGGCCGGGACAAAAAAGTTACTTATTTTTTGCCCCAACCAAAATAATTAAACTCTCAACAATATGTAGTCCGTTGTTGCCAGAAGCGTCTACGTTTCGTCAGGTCGCCATCTTGTTCAGGAATATTAATTTTTACCAAAATGTTACCAGGTCATCCCCATATGACCTTTAATTGTTGGCCAAAATTTCAAGTCAATCTGGTAAGTAGTTTTTAAGCTAACGTGAACTGACAGACAGACAGGCATACGAGTGACTGGCCGCACTCGTCGCCGATAAAACCATTGACAATAAGGTCTATGGATAAAACATATTTTTTCGTATCTAGGGAGGTTAAAAAGTGAAAATATGTAAAACCTGAGAGGGTGATTTTTTCACGATTACAAACGGTTTATTTGGTCTCCATATTATTCCGCCACCTTGAATTCATACCTCAATTACTTATGGCACACAATTTGAAATTAATCTATAAAGTAGTTTTTTAAAGCAGAATTTTTAAAAACTTTATTAAACCGCCATGTTGTTTCGCCATCTTGGATTCATACCAAAATTTTACCAGTTGATTCGTACTTAATATGTACTTGATTTTTGAGCAAAATTTGAAGTTCTTTAGTAATATTTTTTTAACATTTCCCTTCGCCGCCATTTTGATTCGCCATATTGGATTTTTACCAAAATGTTCCCATGTCATCCCCATATGACCCTTTTACGAGAGAAGTAAAAATGCATTAAAAATAAAATTTAAAAACTCCGATCAATGCGCAAAATGAAGAAATTTAAAATTGTTATACAAGGGTCATATTATAAACTTGCGGCAACTGATTTTAAAGGTTGTTTTTATTTATATTTATTTTAGTTTTTCTTTTTCTATCGCTACAAAATAACGATATGATTATGTTTAAAACCGAATAGGATTTTTGATTTTTTTGATAGACATTTTTCATTTTAACTGCAAATATAGCACGACAAGTAAATGAGTCTCAAACCCAAAGATATGTCTTAAATAGGGTTAAAAGGGGACAGGAAAAGGTATAACACGCGAAGGTCCAAATACTCCAAACAAAGTATAGTCCAGTATACAGGGAGTTCTGGCTATAGGTAAATTCCAATAAGTTTTTCCTTTCAATCGATGTTCGCTTTTATTCGAAACACGCAATGGCAACGCATGTAACTAAGGTGATCTTTTGTTACCTTGGTATGTTTGCAAGTCTGTTAACCGTTCCTGATTACAGAGCTGACAGTTTCGTCAATAATCCAGAATTTTAAATTCGGTACCAATTTTCCTTATTTTGTTTCAGCGAATATATTGGTTGTGTAAAGGTTTAGCTAATGTAAGTAGAAAATTCTTTGAATATACTATTGAAACAAACATCTAATAAAAATAAACACTTCATACAATATTTTTTATTCGAACGAAATTAGTTCTGTAATTTTGCTATGAGTGTAGGCATTTTTAGTGTTTAATTATTTAATTGTTAGGAAGTCTGAAGGATTACTTACTAGCTCAGTTAAAAAAATATTACCCATAAAAGAAAAAATAAATCTGTAACCCTCACTATAAAATATATTACGTATTATTAATTTGTCAAATTTCTGCTAGCTTTTTTAACAAACGAAAAACACGTAAATGTTTTTTGTATATAAATACGTACATTTTATTCTCATTATACAGGGCAGCCCAGCCATAGACATATGGACTAAAATATTTTATATTTTAAAGCGGTTTGTTAAAAAAACGGTAAAACACGTCAAATGCATTTTTTTTTACCTATATACAGGGTATTTTTTAATTGATAGCTAAAATTGAATGACGTAATTTTGACCTCATTTTAGGACTAAAAGTCCATATAAATATGTGTCCGCAAAACATTCCTTTTTGAGATTCAGGGTGTTAACATATTATTATTGTTTTAGTTTTTTTCACACACCTCTTACATTTATAGAGATAAATCATTAAAATTTGACACAGTATTCTGTATGGCTATAATACATTTTAAAAAAATCTACAGGGTGTTACTTGTTCCTAGGTCACGATCCTGTTTAACCCACCGAAATTTTTACTGCGACGTCACTGGCAATTTTTACAACATGTCTGTAATTTTTTGGTCACTCAGATTTTTTCGATATTTTGTACCATTTAGAAATTATTTAGCAAAATGTTCAATCATGCCTACCTAATTTCAAAGTTATAATGCATTAATATTAAAATTTTAGTATTTTTCCGATGTTCTATATGCGATGACCATGCATGAATATAAATTTTGTTAAATAAGTTCTATATGGTCTAGGATATCAAAAAAATCTAAGAAACCAAAAAGTTACAGTTTGAAATTATTACACCGTTATCTCAAAAAGGAAAGACTTGTAAGTATGACTAGGGTTGCCAACCGTCCTCCAGCCGCGAGGATAATCCTCCTTTGGGCTAATATATCCTCCGTCCTACACAGCTACTCTGGAGAACGCTGTTTCTCCTCCTTATAGTTCCGAAATTTGAAATTCCATATAATTCAGCCAAATCAAAATTAAAAGTAATGAACATATTTTTATATTCATTTTCTTAAAACACCCAAAACAAAACTATTTTTTATAATGATACTCTTAAATATATAAAATAGTATAGCTTGACTTTTTATAAGAAAATTAAAAAAAAAATAGTTGAAACATATTTAAATAATGCCAGTCAATGTAAATCGATATCATAATTTTGGCTGATTTAATGAAAAATGTTTATCATGAGATTTTCGAAAAATCTAGGAAAGTTTAAAAAGCAAGTAATGATTGACGACCTAAAAAATACGGGCTTTTAATGCAATACTATTGTTTTAGGTACTTCTAAGCAAGATAATACCTGACGGACTAAAAACAGTGAATAAACAATTAATGTAAATAATTAAAAAACGATTTCCTAAATCTGCAAAACCGTAAAAATATTAGGTCATAAGATTTAAACTTGTTTTTAGTATTTTGGAAAGTTTACAGATAAAAACTAATTAGGTATCACATATTTTTTTTGAATTCCCTCTTTTACATTAATTTTTTAAACATCCAAAAATATTTATTTTTTGCACTTTATTGTAAATTTAGTTTGTGCGTTCCCAATTTTCAGATTTTCTCTTGATATCTCAGTGGTAGTAAGTTTAACTACAGTTGTCCATCAACTTATCTTAGTAACTACCATATTTAGAAAAAAATCAGACGCGGGACCATTAAGTCACTTTTTTGGAATATTTTGTATATATAAAATTGAGCTGATAACCTGAAATTTGTTTTGGTAATGCGAAAAAGTGAATTTTTATCACGGTTTAAATGTTCGACTGGGTCAAAAAGACTTTACATTTATTTTGTATTATAACAATTTTATCAATATAAAACTAATGTTTTTTGCTTTTCTAATACTATTATTTTTTTTAATTTATAAAAATAACATCTGAAATTGTGTAAAAAGGTTTTTTTTAATACTGTAACTTAAAATAAACTTCCTAAGGGGGCCTTAGATAGAGTCAGGATCTATCGCCCAACGTAAATCAAAATATGCCCTGCCAAGTTGCCGATTTTTTAACAATTATTCTTCTTCATATTCATTTGGTATATGGTACATATTTTCTACATTTTTCATGTCCACAACTTTTTTTTGTCCATATCTACATACCTACTTAAATAAAATTACTGCTTCGGTACTCCAGTAAATTTAACAACAAAAATGGGATCATTTTTGTTGTTAAATTTTGTTTTTATTCATTGCTAATTTATTATTTTTTATACCTTAATCATAAATAGTCTATTAAACAAATCAATTAAGGTATTTAATATTTTTCTCCTTTTTATTCTAGGAAATAAAATTCTATGGACTTTTTAAACATTTTATTAAAATTATTTTGTTTTGATATTTAATGTCAGGCGTTCCGATATTTCTTAACCGATTTGAATAAGCTTTTCTGATTCCAAAAGCTTGTTTCATGTAACAGAGGCGTATATAGAAATTGATTCTGTGGGGTTTTGAGACGATGAAAATTTTTAACAACCAAAAAAAAAGTCATTACTTTATTTTTGTTGTACATAAAACTGGCTCTGGGAGGGGTTTACCCTCAAATTCTGAAAAAAAGGTCCTCACTTTATGCTATTTCTATCATTTACCTTAAATGAAAGTACCTCTGGGGGTTTTAACCCCCCCTCCTTTATATACGAGACTCATGTAAAATACGGTAATACGGCGGGTAATACTTTTCTAACATTTTTTTTTGGATTTCCACCAAGATGCTACTATTTCATCTCTATAAAGTCAATTGGGTACGTAGTTTTCAGCTATGCCGTGAACAGAGAGACAGACAGATCGACAAAATTGAGAAAACATGTTTTTCGACATCTAGGGACCCTGAAACGTGAAAATCTGAAAAAATCTCGGGGGACGATATTTTCACGATTATAATCGAGGGAAGTAAAACAATGGTTAATGCGCCAGAGAAATATATGGCATTATTTTGAATGCGAGACTATTGATCTCCCTTTGTCCTCCTTTGGAATTCTCCAGAGTTGGTAACCCTGAATTTTGTCCATATGTACTGGTAACGCTCTGGTAAAAATCCATTATGGCGCAACAAAATGGCAGCCTAGTGAAATGTTAAAAAAATGTTACTAAAAAACTAATTATCCAATTTACTTCAAATTTTGCACAACAATCAAGTATTGCATAAAAATCAACAGGTAAAATTTTGGTACGAAATCAAGATGGCGAAACAAAATGGAGGCCTAATAAAATATTTAAAAAATGAACCTAAAAAAACTACTCATTAAATTGATTTCAAATTTTATGCAGGAATTAAGTGTGATATAGAGATGAACTGTGATACGAATTAAAGATGATAACCAAATAAAATGTTTGGAATCGTGAAAAAATCATTATCCTAGGTTTTACATATCTTCACGTTTTAGCATCCCTAGATGCCATGTTTTCTCAATTTCGTCGGTCTGTCTGTCTCTCCGTTCGCGGCATAGCGTTCAGATTACAATCAAATTTGGCTCAAAAATTAAGGGTCATATGGAGATGACCTGGTAACATTTTGGTAAACATCCAATATCACGGATCAAAACAAAACTCCGGCCTATTGTAATGTTAAAAAAATAGAATGAAAAACAATTTATCCAATTTATCTCAATTTTTGCATAAAAATCAAGTATTATATAGAAATGAATTGGTAAAATTTTGGTATAAAATCCAAGATGGCAGAACAAAATGGCGGCCTAATAAAATATTTTAAAAATCAGCCTGAAAAACTGCATATTAGGTTGATTTCAAACTTTGGGCATGCATTAAATGTGATATAGAAATAAACTCGTAAAATTGTGATACCAATTCAATGGCGGGACAAAATGGCGGCCAAATAAAATATGTAAAAAACATCTTCATATTCATTTGACTTCAAATTCTGCACAAAAAATTAAATGTGATATGATATATATATATATATATATATATATATATATATATATATATATATAACCGTTCCGTTGGGCGGCCTAATGATTATTGTTTAATATTTCTTTGTTCAAAAAAATATGAAATATACATCACATAAACTGATTATTTTAATAATCAAGTAGCTTGGATATAATCTACAAAAAAATCGGTAAATTTCCATTACCCGTAAATTTTCCTTTTATTAGAAATAGTGAAGTATTACCCAGTTTAGTTAGTAAGAGTTTTTCCCTATATCACATTTAATTTTTATCAAAATGTAAAGTCAATAGAATAAGAAGTTTTTTTTTCCTTTTATTTTTCCGCCATTTTGTTTCGCCATCTTGAATTCGTACCACAATTTTACCAATTTATCTCTATGTTATACTTAATGCTTGCACGAAATTTGAAATTAATCTAGTAAGTAGT
This sequence comes from Kuschelorhynchus macadamiae, assembly GCA_030620095.1. Lineage (NCBI taxonomy): Eukaryota > Metazoa > Arthropoda > Insecta > Coleoptera > Curculionidae > Kuschelorhynchus > Kuschelorhynchus macadamiae. The sequence goes on from JAUTXW010000229.1 coordinate 114,422, forward strand.
TTTTCAGGCTGATTTTTTATATATTTTATTATAATAAAAATATTGCCAGTTGATTTCTATGTAACACTTGATTGACTTTCCAAAATGTTACCAGACTATCCCCATGCTACCGTCAAGTTTTGGCCAACATTTGAAGTCAATCGGGTGGGTAGTTTTTTCGCTATGCCGCGAAGAGACAGACAGTAAGTTCGAGAGGTAGCCCGATGAACTCGAGAAAACATATTTTGCGGCATCTAGATACCTTCAAACGTAAAGATCTGAAAAAATTTCGGACGGTGATTTTTTAATTTTTACGAGGGGAAGTAAAAAAACAAAAATATCCTGCTTCCACGCACTGTGCTAGGCATATATTTATGAGGGGATATAGCTTGTTTGTCAAAAACGACGTATACAAGTCGTGAAGCCCTATTACAAAAAACATACCGAAATGTATCGAACAGTGCATGTACAGGGTGTCCGGATTTGGTTGCAAGAGCAGGGTATCTCGCTTATTTTTAAAGATAGAACCTTGCGGTTTTCACGAATCTGAGCTAATTTTTTGTGAAAATCATGAAGCCGTAAACAAAATTTTCATAGCCTTCTTCGTTTATGAGATACAGGGCGAAATAGAAAATTTTGCATTTTGGGACCCCCCTCTTATCTCGGTTATCCTTTAACTTAACGCAAAGGGAAAAATTGCTGCTTATGCAATTTTTTACGCTGGATCCAGTGGCGTAGTCATATTTTTCATTTGAGTTGTTATTTTTTAGATATGACCCAAAGTTGTGTTTTTTTAAATGGGACACCCTGTATATTTGTCCAGAAATTGATTTGTCCTTATAAAAGCTTCTCAAAAATATATAATAGTATGGGTCTATTTTAATAAACAACAACAAAAATCCTAATTTTTATAATTATCATCCCAAATTTTGCAGTAGGCCATGCAAAACGATGCCGTTTTCTTTTGTTTTCTTGGAAGCAAATGACATTTCCCAATTTTGTACGCGTATATAAAATATAGCGCTAGTTTTTTGTATTTATTTATTGTGTAAAAATATATTTGTATTATTATGGAAGAAAACCAAACTTTCGAACATTATGAAAAGTACGATATGTTAGCTTGTTTTATGTTAAGTAATGAAAATGTTGAAGCGGCTTCTGAGATGTATTTTAACAGGTAAATAGTTAATTTTTAGGTATGTTGAAATACTATTGCTTAATTTTTATTTAGTTATCCAGAAAGGAGGCAACCTAATATATCCACTTTTTATCGGATAAAAGAGTTTACTTAATCACGGATCATTTATCAAACCTCGTACGAAAACATATAATAAAGAAAATCGGGAGGCTGAGGAAATTACGGTTTTGGCTAATGCAGAAGCTTACCCTACAAACTCTTGTAGGGCCAGTGAAAAGAGCATAGGGATTCCAAAAACTAGAGTTCAAGAAATTCTAAAAAAGCACAAATATCACCCATACAAATTTAGGCTCGTGCAGCACTTACAGCCAGGGGATGCAGAGCGTCGGGTAGTCTCTGCAATTGGTTTCGAGAAAGATGCGATATGGTTAGAGATTTTGAAAGGAAGGTTATATGATCAGACGAAGAACATTTCAGTAATTCTGGTATACTCAATAGGCACAATAGTAGATTCTGGTCCCAGGAAAATCGACACCAAATATTTCCCAGAAGACAGCAGGGCAGGTTTGGTCTAAATGTGTCCGGCTTCATATTAGGAACACATAAAATTTTATATATTTGAGGGAAATCTAACAGCCAATCGCTATATAGAAATTTTAGAGGCAGCTATACCTGAATTAATGACGATGTTCCTCTAGCGCAAATTAACGAAATTTATTTTCAACAGGACGGTGCTCCTGCACACAATTCTGGAATGACGAGATTATTTCTGGACAATAATTTTACCAATCAATGGATCGGAACAAATGGACCTATAAGATGGTCCCCTAGGTCCCCAGATTTGTCGATTTTAGATTTCTTTCTATGGGGATATCTGGAAAATAGAATTTACAAAGACCACTATGATAATGTTCAAGATTTAGGAAATGCAATAAGAGAAAATTTTCGCTATTTACAAAATCATCCCGTTATTTTGCTTAATTCCCTAAAACGAATACGAAAATTGTGCGAAGCATGCATAGAACAAAATGGAAATCAGTTTGAACAGTTCTTTTGATTTCCTTGGTTACTGTAGTTCTTATACGACAGTTGATTTTTGCTGAAAGGCTTACATAATAATTTATTACTGTTTTGTTCTTGTGTTACATAAATCTAGGTAGGTGGTACTTTTTTGGTGCGAAATTATCAATACATATTTTGATAAATAGATTTAATTACATATTTATTTTGTTTTATTGTTAGGATGTAGATATTGTTAACGACTTTAAATAAAAGGCAGCATTGTTTTGCATGGCCTACTGCAAAATTTGGGATAATTATAAAAATTAGGATTTTTGTTGTTGTTTATTAAAATAGACCCATACTATTATATATTTTTGAGAAGCTTTTAAAAGGACAAATCAATTTCTGGACAAATATACAGGGTGTCCCATTTAAAAAAACACAACTTTGGGTCATATCTAAAAAATAACAACTCAAATGAAAAATATGACTACGCCACTGGATCCAGCGTAAAAAACTGCATAAGCAGCAATTTTTCCCTTTGCGTTAAGTTAAAGGATAACCGAGATACAAAGGGGGTCCCAAAATGCAAAATTTTCTATTTCGCCCTGTATCTCATAAACGAAGAAAGCTATGAAAATTTTGTTTACGGCTTCATGAGTTTCACAAAAAATTAGCTCAGATTCGTGAAAACCGCAAGGTTCTATCTTTAAAAATAAGCGAGATACCCTGCTTTTGCAACCAAATCCGGACACCCTGTACAAGAACATAAATTATATTTACATACTTAATAAATTATTTTCCAATTGACAATGATCGAAGAAGTGTAAACAAAGCATTTTATCCTATATTATTTTACAAACGAAATCGTTTTTTTTTCTGTGGTTTTGACTTGATTTTAAATTTCGGTAGAAGTATTTAGTGGATATGCCCGATTCTTGAACTTCTGTTATCAAGAGATTATGGACCCTCGAAGCGAAAAGAATATGAGAGATATTTATAGATCATCCATTTGTTTTGATATAATTGGAAACAAAGAAGAATGCATGGACAATGAAGAAGCCTCCTATCCAGTGAATTTAAAAAATCATTACATTCAATTTATTCATTCTTTAGGTATATTCTAATTTGTGTTTCATTTATAGCAAGGGCGTACCCAGGATCTGAACTAGGGAAAGGGGGCAGACCAATAGTAAAAAACACATTAAATTTTTTTATTAGTAACTATAATCACCACATTCCATAAACAACAAAATTTTTAATTTAATAACAGTCTTCTTGGAGTTGCAGCAAAATTGTCTAAAACTTTTTCCAATTGCTCCCGATTTTCTTTAAATAAATCTAGAAGCATACTCATCAAACATAATCCCGTCAATCTTTCTTCACCCATAGTGCTTCTTAACCACGTCTTTACTCTTCGAAGTGAACTAAAAGATCCTTCTACAGTGGCCGTAGTCAGAGCTGTTACAAGTCAGTTTGAAAAAGACTTAAGTCTTAAGTCATAAGTGGATCGAAAGTTAAAAAAGACTTAAGTCTTAAATCAAGTCTTCCTTTAAACGATATATGACTTAAGTCTTGTTCCAATATGATTTGAACATTTTTGTCAAATATAAGTCAAACAAGAAAATGAATTAAGTCTTGAATATAATGAAAAATTAAATACGTTTTTCGCCTATTTTTATATGTTTCTTGCGAAAGTACGTTTTAAGGTTTATCTTAGAAATCAATATTTCATGTTTTAGTAGTACTCCTTTTTATGAAGTATAGTGATGGATGTCATATCATCTACTTTATATATAGATATTTGGATACATGTACATGTTTAATTGTACTATCTTGTCTTCATCAGTTTACTTAAAAATAAAAATATTGTTAAAATATTAAGCATTTTATAATCTACATTATTATTATATAAATGTAGTATGTTTTATATAAATTCACGTTATTTACTTAATTATACCATTATTTTCTATCTGGTGCGTTATATACTCAAAAAATAATAATGACTTTAAAACGTAGCTCGCTGAACACCTTTTCATAAGAGCGACCCGTTGAGGAATCACAATCAACCAGACTGCCCCCGCCCGCCGGCTTTCGCGCTTAGATTTGTTTACGGCAGTTGCTATGGGAACGCAATGGTGAATATCCGTAAGCCAAATAGAGATGGAAGCGGCATAAAATTGCTGTTGCAGGCTGTAGGTGCTTGTTATAAAATTAAAGTGAATTAGTGCGTTTTGATCATGGGAGGCGGAAGCAGTTTTGCATCCATCGAATCGAATCGAAATTAACTTTAAGATATAGGTACATAACTGTTTTTTAAGAACAAACAAATATTTAAAATGGTATAAATTCATATTATTTCCCCTAAGTATTAAAAAACGCTCCAAAGCTCTGGATAATTAACATCATAAGAAGCTTAAAAAAACAACCATTTTGGGCGTGGCACCCCGAAAAATTTTAAGACCACCCAGTGGCGCTGTAGTAAAAAGTTTGGAAGGGTTAAAATGTGTGAAAAAAATAACACTGTAGATTGTAGATATTAAGCTCATTATACTGTGTGCCGAATTGGGAAAAAATATCTAAAAATGTATGAAGTACATAGGAAAAACTAAAAAAAATTAAATAAATTTACTACCCTCTGTATCCAAAACGAGGCATTTTTGGATAAGACAATTTATTCCAAATCAGTCCCAGAATTACAATTACACAAATAGAACTTGTTCTGCATATTTATCATAAAAACTTAATTATATTTTAGTTAAAGATTACCTTATCAGCAACTTTTTTTCGTTATAGCTCTTCTTTTTTATAGAACACCCAGACCACGCTCTTTATCTTTAAAGAAATATATGCCAAAATTTGTGATACTAATTGTTCACAAAACCAGTATTTATAAGAAAATTACCTAGGAATTTACTGCTACACGGCATCGGGCATATATCTATTCCGTCTCGAACAAGACGATACAAGAATTTAAACAAACAAAAAACAAACGTCGGCGCCGCCTTTAATTTTTTTTGTTCCGACTTAAGTCTTCGAGGAAATGTAATAAGTCAAAAAAAAGTATAAGTCATTTATAAAATGACTTAAGTCTTAAATCAATATTTGAAAAATTACTTAAAATAAAAAGACTTAAGTCAATAAAATGATTTAAGTCAATAAATAACTTAAATATTTTTAAGTCTGACAGCTCTGGCCGTAGTACATGGAATTGTGAGCAAAATCAAAAGTGCTTTTCTTATGATGGGGTAAAAAACGTTCGCTTCGTTGAGAAAGTTAATTATTTGAATGTCCTGTAACTTATCCTCCTTTTATTTTTCCATAAGTTATACCATAGTTCGACTTCTCCAGTTAAATCTTTGATTGATAAAACTGTGTAAAAGAACAATTGATAAAACTGTGTAAAAGAACGTATGTTTTCTTTTACATGACTGATATCCATGTTGAGCATGTACAGAGGATTTAGCTTTGTTAAGGCAAAAGCTGTATAAGGTATGTCCTTGAGAAAATCTAATATTTAGCGATGGTATTATTGAATCTAAATATGGTATAATTAACGAAGTTTTAAATTTAAGAAACAGATAACATTTGCCAGCATGCGTTCAGCAAAATATACAAGTACATGTTAGATAGTAAAGTGAACGCTCAAGTATTTGTATTTTTCAGAAATTATGTATTATTTTTCCTTAATATAATTTTGTATTGGTTTTTTTGTATCCTTAATATCGAATTCAAAGTGTCTGATATATGGGGAAGTATAAACCGTATTTTATATTACTGTTATCACAAAAAAATCGGAAGAATTTCTTAGAGATCTTTTTTAAAATTATTGCAATAAAATAAAAATATAAAAAAAATAAACAATAATAATTAGCGGCCGTTTTCGAAAGGATACCAACAAAACAGAGAAAGTAAATATCTGCAGAATTATGTGTCTCTTTTAGAGCTCGCTTCGGACGTAAACTAAATAAAATAATTTACTACAAGTTTTTCAATAGAAAACATCCTGTACCTTTAAATATTCAACTTTGCTGGTACTATTTATAATGTATATCCAATTTATTTTAACTAGTACTATATGCTTTATCAGAAAATCATTTATTTGTATGCGATATCGACGGTTATTTACCAAGGCGCTACCGAACGACAATGCGCTCACGCGCCCCCCAATTATGTCACTGTTTATCGAGTACTCAGTAGGATGTAAGTATTGACTTAAAAATGGATATACAAAATAAGCCATGTCACTGTCAGATTGTTATATGATTGCCGAATGTTGCATAATATGCATATTATGATATTCTGTTTAGAATAGTTGAAGATGATTGAATAATAATTTTGCAAGTTTGAGGTTTTACCTGTGCAAATGACTGGTACAACATTAAATGGCTAAAGACGCCTTTGATTGTTCTAGTTTACAAAATGAGAATTCAGCGGTTTCCGTGCTGTTCCCATAACTCCTACGCCATTAGTGAAGAATCCTGGGGTTCGCCTCAGAATTCGGGGATGAATGGAAATTTCCTCTCATTTGATTTTCTTGCTTCTTTGTTTCTTATTATATTGTCTGCGACAAAACTTAAATATAAAGATAAAGAAATAATATTAGAAAAATAAAAATAATAAACATTAGTACTCTCCAGCCACTAATATTTTTAAAATGTATCGAACTGTTTTCACTAGAGTCGATTTCATGTTTTTGACGCTCTTTTAATATTACTTATTTCGTCTAGATTAACATTGTCCAATTTTAATGGTTAAAATCCGTCGCGGTTTTATATACTGTGTGTGTGTCTGTGGTTTGTAATTATATTTAGAATTTTTGAAATTTCGAATAAGAATGTCTTTTATACGCCTTTTACATACAGAGTTTAGTTCTAATATGTAACTTCCTTTTAAAGGTACGTTTTCACTGTTATCGTTGAATTTCGAGAGAGCTAGCATGTGTTCGGGAGTAAGTACGATCAATTTATTATTTTCAAGTTCTTGGATTTTGATTTTTTCTATTTTAACAGGAACCAGGTGGCAATTGGATAAATTTTTGGAAAACTTTAAAAGTTGCGTTTTGTATGGGGAAATCTTCTGTGGTCTTTATCCGATTCGTCTCGTGACTGAAATTATCCAGGAATGATTTCTTTACATTTTTTATTAAAAAAGATATGATTCTGCTCATTAATTATTAAATATTTCGAATGAGGTATTATAGTTTTAAAATAATTATTACGTAAAATAGGTAAAGGATATTCATGACAATAATTATAGTTGTTATTTTCCACTATTGGGACTTCAATTATGAATATTATTTGATTTTTTTGCTATAACTTTTAATTTCCTTATTTTTTCAAAAAGTAAGATATTCTAATTTTGTTTCAAATGGTAATTTCCTATTTGTTAAGTGTTAAGAGCATTATTGAATTTCAATAACAAGTTGATTCAATTATAGAATTGTGATTATTTGAAATTCTGTTAATACTTGAGAAATTATCATTTCGGTAAAGAAGTAATAATAGGTTCCTATATTTTGTGGTTCCATTGTATGTAAAATTCTCTCGATTTCGTCTATTCCAGTTTTGAGTACGATTTGATTTTAAATAGCCAGTTAATGATTTGATTATTGAACCTAGACTTCATGAGAAGTCTTTTTTGTCTATTCTTAAATAAAGGATTTAATTTAATTGCATAGTTGATTCGGATTTCTTTAACTAATCTTAAGTGTTCAATCATTGTTGAGTAAAAACGCTCTACAATGCTATTAGATTCGTGATGTTGTGGGGTAGTAAAATGTATTTTTATTTTATGTAAATTTAATTTTTTTTTACCGTGTCATTATTAAACTCTGAAATAAGAAAAATATTTTATTAAAGCATTAGAAATACTAATGGCGTTTTTCTAGTTATTTCAATTACTTGTACAAATTTGGAAAAAGTTTCAACTAAAATTAAATAAAGTTTTTTATCACAAAAGAAAACATCTATATGTACAATCTGAAAGAGTTTTAGTAAGCATAAGTGGAGTATAAGGTTTTTTCCTAGCATCTTTTGCTCTTTGACAGATGTCACATGAGTTTATATATTCAGAAATAGATGTTTTTATATTTATCCAATAATAGTTACGTTTAAGGTATTCTAAGGTTTCTAAAATACAATGGTGATTTACATGTGGCGGTTTCATGATGATTTTTAGTAAGTAACATTTGTTCTGTAATTGTATTTACCATTTTAGTACAACGTAATAACTTTCAACCTTTTTCTGAAAAATGTTTTAAATAGATTTTATTGTATAGTCCAGCATCATACAAATACATAAAATAAATTTTATCTGACATTGTACAATCTCGTAAAAATTGTAAAATTAAGTCTTCGTTATTGGTCCTTGGGATTTTAACAGTAATTATTTTATGATTTCGTAATTTTCTTGCTTTACGTCTAATTTATGGTATACGTGTGGAAAAACTACCAGGATTATTAATCATAGATTCATTTTCTATAGCATTAATTTGATTTCTAGATAGAGCACGGGCGTTAGTGTCAAAATGAGAGGCTTGGAAAAATCAGAGTATTGCAATATAAGTGCATAAATTAATACATTTTTACACATATTAAATGATAAAATCTTGACCGTGAATTATTTTTTAATCCTTCTTTCGGCAACGGGTTAAAGGTTTAGTTATATTAGCGAAAAATTTTATGAATTTTCGGTAGTAACGTACTCATTTTAAAAAGCTTTGGGCCTATTTGGGTGTTTTTGGAAGGGGACATTTTTTATTGCAATAATTTTATCCGGGTTTGGCTTTACTTCTTCACGAATAATGACATAATCTAAATAGTTTACTTTTTTCGTAAAAATTCGGATTTGTCAAGTTGTACTTTAAAGTTTGCTTGTCTTAGTCGGCTAATTATGTTTTTTAGTTTTTGAATATGTTCTTGTAGGGATGCTATAGATATTACAATGTCATCGAGGTACACAAGACATTCTTAGTTTTGAAGACCTCTTAAAATACTATCCATCACTCTTCAAAAGGTTGATGGCGCGTATTTTAAACCATAGGGCATACGCTTAAATTCATAGTGTGAAGAATGCGGTTTTTTGAATGTTTTTGGGACTCACTTCAATTTGATGAAATCGATTGGCTAAGTCTAGGGTTGAAAAATATTGACTTTTACCACGTTTACTGAAAATATCGGCGATCTTAGGTACTGGCTATTTGTCATTTATTGAGCCTTCATCGTATTTGGTACGATGCAGGTTGGGCTTGACCATGGAGGACAGAATCTTGTATAATACCCTGGTCTAACATCATTTGTATTTGTGTTTATGTGAAAATTGGTGAATCCTCAGTCAGTCTAATCTTATGTTGAATTTGATTTGTAAGGGTTAGAGGTATTTGATCGCAATAAAATATGTCACAGAACTCGAGACATAAATCTCTAATAGCTTTGCGCTCTTTTAAACTGCAGTGTTATAGTTGCAAACTTTTTAAGTTAGATTTTAATAGGTCATCATGATATTGATTTATTTCGATGCCATTTTCGACTTCCATTTTTTCAATAAAATTTAATTCATTAAGATTTAACCTTCTCTAAAAAGGGTTAAGAGTTAGGCCAGGTTTAGTTACCATGGTACTTAAAACTCTTAGTTCGTCAGTTATGTTTCGTTTATGTCACCGCCATTTTGAAATTGTGACATTTAGAAAAATTACTTGTTCAATTGTTAAAAATGTCATCTTAAATCTATAACTGTCAAGTTAGACCTGGTGTAAATTTAAACCTCTTTAGTGAATAAGGGTGTAAAAGTTTTCCATTAAAAGGTTTGAAAATATTTATTGTGATATTTTCTTTGCGTTAGTTTGTTATTACAGTAAAGGCAAAATAATTTTCTACGTTAGCTATAGCTTGTGGTGATCTTCAAATTTAATATAGCTAAGAAGGTATAAGTCTTTTCCGTATTTTACTGGTAGTTTAACAACATTTTTTGTTCTTGAACTTCTATAAAATAATTTTTTAGTATATAATCATTTTCATTTTTTCTATCATCCTCACTTTCGTAAATTATGGATACAACGGCTTTTAGTTGATCTTATAAATCAATACCTATCAGTCTATCATATTTGTTACTAAAATCAAAAACATAAAATTTGCGATTTTCATATACGTTAAATAATTTAAAAACTGGATTAAAAATTACTTAATTGTGATTTGTTATTATATGAGCTGTCTGAATTTGAAAGTTTTTTTTTAAAAATATAGTTTTTATAAAATTTTTTGAGATATTAAACTTTTGGTGCTCCCTGTATCTATTAAAAAGTTTGCTTTTAATATAGAAAAAAATATAAGAGGCAAATTTGCTCGGGTTATATTATCGTTTATCAAAGTGTCGAGTTTTCTTGGCTGTCTATAGTAAATTTTATATCTTGATTATTATCCGTATCTCTTGAAATATATTTTTAGTTAGTAATATTAGGTTTCGTATGTGTATCCTTCGGTGGATTTTCCACGTACGAATTGTTATTGTACTGCGGTTTATTAGCATTATATTCGCTATAATAAGAATCATAATAGGATATGTCAGGTCGATCAGAATAGCCTTGGTCTTGATAAATATAATTTTCATTAGTATTAAAGTTTGGATCGAAATATTGATTTTCGATTTCATTATTAGGGTAATATAAGTTTGATTCTGAATATTGGTTGTTAAAATATTCGTTATTTTGTATATGTGTAAATTTGGGCTTTTGTCTAATTTGTGTCCATTGGTTCATCGAGTATTGTATTTCGGGATTGATTTTGATTTAAATTAAATGGTGATTGTTTATTTATAGGTTGGCTACTAAATAATTATTTGACTAGGTCTTTGCGTGAAATATGGGTGTTTTTGTGTTGGAAAAATACAGTGAAGTGGTCACCAGGAAAAATAAACAAGCAAACATCTAACTATATTTATTATATATTTACCTAATTGGTAAAAAATAAACTGTACGTCTCGAATAAATATTTTACTTGACCGTTGGCGGCATGTCTTTTTAAAACTTTCAATCGAACTTTATTATAACAACTATAACAGTGGCGCAAACCGCTTCGACTTTGCTGGAGGTGCTATGTTTAGTTTACGATTTTCCTACGTTGCTATGACAACGCGTACGCGATGACGTCGAGGGCATGGAAGACTAATGTTAAGCAGCGCCATACAACACTCTCGGTGAATTGCTAACGCAGTACACTACACCCACGTGTCGTTCGGTTTGGGGTGGTTGTTTACTTTTATTTTCGCGGATTTCGCTGCAACTGGCTAGTTCCTTTGCAGTTTGCTTAACTGTTTTCTGTTATATTTATTTATGGTGTTGTTACAACTTTATTTGGTGTCGGGTCTATTAATTTACATTACTGATGAATCCGATGACGGATGCGGTTTGCATTTTGTTGGAGAAACTCCATTTAATCGATGGAATGAACAACATCAGAGTTTTAATCGTCATCCTGGTTTTCGGCGTACAAATGGTTATGTAATAGTCAAATATTACAAAAATTGTTTTGCTGGTCTTGTTTACTAGTTTCCAGTAAATATTCAGTGTGGAACAAGGAAGGATTTGCAGGTATGTTAAATATATGAAGGTCTTTACATAAACATGAAGACTCGGCGGAACAATTAAAAAATGCTAAAAACATTTGTAAAAAATCAAATTACTATAGCTGACACTTTAAAAGAAAATGCTAAACTATATAAAATACATTTTAACGAAAACGTTCGATTAAATAGACTATTTATGTGCTTGGTAATTGACGCAGTTTTGTACCTTACAAAACAAGAGTTAGTCTTTCGCGGCCATGATGAGAGCAAGGAGTCAATAAATAGGGGGAATTTTAAAAAGCTTTTAAGTTTATTAATATCGAGAAGTTCCCAAGAACTAAAAGATCATCACGAAAAAATTAAAAATGTTTTTACTGGTGACTCGAAAACTATTCAAAACGAAATAATTGAATGCGTTTCTGATTATTTAAATGATCATGTAAAAAATGAAATAATGAACACACAGTTTTTTTCTGTGCAAGTGGATGAAACCTCCCGGTGCTCCATAATTTTAAGATACGTTAACTCAGAAGGTTCAGTAGTCAAGAGATTCTTAGGATTTTATAATGTCAGCTCTGATAGAACGTCGGAGAATTTATATTCTCTATTGGATCAAATTTTGGACCAATTTGACTATAAACATAAATTAATAGTGCAATGTTACGATGGCGCAAGTGTGATGTCTGGCCATCTAAATGGCCTTGAAAAAAAAGAAAAAGTCGTCAAAAAATATTTTACCCCATCCGCATATAAAAAAAATTCTCTGGAAAAAAATTATTGCGATATTTTCTTGCTTCATTTGCACTTCACTTACTTCTTCACCCGCGAGGCGCCACTGGGAAATGATGCTGATGATTGTTGAGTTTACACCAAACCGAAATGATGTTTGAGATTGTATAGGTCTTGGTTGAAAATTAAGAAAATGTGGTCTGAAAAAGTTATTATTTAAATAGTGGTGGTCTTGGCATTGTATTAAAATTTGGTAGTGCAAAATTTGGAATCGTATGCGTATTTTTGATTATTTTGGTAATTAATAGGTTTTGGTAGATTTACAGGGGTTACTCTTTGATTTGGGAAAACATTTTTAGGTGTTCAGAAAATTTTTTCTTCTATTGCTAGACATTGCTTTGTGTCGGGGATTCTTAATCCAACATTTTGAAGTTGGCCTGTTAAGCTTCTTATAAATGTTTTCAGATCTAAATCTTCGTAATGTTGTATTCTAATTCTCTCGTGAGGCGTAATAATCAGATAATTTAATTTTGGAAAAAATAGTGAGCTTGCCTCTTGGCAGGGCTTACCAAAATTATAAGGTGTTTCGTTTTTTTGGGGTGTTAGTATTATTCAATCTTGAACTAAGCAATTCAAATCTCTTTGATCACCAAAACGTAATTCTAAAGCAGTTTTTATACCTTGCCACGTATTCAATTCATGAATTTTATTAAGCTTAAAGCTCGACCTGATAATTTTGAAAGTTCAGCACGCACTATAAAATTATTTTATGCATTGTCAACTTTTTTGTAAAAATTATTTATATATATTATTATTTGTAAATATTATTAGGCTAGGTTAATTATTTATAAAAATTGATAGTGTATGTGAATTACCAGCATACATGGGAATAGTATTTATATAAAGATGTAAAAGTTGGTAGTTAACATCGGCGGCGTTGGCTTTACCAGCTCGTTATGTATTCTCAAATAATACACATAAGACTAATTAAGTAGCACTTTATTCAACAAAGCCGGACAAAACTTAAAACTAAGAACATCAGTTGAGTAGCCCGTTGACAGCTTACTATCGACTCAAGAACTTATTGACGGATGACATTTTGAACTAATCTTAAGGTGTGCCTACACTAACTGCGTTAGGTTGTATTCACAACATTTCCCCCCTTCTATATTAGAGATCTAATCTAGACCTAGGTTTAATAACTCTTCCAAATCTTGAGATTTGGGGAGTAGCATTAACAACCCTTGGAGTACTAACTTTAGTCACACTAGATTCTAATGAAATATTTTCCAGTACTGGTGACCCAGAAGTAGAAGGGACTTCAATATTTCGTGATTCTGGTGACCCAGTAACTGGAGATTGCGCACTTATTATGTCCTTAGTTGCACTTTGAAACACATTATCATTACTTATATTTGTAGCAACTTGTACATCATTTTGTAAATAAACTGAATCACTTAAGTCATTTCTTAAGAAATCTGCATGTACAAATTTAATTACAGAATCTACTTGGACTAAATAAGTACAATAACTTAAAATTTTAACAACTTTACCTTTCTGCCACTGTTTATTTTGATTATTTTTTACCTAGACTAATTCATTTAACTTAAATAATTTCCGGGACTTTAAAACTTTATTAGAACTACCTCTAACATACTTACTACGTCCAGATGGTTTAAGCAAATCAAACCTGGTTCTAGGTCTTAATTTTAAAACACATTCAGAAGGAGTAACACCTGTCATTGTTGAGGGAGTATTTCTGTATGAAAATAGAAAACTTGATAATTTAAGCAACATTGTTTGTTCTGTTACATTTTCTTTATCAACAGTAAATAAAGCTTTTTTTAAATCTTTTTTAACTATTTGTACTGCCCTTTCAGCAAAACCATTGCTAGGCGGATGCCCAGGAGGAGATTTAATTGGCGTTATGCCATTTGCTTGGCAAAAATGAACAAACTCAGTTGAATTAAATGGTGGTCCCCCATCAGAGACTAATTCTACTGGAAGCCCAAAATTTGAAAATACTTCTTTTAATTTGGCTATAGTTTCTGAGGCCACTGTACTATTATTCATAAGCTTAACATCTAACCACTTTGATTTTTGATCATAGACAAGCAAAAATGTAAAATTAAAAAGTTTTAAAAAGTCTATGAATATTCTAAAAAAATTATGAGGTGCTTCTGGTCAAGAAACATGATCATTACTTCTGGTAAAATTTTGATTTTCTTGACAGATGTTACAAGAAGCTATAAATTTTTCTATATCATTATTGATATAAGGCCACCAACAGTATGATCTAATTAGCATTTTAGTGCGAACAATACCAGAGTGTTGCTCATGAAAAATGTTTAAAACCTTTAACCTTAGTGATTCCGGTATAACTACCCTATTTCCTAATAATATACAATCTTGTTCTACTGAAAGCTCATTTTTACGCTTAAAGAAAGATTTTAAATTTTCATCCTCAACACTACTTGGCCATCCAGACTGAAGAAAATCTTTTACTTTAATAAACAAGTCTCTATAGGAGGCTTTTCTAATATCATCTGAATTTAAGGGAATTTCATTAATCAAGTTAAAAGAAAAAAGATACTCATCTATTTTCGTTTGTTGGTCTAATGGCAAACGAGATAATCCATCAGCATTTGAAATGGATTTGCCTTTTTTATAAATGATGTCATAATTATAACCTGACAGAGTAATTGCCCATCGAGTTATTCTTGAGGCAGCAGTTGTTGGTATATTTTTATTTTTTGCAAAGATGAATTGAAGTGGTTGATGGTCAGTAATTAAAACGAACTTACGCCCATAAATATATTTGTGAAACTTTTTTACTCCAAAAATTATAGCTAATGCTTCCCTCTCTAAGTTACTGTATTTTTGCTCTGTTGCAGTAAGAGTGCTAGATGCAAATAAAACTGGTTTTTCTATACCGTCAACCACATGACTAAGGACTGCCCCAACACCATAGCTACTTGAGTCACACGTTACAAATATGGGTTTACTTGGGTCATAATGCGTTAAAACATTATCAGATGTTAATAAATCTTTACTCAACTGAAAAATATCCTCACATTCTTCCGTCCAATCATTTAAAAAATCTAAATTCGTTTTGCATAAATCATACAAAGGTTTTAATTTGGAAGATAGCATAGGAATAAACTTAATGTAATAATTTAAAAGCCCTAAATAAGATTTTAATTCTGTAAGATTTTTTGGCGAAGGCGCTGATTTTATAGCTTTAATCTTTTCTTTTGTAGGATGAACACCAAAAGAATCAATAATATGGCCTAAAAATTCTACACTAGTTTTAAAAAAATTACATTTTTTGTGATTAACTTTAACATTGTACTGTTCAAGTCTTTTTAAAACATTTACAGCATTCTTATTACATTCTTCTAATGTTGACCCATAACAAATAATATCATCTAAATAACATTTGGTTTTTAACAAACCAGCTAAAATACTATCCATTATGGTCTGAAACTTACCTGGTGCAGCGTTGATACCAAATGTCAACCTATTAAAACGAAACAGACCAAGGTGGGTATTAATGACTAGCAACTCTTGAGAATTACTACTAAGCTCAAGCTGTTGGTAAGCTCCTTTAAGATCTATGACTGAAAAATAATTATTTCCCGCCATACCAGCATAGATATCCTCAGGACGAGGCAAAACACAGTGATCAGCATCTATTGCTGGATTTAATGTTTTTTTAAAATCCACACAAATTCTAATTTCTGAACTATTTTTCTTTGGTACTACCACTATTGGACTTGCCCAATTACTAAAAGAAACTTTTGTTAAGATGCCTGAATTACACATTTTTTTTTATTTCATTCTCTACTTTTGTTTTTAAAGAAAATGGCATATCATATGCTCGATGAAAAACTGGTTTTGCACCCTTCTTAAGGTTTAGCTCTACTTTAAAATGTTTTATACTAGATTGTGCATTCTCATCAAAAACATTTTTAAACTTAGTTTTTAAAGACAAAATCAAACTTTTTATTTTTGACTCAACTTCAGACAACTCTTTTACAAAATTTATTTTTTTTGATAGACCTGGACCTGAATTTTTACATTTATTCTGATTAATAGACTCTTTTGACACAATATCTTGACTAGTTGACTCTTTTAAGACACTATTAGATGAATAACTCGACTGACAAGACTCTAACAGAGTTACACTTACAGACTGATCGTTTGACTCAGATTTAGACTGACATTTTTCTGACAAATGTAAACAATTAATAGACAATAACTGTTGTTTCCATTCTGGATTTAAAATATTCAACCAGTTACGACCAAGTAATGGTGTAAATTTATGACTACTATCTAAAACTACAAGTGGTAAATTTAAAACATGGTCTTTAACTTTAACAAAAACATCAGTTTCACCCAATATGCTTACTCCTGCCCCTGTTAAAACTTTTAACTTAAATTTTACATTAAATAAATGCAAATCTGTAAAATATTTGTTAAAGTCCTTAACATGCATCACAGTTCGACAAGCACCACTGTCTATTTCAAAGAAAACTGGCTTACCTTCGATTTCCAAGGTTACCTGTGCTAGTTTTTCTTTCCTTGAGACTTTTATGGATGATAAGAAACCCAAAACCATGTCATCTTCTTCATCACTTGAAGTTTCTTCAGCTTGTTCTCCTAAGGTATTTACCTTACTACTTCTACAGACCCTGCTAGTGTGTCCCTTGGCTTTACATTTAAAACAATCCCAATCTTTAGCTGGACAGCTGTCTGGATCATGTTTTCTTACTCCACACCTGTGACACACTTTACTAATTTTGAACGAGGCCTTGACATCCTTTGAACTTGACTGACTTGCTCGATTATCCTTGTTCTTGACAACTGTACTATTGGACTTATTCGGCTTTTTAAAAGCAATTTTATCCAAATTTTCTGCCACTGTTGACACTGTATTATCCATATTCATGGACCTTACTTGCCCCTCTGCAAGTTCCATAGACAATGCTTCTGCATAAGCTAAATCAAATGTTAATCTGTCTAATGACAATAATTTTCTTTTGATTGCTTGCGACTTAATCCCACAGACAAACTTATCCCTCCAGGCTTCTTGTAAAAAAGCTCCAAAACTACAATGGATTGAAAGACTTTTCAGTTTTTTCACAAATGCCTTGATGTCTTCCCCTGGCTCCTGGACAGCAATCCAAAATTTATACCTTTCAGCAATTTGTAGCCTTCTTGGACTATAATGCTCAATAAGTTTATTTTTAAGGACATCAAAACTTTTTGAACTCGGTAAATTTGGAGTTAAAATGTCTTTTAATGTAGCATAGGCCTCCCCTCCGATTAGAGTAATTAACATAGAGACTTTCATCCTCTCTTCAATGACATTGCATACAAACAACTGCTCTAATCTCTCCAAATAGCTTACAATATCACTTACTTTCGGGTCAAAATGCTCTATACTGCCAATTAAATTTGCCATTTTTATCAGTGAACCAGTAACTTCAAGACTCACACCCGTTTAAGCGACAAGACAACGGATAAAGGCTGGCTGGAAAAGACCGGGAACTTCACACAACTGACTTTTGTGATATGTAGGCGACAATATCACGACTTGGACACATGGATTCTGTTCTTAACTCGTCGCCAATGTTATGTATTCTCAAATAATACACATAAGACTAATTAAGTAGCACTTTATTCAATAAAGCCGGACAAAACTTAAAACTAAGAACATCAGTTGAGTAGCCCGTTGACAGCTTACTATCGACCAACGAATTATCAATACGGATGGAATGGGTCCGACCCGTATCGATTGATGTTAGAATAAGACAGAAGATAAGGGTAGCGCTAGTCAGTGCAGAAAATCGTCGTCCTCCATTACAGTAATGTGAAAAAGAGTGTTTATGTTTCACGTTTTTAAAGATTTTCGTTTCCAGTGTTGTTTTTAAATTATATTTAGTGCTTTTTGGTGATTATTATTAACATTTATAGACTATATAGACATTCAGAGTTTTTAGTTTTTGTTCAATTTGTTTTAAAAATGGTTGAATCGTGTTTGGCAGTGAATTGTACAAATAGACGAACAAAAGATGTTAAAATAAAGTTCCACAGAATTCCTAAGGACCCTAATATGAGAAAGTTGTGGTTGCTCGCAATTAGAAGAGTAAATTTTAACCCAAGTCCTACAAGAGTGATTTGTGAAAAACATTTCACTCCAGAAGATTACGAAGTAAATGTTCATGGAAATAAGGTATTAAAGAAGACGGCTGTTCCATCTGTGTTCAATTTTCCAGCCCACCTCATAAAAGAACATAAACAACGAAGGGTTTTGAAAAGAAAACATGAAGAAGCCCCTCGGAAAACCCTAAAAGATTTAAAAGAAACAGGTAGATATTTTCTTTTATATTTGAGCTCTACCTGTTTAAAGGTAAAAAAATGGTCATGTTTTAGTTACATAATTTAATTGCTTTTAGAACAACCTGAGGAACAAACTTTGGATACAGTGGTAGAGAAACCTGAAAATCTAAACCTTGTAGATTTATTGGAAGCTGGTCCTTCAAATATTACATTAAGTCCTTCAAGCACCTCCTTAGAAACCTCTGAACCTTCTAGCAAAAAAATTTGCAATCAAAGGTATTCTAAACAATTGTTTCATTTACATTTTCATTTATTAAAATGTTTGTATATTTGCAGAACCAGAAGAGAACCTGTATATTTTAGAGATTTTAAGTTTTCTGATTTAAATGATATGCAACGTAGAAAGAGGTTTTGGAAAATTTCTCATGAAACCTTACAAAAGTACAGAAAGGTGAATAGGTACAATCAGTGCAAAATATCTAGGCAAAGAAAGAAAATGAAAAATCTAAATAATCTACTGGATGAATTGCTCAAACAGAAGAAAATATCAGCAGCCCAGTCATTAGTGTTAAAGGTAAATTTTTGACATAAAAAAAAATCTTTCAAGTTTTTTACCTAAACAATCAAACTGTACATTAGTACAATATTTTGTTAGTGAGAAAAAGAGGGAGATATAATATTATTGTGTTCATTATTTTATATTTATACATTTTTACTTGTAAAATGTTCCATTTTAGCTGAATAATTCTATAAGGTTTTACCTTAAAAAGTATGGCACTAATTAATGATTGCTTGGGTGATGGAGTTGAAATACTAATCATTTTAAATTTTTTTTAACTATTTACTGCATGTAAATTAACTTAAAGCATGAAGTATAAATGTATTTTATTGTAGGAAAGTCTTCCAGAAACACAAAAACAACTGCTTTTCAGGCAGCTACAAAAAGGCAAATCCAGCAAGTACAGCCCTGAATTAAGGTGGTTTGCCCTAACTCTCAATTTTTATTCATCCTCTGCTTATAATTTTGTACGAAAAGTATTTGGAACAAATGTATTGCCTCATCCTCGCACTATTTCTAAGTGGTATAGTGTAGTTGATGGTACCCCTGGTTATAGTGCAGAAGCCCTTCGTGCCATTAAAATAAAAGTAGATCTTGAAAAACAAAAAGGGAAAAAACTTGTAGGTGCTTTGGTGATGGATGAAATGTATATTCACCAACATGTACATTGGACAGGGAGTAGATCAGTAGGGTATATTAATTTTGGTGTGGCTATGCCTCAGTGTAGTGAGGAAATACCAAAAGCCACAAAGGCTTTAGTTTTTATGGTTGTGGGGATTAATACCAGGTGGAAGGTTCCAGTTGCTTATTTTTTAATAGAGTCTTCCTCAGCTGAAGAGAAGGCTACTTTTGTTAGAGGATGCTTACTGCAACTTGAAAGCACTGGAATACTCACTAAAAGTTTGACTTTTGATGGAGATGCATCCAATATTCTTATGGCTAGTATATTGGGTGCAAATCTTAGTTTTCCTGGCACTAAGCCTTTCTTTTTAAATGAGAACAATAATGAAAGAATTCACATAATATTAGATGCATGCCACATGATTAAATTGTTGCGAAATACATTAGGAGACTTTGGTATTTTAAAAGATGAGGAGGGTAACCTTATAAAGTGGGAGTATTTTAAACGCTTAGTGGATCTTCAAGAAGAATCCGGTCTTCATTGCGCCACCAAACTTCGTAAGCGACATCTTAATTATCAAAAAGAAAAGATGAGGGTAAAGTTGGCAGTGCAAACTTTCAGTGATAGTGTAGGTGACGCCCTAGATTACTGTTGCAAAGATTTAAATATTCCGGTGTTTAAAGGCAGTGAGGCTACTGCTACTTTTTGTAAAACAATTAATAATATTTTTGATCTTTTAAACACAAGAAATTTTTTGGGCAAAACTCAATTTAAAAAACCTTTATATAAAGGTAGCGAAGAATTCTTAAATAATTTTGTAAATACTTCCATTAGTTATATTAGTAGTTTAACAAATTTAAATAATACAAATATTTTACTAACAAACAGAAAGACCGGATTTTTAGGCTTAATTATTTGCTTAATAAGTGTTAAAAATTTATTTGAGGATTTGGTAAAAGGTGAAGTACTGAACTTTTTGTTAACCTACAAACTTAGCCAGGACCACCTGGAAATGTTTTTTTCTGCAATACGTAGAAGAGGTGGATTTTCAAATAATCCCACGGCGTGGCATTTTGAGCAAGCCTACAAAAGATTACTTATTCATAGTGAAATTACATCACCTGATAGCGCTAATTGTCTTGATCAAGATGCCACGTCTATTCTACACGTCTCTTCAAAAAAAATAAAAAATCCTAGCATAGATTTGCTATATGAATTTGAAAAAGATTTTTCCCCAGATTTACAGGAAGAATATACAATTCAACACTCAAAAATTTTAAATTGCCTCTACATTTGTGATATTGTGGAGTACATTGCGGGATTTATAACAAAAAAAATGATTAAAACATTAAATTGCAATGATTGTGCCCGTTCACTAATATCCGTAGATTCTAATTGCATGTTATTAAATCGTAAAAATAGAGGAGGCCTTACTAAGGCCTCAAAAGATGTGGTTCAAATATGCATAAGGGCAGAGAGCGTAATAAAAACAGAAAAAAACTTTTCTGCGCCCAATATCATATTACGGCTTGTATCTGCTACAATTAGAAATTTGGATGTTAATAAATTATTCTTATGTCTTACCGAGCATTCTTTAGACCAAGATCCTTTACATGGCCATATTATTCAATTGGTGAGATTAATTTAAAAAAATTATTTTACAATCAGGCTCCATCATATTAATTCTTGTAAAAACCAGATTACTGATAGAATTAGGCAAAAATTAACCAAAATTATTCATTTTAAAAGTCAATAGTATTGGCAACCATTTTTGTTTTTTTTTTACTTTTATATGTAGCTATAGCATTTACATGTATATTATTTTTAGATTTATTATAACTTTATGTAATAACCTATTATTATATGTATTGTTGAAAAACATGTTTTGTTAATATTTTTGTAATATATATGTATCCTCCAAAATCAGTACTTTTATTATTATTTTTTTTACATTATTTATTCATTATTAATTTGTCAAGAAGGGTAACTTTTCAATCAAAAATGTCTTTGTTCCCTTTAATCATCTGCTCCAAGAGTGACCTCTTTTAATGGTTTTCGATAAAAAAAATTAAATGTGTAATATTATATTGTATAATACTATAATATTATGTTTCCAGACCTTCAACCCATTACAATTACCATAAATTTACTTTTATTAACATGAAACCGCAAATTTTCCTTTACCCTTCATTGAAAACCATGTGTTTTTTGCACTGACTAGCGTCATCTCTCTCGCGGACCTCTCTTTCTTATGTAGGCCGCAAGCGCCGTTCATTGTTCAGATAGGCAAGGGCCATTCCATCCGTATTGATAATTCGTTGCTATCGACTCAAGAACTTATTGACGGATGACATTTTGAACTAATCTTAAGGTGTGCCTACACTAACTGCGTTAGGTTGTATTCACAACACTTGACTCATATTTAAATTATTATTATTACTAGAAGTTCCAAAATTTCCATTCGTCACTACTATTAAGATAAGCGAGCCTCAACAAGTTTATGATCTTGTCAACTTCTTGTACTGGACCGGACATTAAAATTAATTGGTTTTTAGGAAAAGTGAAAGTTTTGAAAAAAGTTAATTTTACTTTGAGCAGAATATATTATAAGCAAAAATATACACAAATTATATAGTTTTGTAATTAAGACTAGAAGTATTTTCATTCATGCAGTACTTATTTTCTTCGTTCTTCTTAATCTGCGTTTCTTCACAAAACTAGGATTCTTCTTAACTACGCTGCCAATAGGAAAAGAGCGATGCTTGTTTCTTAATCCCTGGACTTCCTATACCTAAGTTGCCAATAGGAAAAGAGAGATGTTTGTCCTTTACTTCGCTATTTCTGTCGAAAACGCCTTGGGCAATCCTACCGACTGTGCCAGTTTTAGGTTTTATCTGTGCAAATTACTTAAAAAAAGCTCAATATTCGAAAAAAAAACGGACTTTATTACTGGCACAACAATAAATGGCTAAAGAGGCCTTTGATTGTTCTCATAAGTATTTATATGTTTATAAAATGTGAAACCGCTGAGTTTTCCGTGGGCGCTTCACGACATTACGGCAATTATAAAGTGCTGTTCTTGCTGTTCCCATAACTGGTATATTAGGTTTTGTCATATATAAATATGAATTTCTAACGAGCATAAATTATATATTTCAGTATTCCAGATATGAATTGTTATGAATAGTATTTCGATTCAAATTTTAAATTGAAACAGTTGCCTATATTTGTGAGTAAAAATTAACGTATGATAATATAGGGCTTGGGCCTGCGGTGATTCGACTTTCCGGTAGCATATTTTATAGATGCTTCACTGATTTTCGGCCATAAAGTGTGTTGATTCATAAAAGGTATGTCCACACTGGCCCGAATTATTCGTCGTAATCCATGAACTGTATACTGTAGACTGTAGTATCAGTTTAGTTACATAAACTGGAACGGCCCCGACCATTGCAAAAACTTGTTTTTTTTTTTGGTTAAAAGTGCACTTGTGCAGATAAAATAATTATTAAAGATTTCGAGTGTGCTGAAAAATATAGCAAACCTGTAGTTTTATTCCCGTGGAAAGTTACCACATATACATTTTAAAGTGACTGATGCAATTGATTAGTGTTCTGTGTTGATGCTTTACGTGAAGGTAATTGGATTTTCAGCGTAGAAAACGATTTTCAGTGTAAAATCTAATCTACATACGTACCTATTTAAAGCTCAAGGCTATTTTCTATTTGTTTCGACAGCAGCTCCCACATGGCTGATTTTAATATGTATTTTTTTAAAATTAAAACTGTTTGTCTACAGACGCGGTAATACTACATTGAGTTAAAGAGATATTGTGAAAAATGGAAAAATATAATCCACGTTTTTTTACGCCCTTAACAGTAGAATTTCAAAAATCCAGCAATTAGTTTTTAGAAAATAATTTTCAAAAGTCATTGACGAATGAATTGTCTTAAAATTAATTTGATTAAAAAGATAGTGTTAAAGAAAAATACATTTCACCCTCCTAGTGTAACCAAATGATTCTACACTATATTTTATTCTTATATATCTGTTAGGTCTATGCCTTACTTTTGGCTAAAAAAGAAAAATGCTAATATAAAGAGCTGTTTTTTTAAACCATATATTAAGACGATATACAGGGTGTTCAAAAAATATGCTGCCAAACTTTAAAGGATAATTCTTTGCATGATTTTAAGACAAAAAGTTCACATAAAGATAGGTGCGAAAATTAAGAGTTTTCAAGACACAGGATTTGGAAATTCTATGAAAAAAAATTGTTTTTCTATCATAACTTTTATATCACTATAGAAATTTTTATCAAATTTGGTGTACACCTTTTACCCATTAAAGGGCAGTTTTTGACTCCAAAGTTTTTTTTAAGTACGTACCAGTGGTATCGGTAGGGGTGTTTGGACTGAATATTAAAAAAAAGGTACGTCACTGCTTTTTCTGAAATCAAAATCATTTTCGAAATCCCCATTTAAGTTTGAGCAAATTTGGTCCCTAGACTGACTTTCGTACGACGCAAGGTTTTAGCATAAAAACCATTTTTATACATCTACTGCATTCCAAACGCAATTTTGCAATGGTAATTTTATGTTAAATCCGCTTCTGTTTATTTTTTATGAAACATACTTTTTCGAAATTTGGCACGTGTAATGCTGTGACCAATGCCCATAAAAAAAATTAATTATAATTTGGAATAATCTACTGAGTGATTCTTTTTTCATGGTCATTTCCCCATTTATCTCCCGAATTTTTTTTGCGACAACATGTGTGATTCCCCATTACCATTCACGAGATCCTTTTTAGCTTTTTTTTTATTTTTATAACATTTACTACTACACCATCGTTTCTAAATGTACTACTTTCTAATTGAACTAACAATTTGTTTATAACAATAACATGACAGTTGTCAAAACTTTTCATTGAGATACACTTGTGTGGTTTTTAAAAGTTTATTTCATTTTCTTTTGGTGAAAATGTTTCAGTTTACAAACCGTGAAGTGGGAGACATGCACTTCGTATATGGAATGACTCATGGTAACGCTTGCGCCTCAAGACGAATATATCAAGAAAGATCCTGATCGTCCGCTACCTAAAAGACAATTTTTGGTTAATATTCTATTCACTCCAGACTTTATGAAACAGGTAGTTTTAAGAAGTCTACTGCCCTTATAGGGAGTAACAGTAAACAGTAAGAACGGTTCAGACAAAGAAAGCTGTCCTAAATACAATGTAGAAAACCCAGAAACTGACACTAGAAAAATGGCGACCGACTTAAACGTTACTTATGTATTAGTATAGCAAATTTTAAAAGATAAACAACAAACCATATCATTACCAATGTGTACAAGCCCGTTTGGCAATGGATTTTCGGCTAAGAGTGGCTTTTTGTACAAAATAAGTTAGAGCAAAATCTAATTATCTCATATGTATTTTACCTACGAGGCATGTTTTTCCCGTAACTCAATAATAAACTTTCACAACAGTCATGTGTGGGTCGATAATAATCCTCACGCTATAATTGAAAACCATTTCCAAGAGCAGTTTTCTGTAAATGTTTGGAGTTGTAAAGGATTTCCTTATCGGGCCTCACTTTCTACCTGGCAGGCTTACTGGTAAGCAGTACAGACAATTTATTGAGCATGTTTTACCCGAACTTTTGGAAGATGTACCACTAAGACAAAGACGTTCTATGTGGTTAATGCATGACGGTGCTCCACCGCACTTCAGCTTAGTAGCACGTCGGTATCTAGATGAAAATTATACCGATCGCTGAATTGAGCGTGCTGGACCTCAATTTTGGCCACCCAGGTCACCTGATAATAATTCTTTAGATTTCTTTCTCTGGAGAACACTAAAAACAAACAAACAAACAAAACAAACAAAAGTATGCTTTATTGCCGCAGAAAAATTTTACAATTTTATGAACAAAGCAAAATATACCTAAAATAAGACATATCAAAACATTAATCGAAAAGAATTTCGATAGGTCAATGCTTTTTAAAAATGTTAATTATCAATTTACCAAATCGTAAAACACACGTTAGAATATAACATAACATTGCCGCAAAACAGTTAATGAATCCTAATAACCTTATAAAAGTAAACAAACACACATGTACGAGGTGAATAATTTCGATGACATTGAAATCAAAATTGCAACTATGCGACCTTAAACTCTATGTTATTATAGTTAGATATACAAATAATTGTGATGTTAAACAGAAGGTATAATGAACTAGTGAAACATTAGCGTACACAACACCAGTTCAAAGCGAAGAAGATCTACGAAATCGGATAGAAGGTTCCTGTACAATTATTAGGAACACTCCTAGTATTTTCGAAAGGGTTCGCTAGTGGCTAATAAGGCGTATAAACGCATGTATTGAAGTCGGGGGAGGCCTTTCCAGCAGTTCCTTCAAATTTATTTTTTTCGCGGAAGTATTTATTTGTAAGGTTGGTTAAGTTTCGACGCAGTCATGTTATTATTATAAACAAATGAATTAATGTCATTTAGCAAAGCCCAACTTGCCACTTTGGGTTTTTTTGACTAGTGGATTAAATTGCAGTTTGTTTCTTAAATTTTCCGACCAAATTGTTAATTCAATTAGAAAGTAGTACAATTAGAAGCTAAAAAGGAGCTCGTGAATGGTAATGGTGAAAAATAAAGTTCGGGAGATAAAAGGGGACATGACCCTGAAAAAGGAATCACTCAGTAGATTATTCCAAATTATAATTATTTCTTTTGGTAAAATTTCTATGGGTACTAGTCACAGCATTACACGTGCCAACTTTCGAATAAGTATGTTTCATTAAAAATAAACAGAAGCGCATTTTACATAAAGTTACCATTGCAAAATTGTATTAGCATTGCAGTAGATGCATGAAAATGTTTTTTACGCGAAAACCGTGCACCAAATTTGCTCCAAATTAAATGGGGATTTCAAAAATAATGTTTGTTTTCAGAAAAAGTAGTGGCGTACCATTTTTTTCTTAAAAATATTCACTCCAAACCCCATACGGACGCCACTGATAGAAATTCAACTCAACCCGATAAGGTGTAAAGAGACTACTACTGGTTATACATGTACCAGATTTGATACCTTTCTTTTTAAAGACTTATACTTTTTAGCATTTTACTAATACTTACAGATACAAGTATGTCCGTTGTCACCTATGAAAAACCTTTACCGCACATTGGACTTGCTGATTGGTTTGCCAAACAGTGGGAAATTCAGCAAACAAATGATGCACGTAGAACAGATGCTTTCAATTTAAGACACGAAGCTAGGCAGTTAAGAAATGAAACGAACATTAAGACGAATTGGGACACATATCACAACAATGTTAGATTAGCAGATAGAGTTACAGAACTAGACAGATGGAAGGTAAGATTTGTTACTCTTCATAATATTAAAACACACCAGCCCTGTCCCTGTAAAATCGTTCTAGTACTGGTAATTATATATTTATACGGCAACTACCAACAACTAAATATTTTATATACAGTATGGGCGTGGATATAGGTAACATATGAAAAACTTTTTTATTATTGATTTTATCAAAAAAATTATTCTACATAAAACTTTGCTTATTAAAAAATAAGTTGGGCTACAAAAAAATTGCTATATAATATACAAGGTGCGTGAAAAACACCTCAAAAGTAAGTATGTGAAACAAAAAAAAAATTGGAGAACATAAAAATAAAAAGTAATTTAAAGTTTTTTTTGAACAAGGTGTATTTTTTAGGTTAATTAACCGAAAATGTGTAACAAACATATGGGAAACTTTTTTATTTGTAATTTTAGACGAAAAAGTTATTCTTCATAAAAATTTTGCTTATCTAAAAAATAATATTGATTTACAAAAGAATGTCATTTTATAACTTTTGAGATAGCGTAAGTCTAATAAGTCTATTATCAAAAAACTTCTAGAATCTCAAAAGTTGGAATATAATTTTTTTTTGTTTTGCAAACTTTTATTTTTGTTTTTATTTTGTACCCTGTATATAAAATGACATTCTTTTATAAATCAATCTTATTTTTCATATAAGCAAAACTTTCCATAATTTACCCAAATGTATCACAATTTGTCTCTACTTGCCCCTGCGCCCCTCAACCAAAAACTGCATATTCTTCTGAATATACACAATTTGCAATAACATTTGCATTTTTTTTTAAATACTTAAATAAATCCAAGTTACAATAAGTATTCAATTGTTCTTTTGAGACATTCCGTACAGTTTTCTTAATACCTGAAAACGTTTCTGCTACGCCTTATATGTATTAATACATTTATATGTATTGATATTATTTTTTCACTATAGGAGGTTTTAGAAGCATGTCTTCAAAGAATAGACAAAGAAGTGGATCTTTTGAAGGATGAAAAATATGAAACCGAAAAAGAAATAGATTCTTTGGGTATTCCCATCGGAGTAATTTCAGAGTGCATCTCTATGAGAGACAACAGACAAGGCGCTGAATTGACATATGATGAAGGTGACACTGAGCTTAAAAGGGTATTTTTATACAAATTACATTATTCTTAAGGAGTTGAGGGATACAATTTGAATTACTATATCGCTGCTCAGAAGTAGTTTATTGATTATATGTGATTATATTGCAGTATATCATGCAAATATATTTTAAACTAGTACATAGGATAATAAACAATATACAAAAAAGTAACAGAAAAATGGTGTTTATTAAAAATATTCACTTACATAATGTAATTTATATAAGTAGTGTAAGAACCAATAAAGTCTATGTAATCCTGTGTTTCAAAGTCTCACTGATTATATTCGATTGTCAGTTAATATAAAGAGCGCCGAAACTTTAACTAGATTTATAAAAAAATTGAAACTACACTTTCACTTTTAATTTAAATTTAATTAGTATATAAATGTATTTATGATATAATGAGAGCTTTTTCTTTTTTCTCTTTTTTTAATTTTAAATATAGTTATATTTTTGTATTTATTAATAGACTTTATACTTAAGTAGCAGCTACATTGTCATTGTTGAATTTTAATATTAATACTCTCAATACCAGAGCCTTTAAGGACCGTTTAGATTAAAAACTGTAATGTTGTAAACATGTTGTATTTTGAGATACAAATTTTCAAAAAAAAGTAGATTTACTTCTAACGCCTAGCAAAAATGTCTGAAAATATTGTAATTTTAGGAGCTATGTGTAGTTGAAGGTGTAAAGAAGATGCTGATCGAACGTTGTCAGGAAGCATGGGAGAAAATAAATAAATTAAATGAGGTTCGTTTCAAACTTAATCTGGATATAAATGACAAACATGAAGCCATAGAAATCGATAAAGACCAATTAACTTTAGACAAAAACTGCGCGAATATAAGTTTTAAAACCGATCCCCTTCGTATAGTTAAAAAGTAAGTTGTGGTTCATTACGCACTTTACCCAAAGAAGGGTTTGTCAGATCACCTTTTGGATTTTTTAAAGTAAATTTGCGATCTTAGATGTTCTTGAAACATAAATTGATGTTATACACACTCTTTTTTACGTAGCAACACCTTAACTCTTGTTTGTATATTTGTACATTTTGATGTATATATTACATATAAGGAAGTTTTAATTAAAATATAAAACCAGTAAAACTTAAATGCGTTAAGTATACGAATCTCTATCTCTGCTTAAAGAATAGCGTTCATAAATTTTACTAGGAATTATGTAATATCTCAGTGAACATGATACAATATTAACATACTATGTTCGTTTTAAGCTCACTGCCGTACGAATCCTGGTTGGAACATAGTCGTTACGTAAAACTACTGGCCGATGATGAACTGGCTGACACTCTGCGCTTGCGCGAGGCTTTGTTTGTTGTACGAGAACGTGCTAAAAACGATATGCTTGCGCAGCGAGATCGAGTGGATTTCATTTTGCGTAAACGTATTTATCAAACACAGAAAGCAAGAAATGAAATTGAATGGCAACAGTTAAAGATGCGCGAAGAGATGCAAAAGGTATTTAAATAAACAATCTATATATTTGAAACTTTAAGCCAGATTTTTCAGCAAGTTCGTTAGACAGTTGTACTGTACCAATTTACATGATTTTTTTTAAGGATCGTCTGGTCACCGAGACCTTTTAACACCATTTTTTTGTATTGTTTTATTGCGTATTTTTTCTATAAAACCAATATGTTTTTCTTCAATAGCATTTCTGTTAGTTTATATAAGAACTAAAAAAACCCTTGAGAATTTATTTCCAAAAAATTCAAAAGTTATTAAAATATATTAATATTTTTTTTCTGCTAAGTGGCAACACCGTATATGGCGAAAAAAGTGCAAGAATAAAAATATTATTTCTCATAGTCTATCGTGGCGCCACACTGTAACCAAGAGCTGAACTTAAATTAATGTTACTCATCATGACTACTTCAGCTGTTTGAAATACCGCTATAAATTGTGAGAAATATTATTCCGCACAGCGTGACGTCATATCGTGAGAAATGTTGCATTTTCAATGCAAGGATGCTATACGGATTATATACATTTTCATAGGAGTCGTAGAAAAAAACAATTTTAACTATGCTACAAATCTTTTTGATTTCTAGATTAAAATCCTATTTATAAATCACTTTTATTATTTCCCCCACATTCATGAAGCTTAAGCTGAAACTTTTCGAAGGTCATGGTAAATATCGCACAAACAACTGATTCACTGGCGCTACTCCAAGTCACGACACAGACTTATCCAGTAAATGCACCGGCCCCCTCTTGTACTATAACTGCTGTTTCAAATGGCTTATTATGAAATAATCTTGCATCGTAATCAGCATTCGAATTTTGGGATGTCCTGCCCCTAGTTCACTGGAGTAATAGTATTAGTAATAACACTCAAATAGCAGCCAAGGCTAGAACAGATCAGAACTGCCAGAAACCATATAAAGGAAACTCCAACTTGCCTAATCATCCCGCAGCAAAAAAAAATGTTTTTAATCGACATTAACAAGAGTTGATTTCTCATTGTAATTCTATCGAGAAGGATTGCATTTTTGGCGAAATGTGCTTACCTATGAAAACATATTTTAGTCGTGTTATAATGGTCGGATACGGGTGTACAGGGCTCCAGACGGTCGTCTTGATGTAAGTTATGTTCAAAATGCAAATAAAAGTTTTTTTTCTAGCTATTTGGTTGTTTATTCAGAATTCTAGTATGGCAAGACTTAGTCTAACACGATAAGAGATGGTTTTTCTAAATTTGGAATTAGTTTCTTACACCAATTTTGAAATAATTGATGGACCATGTTATCATGATAAGCCATACTTTCTGATTTTGAGGAAAAAATTAAATCCGTTCCTGAAATGAAACATGTTGAGGAAAGTGCGTGTAGAATTATATACTTTTTGACCGAGCTGCGCCCTTTTTTCCTTTTTATTGATTTTGTTGAATTATCCTGCCATGATTTAGACACTTTACCATTTCCAAAAATTCACGATTCACATAAACATACCACTTCTCTAAATCTATATAAAAAATAATACTGTATTCAGTTTTAAACCATTATTAAAGGTACCTGCTGATATTTCTCGTTTCGGTTGTTTTGCAACCGCCGAAAAATAACAGCCCTTCTCTTTCTAATTCATAGTTGTCGCATAAGTCTTGCTATTTTAACATATGTTGCCCCTGTTAAAATTATAATGAAATTGATCTCAGAGTCAGTACATCTTTAAGTATGTCTGATATAATCGCAGCTGTCCCTTATTAGATTGAACCTATTTCTTTTATCTAACATTTTCAGCATTAGGGCATAAAAGTAATAAAAAAAACCCATAAATTAATTGAAAAATGGTACACTTTACCCACAACTTCGCAAAGAAAAGATTTAGTTGTTAATTAAACAGCTATTTATTCGACGTTATATTAAAAGTACATTGACTTAAATTCGAAATATTTATAACTGGCAAAATTCTTCCTACCGATTCCGTCTAATGTATGACATCAATATCTTTGGTGGTAACATTTGAGTTGCCAAAAGCGTCTGTGCTGCCGGAACTTATGATTTTTTTAGCCATTTAGATTTTATTTTGCAACGAATCTTCAAAGTAACCTTCTGCTACAGTCGACGAACATCAAACTCCTCTGCAATTTTTTGCCAATAAGTTCCCTCAAGCATCTGCTAATAGAGTTACGGATGAACGCCGAAGACAATATCCGGTATAGCGTTCTGGGTTGGGCAACTTTAAATCCTTTGCAACTACAATAATGTTTTTTCCAATAGGTTGAGTAGAACATTTACCTTTTTTGTATGTTGTGTGACAGGAAAAAGTGTCGTTTGTTAGCAGTTTTTGGTCGCAAAGCAATATATTTTCTTATTATTGTCAAGAAAGTAAGTTTCTTTATCATCATCTACTATAGAAAAGGTTTTTGGGATTTTAGTTTTTGTGTATGGAAGTTTTACCAAAATATATTACTGTAAATCGGTAACATCAGTTACTTTTAAATTAGTCAATTCCTCACTTCTAATCTACAGACCCCTGCAATTCCGAAGCTAAGGACAACTTTATGCAGTAAATACATTTCATCTGGAGCATTTAAGAAAAAGTTTTGAATTTCGTCCCTAAAAACATATGACTTTAAAAATGGGATGATTTTCGCGAACGTTGTTGTCAATGTTTTTTTCGCAAAATTATTGTATACTTTAACATGGAGTAGAGAGATTACAGGGTTGACGGTTTCATATTTTGATTTTTCTTTTCGGAGAAGTATACCAGAACGACACTTTCACTTATGCATTTTACCTTTGGTAAATCGCACGCCTTGACAAAATCGCAACACTTCTTTTCATACATTTTTCTGGATTATTCAGGCAGACTGCGCTCATTTAAACATTCGTTCAAAACCGAATGAACAGCAGTTTTTGGCAACTTTGTTGACACCACATATAATTATTTCCTTGACAATTACATGTACAATTTCTTTTGGTCGGTCGTACAAAAAATGTAGTTTGCACTTCTGACGTAAAGCGCTTTTACGCCAGAGGTGCAAAAATAACTATTTTGTGTAAATTTGGTCCCGTAATCGGCTTTGCCCAATACTACTCCACGTCTAATCTGATTTTCCTATATATATAATTTAAACATTTAGACTCAACGTGACTAAAATAGACTATGATATGTTAATATTTCATAATGAAACAAAAATTAAGTTAAATGAACACAATCAAAACTCTAGACACAAATATACCAGATAATCAAAAAGTAATGTAAATTAAAATTTTAAATAAATAATAAATTGTTTATGGATGAAATATAAAAGAAAGAGGTCTGCCTAATCTTTAAAATCACATTATTTATATGAAAACTAAATTATATGACTCATAGACTTTACCACAGGTAATATTCTCAAAATGTATATATTTCTGAAATACTTTGATATTTTTTATAAAGGGTAAAGATGATCTGGGAAATACGTTGTCAATACTCTATTTTGCTTGAGAAATAAGAGGGGTTCGGAGAGTTCTACTAGAATCGCTTTCTCGAACCCTTATAATTCGTTCAAATCCTTCTGATTTGTTGCTCTTAGTGCATGTTTTAAAACATTTTAGACCAGATATTTTTAAATTATTTATAAATGTCCAGTTTTTCTAATACATTATAAAAATGGAGGAAAAAATGTAATGTAGAATCAGAAATGTGTAATGAAGCACAAACAAATATTATTCGCCTTTTGATATTTTACGATTATTTTTCGAACTTATCGCTGTTATGCGATGCAGACGTTACCAGAGTTCTTTTGTGTGGTTTTATTAGTAATCCTGGCTTTAATAATGGTTTTATCGACAAACCTGGGCTAATCTAACGGGACAGATCCACCTAAATAAACCTAAATATTAGAAAATCTTTTATAGCAGCTGCCGACGATCGAGATAATACTACAAAAAAAATCGATTTTTGGGTTTAATCTAGATAGAAACCAATAATAGATTTTCAGGATCGACCTGAACGAAAATTTAAAAAAATCTGTTCTCTACATTGATTGCAAAAGAATCCATTTTCAAAAACTCGATCAATCAGTTTTCTTGTTTTAATTAGCTATATAATTAAGTACTCATATTTTTTATTATGTAGATTATTTCATTCAAAACTCCAAATGTCAATTTCAGATTATAAATATCTTGGAGAATATCCAAATAAGCATCGAAACGACGTAAATTGTATAATAAAATAGTTGAATTTGGAATTTATAAATTCGACCCTTTTTTATATACTGATTACTCTGCGATGGTTTAACCAATATTTGGATAAAAATTTCAGAGAATATTGTCAGAGTGGTCCCATGTCAAAAATGGTTTACGCGACGCTCATTAAACAATATATGCGTTCACCATTCTAACAGGTAAAAAATATATATTTTATCATTGTATAATAATACATCTTATTATACCATGATGTTACATACCTATACAGTGAATCCAGTGTTAAACCTGACTTTTGCAATAAAACTAAAGAGGATGAAATAAAAAAATTTATATAATAAAAGAAATCTTACTTAAAAAAATGTGCTAGAAAGTGAAAAGTGTTTTATTCCAACTGAAAATTTTACTCTGTTAAGTCGGCCCCAAACTAATAAATACAATAAGTTTCGTGCCGACTTTTAAGAGTAAAATTTTCAAGATGGAATAGAATATTATTTTTCACTTTTTAATGAATTTTTTTGAAGTCGGTTCTATTTTTTATTATAAATGTTTTTTACCGATATTTATCTACCTGAATTATTTATTTTCAAAGGTTTCTTAGCTTTTTACCGTCTGCTGATACGAATAACGCAAAAAATAACAAAATAATAATTAATCCCGTATTCACAATCTGACTACCCCGTTATTAATAATAATGAATAATTTTTAGGTAGAAAAAGAAATAAGAACATTAGAAGATGCATTGCAAGCCAAGACTGACGCTTTAAAATTAGCTGAAACTAGATTGGAAAATCGGTAATGAGAGATATTTTATAGAATTAGAATCCGTCGTGTTACAAACCCTATAGGCCTAATACTTCCCATTATTTGTGTCAGAACTACTATTCGGTGTTAAAATAGTATATATTTAATACTGATTAATATTAATTGAAATATTTTTTTTTTAGTTCATACAGGCCAGGCTTCGAGTTGGCTCGAGACGAGGTAGAACAGGGACTAAAAGACGAAGTTCTCCAACTAAGACAAACAAGAAAAGACTTACAAGACAAAATCAATTGTGCCAAGGCTACCTATAATGCTCTCGAAGACCAGCAAGTCATCATCGACCGAGAATTGGACAACAAAAACCAGTCTTTAATGACAGATATTAGATGCCTCGACCTAAGAGCAAGACTTAGAGAAGGGAAATTTGCTGGTCCGGAAAGCCAGACAGATAGGAACATTCAGCTAACTCGAATGGAAAAAGAGATACCCCCTACATAAATTATTGGAAATATTTAAAGGATTTTGCAGTAAATTTTTCGTTTTAAATGAATTAATTATATTTTGCTTAATATATTTTCCTCTTAATGTATTTTCGTGAATTGGCATTTACATATGTATGTGTATTATGTGCTTAAAATTGTGGCTTTGTCAAATCTAATAACATTACATAATATCTTAAACTGTAAGAGGGAAACATACGGTACTTAGCTGAAATGCTGACATAATGTATAATCAAAATAGTTGGATTAAACAGGCATTACTCTTTAGCTGTATTTTGCATCTGTATTACCAATAAAGGCCCATCTTTCTAACATTCCTAACTGGCCCAGTGTGCCTATTACAGGAATCAAGGGAAGCTAAGTCTAGCGTTAATTTCTGATTAATTTATCCTGTAATTTTTATTGAAATATTCTGCACGAAATACTAATAAAAATAGGAAGTGGGAATTGGGAGTTGTTCAAAAAGGACTACTTCATTATTTGGTTAAAAACTGAGCTTTAAGAAGACAACGTAGATCAAATGGTGGCAACTGAAATTTTCTTGAAATTCATCTAGCGACAGTGTGACATGGAACTAAACTTTGTAAGAAATTATTTTCGAAAATGTCTCTATTACTGAAAAGAAAAAATCTATTTTCAGGACTGAAGTTTTGTTTCTAGATCATCCGTTCTAGTACTATAATAGGGATGGTATAATTGACTATTATATATGATGGTCCATCAAAATCATGCGAGGAAACGCAAGGGATTCTGAATCAAATGTAGAGATTAACGAAAATGTAAATAATCCCTACATTACGAGAATTTACCGAAGACCAGAGCGATACAAAAAATCTGCTGTGCGGTTGCAATAGTATATTACATATCTAGGTGGAAAGTGTTCCATTGCTGTCGAGAGAAAAGGACGGTTTCTCCATTTCTCGTGACAGTAATGAAACTTTTTCACCGAGGTTTGTATACTATTTTATTTACAACCATACTTTTTTAAATGCAAATGACGTTTTTTGTGACAAATATAACTATTTGAGAAATTAACAAAGTAAGACTCCTGTATAACCACAAGCTTCGCCACCATCATTACCGAGGAGCGTAGCGCCGAAGTGAACCATTCTCGTGACAGGAATGAAAACTTTTCACTGAGGTTTGTATATTATTTTATTTACAATCATACTTTTTAAATATCCGAATAAAATTGAAACATTTTCGTTATTCGATAAATATCGATATTTACCTGGGTAGAAAGTGATATTTACCCGGATGGAAAGTAATCACTTTTCACCAAGGTAAATGTCACTTTTAATCCGGATAAGTCAGAAATATTATTCTTTCAAACTTTTAAAATGTCAACATTACATACGTGGTTGTAAATAGATGTCATTTTTGTTCTGCGCAAGCTCTGTTCGATACATTCCGGTCGTTTATTTTGTAAAAGTGCTTCAATATTTTAGACGGCTTGAATGACAAACAAGCTATATCCCCTCTCATAAATATATGGGGATATAGTTTGTTTGTCATTAACTCATATAATTATGAGTGGGGATAAGAATTAAGAATAATTATGGCTGAAAAGTGAAGTATGCGAAAAATGTGTTACCGGAATCGTCGAGTTTGCTTATGCGCAAACCATATTGTCAAAATAAGTTAATTTTTATTTGTAACTGTAAAAAAATTAAGGTTTGAAAAGAAAAACTATTCGTAGCAGTTCGTATCCGGAACACTGAAATTTTCAATTAACATTAGTTAGCCATCAATATTTATTTGTAAAAAACTTTATATAAGTAATTATTAAATCAACTTCAACTATTCGAAACAGATATGCAACATTCGGCAGCCATGTAACAATGTGACAGTGACATGGCATTTTTAATGACGCTACCGGCAGTTGTCAACATATAAAATATAGTCTCAAACTAAAAACTTCGGAGAATTATACAAAAATCACGTACTAAAAAATATTTCCTATATAATCTGCAGTGCCAGAAAGGAAACTTTTTCACTTTTCGCTGGATACAGGCTTTTTTATAATTTAGGCGTCTAGCCATTGCCCTTAAATTCTTCTTTGAGCCCAACATAATATATTAAAAAAAAAACTGAAATAGATGTTTTATAAATTTTCTAATTCGAGCTTCTGCTTCCGAAATTCCTGCGCAACATTGAGCCCATAATCTCTTGATAACACAAGTTCATGCTTCAAACAAACTCACTTCACACTTCTACCGAAGTTTAGCATCAAAATCCAAGAAAGAAACAATTTCTTCTGTAAAATATTATGAAATAGGAAAAAATGTTTTGTTTACATTTTTTCGAACATTGTCACTTGAAAAATAAATTATCAAGTATGTAATGTCATGTCTGTTCTTGCACTTGCGCTCTTTGCGAGATTCTGGTCATTTTTTTTGTTAAATGCATAGATTTTTAAATCTTTAGTCTGAGGTTAAATAGCTTCACTATTTTTATACGGCCTTTATGACATACAAGCTATATGCCCTCTCATAAATATATGCATTAACTCGGCATAAAAATAGACGACTGGAATGGATTGAATTGAGTATGCGCAGAACAGAAATGACATTTATATACTTGCGGCCGGATGCAGAAAACTCAATTCAAGTTTAGAATGTTTAACGGAATGTCAATTTGACAAAGTTCCTAGATTTCTATAAGCAACTTGTCAAATGCGAAAGCTCGGTTAAATAAGCCAGTCGGTCACCGAGAGCGCCGCGCCGCTAGGTTTACCCGGCGTTGCTCTGGCAGGCCCCGGGTTCGACTTTACAAGTCTGCAGCCAATATTAGTGGTAATGAAATCCAACACAGACAAGTGTAAAATGTATCTATTTCATGTGCCACCCCATTCACGCTGATTGATGCCGAATGTGGGTGGATAGAGGTTGCTGATGCAGATACACACTTGTCAGTCGGTAGGTCAATTGATAAAGATCAAAGGCTACACCGTAACCCAACACCTGACAGCTCGAGGTTGGGGTGTGAGGCGGGGATCAAGAGTGACCAAACCAACCAAGCTGGGTTAAATATTTTAAACAGCAATTAAGTTTTGTGCAATCGGGGGTTAATAAATTATGTTGCTATTGACTATGAAGAGAAGAGATATAAAAAAAGCATTTTTTCCTATTCCATATTATTCTAAAAACGAAACTGTTTTTTCCGTGGTTTGACTCCAAACTTCGGTAGAAGTGTTTAGTAAATCTGTTTGATACTTAACTTGTGTTATCAAGAGACTATGGACTCAATTTTACGCAGAAATTTCAGAAGAGAAAACTCGGAATAGAAAATGAGATATTTATAATCTTCCATTTCACATTTTTTAAATATAATATGTTGGACCCAAAGAATATAAGGAAAATGTCTACTCCTCTAA
This sequence comes from Kuschelorhynchus macadamiae, assembly GCA_030620095.1. Classification (NCBI taxonomy): domain Eukaryota; kingdom Metazoa; phylum Arthropoda; class Insecta; order Coleoptera; family Curculionidae; genus Kuschelorhynchus; species Kuschelorhynchus macadamiae. Next base: position 153,174 of record JAUTXW010000229.1, read on the forward strand.
ACTCTAAAAAAGCCTGCATTCCAGTAAATACTAATTTAAATTTTGAACATTCCAGTGGCGTATATAAGGGGGTTTCGGAGTTAAGCCACCTTCCTCCCCAGAGCCACTTTTATTTAAGCTTACATGATAGAAATAGTATAAAGGACCTTTCTTCTCGGAATTGGAGGGTAAACCTCCCTCAGAGCCAATTTTACCTGCAACTAAAATAAAACAATGGCCTTTTTTTGGTTGCTAATATTATTTACGCTCAATAACGTAAAAAATAAGAACTACAGATTCTTTTTTTTCTGGTAGTTGAAAATTTTCATCGTCTGTCGTAGATCGTAGTCCTTAAGTACTCAAAAAATTAAAAATTAAAATAATTTTATCAACATGGATGACGTGTCATGCCCAAGGATACGCAAAAATGACGTCGTCGGTCAAATTACCTAAATATGGCGCTATTCTGACTTAAAGGAATAATAAGTCAAATAATTTGCACTATTTCTTACATTTTATACTAAAATAGACTTATGGGTAAAAAAAGTAATTCCTTTTTACAAAAATCTAAAATTTTCTGAAAAGTCTGTCGTGTGTTTTATTTTTATTTGTCAATTTGTTATTTAAAAATTCGTTCATAACAATCATAATCAAACAATTTTGTCTTTTGGTTTCGACGTTTTCTTTCTACTGTGTTAGTGACAACCGAAATGAAAGGTAACCACTTTAAAGTAGTGCACATTTAAGAGGTGAATGAAATGAAGTGGAACAGCAAGAACTAAGTGCACACTCAAATCACCGGCAAAATATTATGACGAATTTGTGAACCAAATGAGTTTCGGACGTGAACATAATTATTAAAATAAGTGGGACTTTATCCAAGGAAAGAATTGAAGGAGAAAGTACTCTAGTATTGGAGAGCAAAGGTAACCACTTTAAAGTAGTGCACATTTAAGAGGTGAATGAAATGAAGTGGAACAGCAAGAACTAAGTGCACACTCAAATCACAGGCAAAATATTATGACGAATTTGTGAACCAAATGAGTTTCGGACGTGAGCATAATTATTAAAATAAGTGGGACTTTATCCAGGGAAAGAACTGAAGAAGAAAGTACTCTATTAGTATTGGAGAGCAGAAGAAAACAAAACAAATAGGTTATGCTATTTACTTGTGCGGAGTATACACAGAGTAGGTTGCCTCGTTATGCAATGATGTTATAGTATGCCAGTTTTATGTCGTAAATTGACTAGGGTATCCGACTCTAAAATTAAGTCTTCCTAAAGTGTATAAAGTTATAATACTCCTACAAAGATGTTTTCTGTTATAACCAAAACCAATTTTAAGAGTAAATTAAAATGCGACGTTACATTTAAAGTTAGGTATGCGATTTTGGTATTGCTCGTTCAACAAATCCATAGTGGAACTAAGGTATTTACGCAACCAAAATTTTACCTACAATTTGCGATTGTTACCAACGTCGTGACTACGTTGGGCAATGGCTGTAAATTGACTTTATTGTGATATATTGCGTGCCATGAAAATTTCCGACGATCAGTCATTGTTAACAGTCTTACCACTGTTACCAACGTCGGACTTAGTACATTTTTATTAGTAAGTCAAATAAATGCTGCTTGGGTACCTTTTAATGTTAGTTATTTGATGTAATTTATCGGGTTCTTTGTAGGAAGTAATTTTTGTAGCCAATTTTGAAAATCCTTTATTCTCCTTGGTAGCATTGCAGATTATACAAGAAATATATTTTGGAGCGGGAATTTTTGTATAATTTTCCATATTATTTAGTTTAAAATAGTTTTTTATATATATCTTCACAACTATGGCCACCATCCTTAAAAATGTAAATACAAATAAAGCTATGTCACCATCAGATTGTCACATGACACGAAAAAAAAATCCCTTATCCCTTCGCAATCCAGTCACATGAATCGTACATATTTTTACTAAAATAACAATTAATTTACTTTTTTGTTTTTGTCTTTACCTGTCTGCCGAATTTTAAGTTCTGGCAAAGGTCGATATCTGGTCTTAAAGTCGAGACATTTCTTAAAGTTCAGCTCACTGGCCGCTTAAGATTCTAAACCACTGTGGCTACCATTATTCAAAACATTAATGTTTTCAATTAATTTAAACCACAAAATCAACAAATAAGTCTTGAAAATAAAATAAATTCTATAAAATCGCAATCGTAACCACAATCTATCACACGATTGACATGAAACGCATCAACTGACAAAAATGTTTGTTTCCTCTGCGCCGGTATTGACCCAAAATTTGCCAACGTAAGTTATACATTACATATGCGCCCATATGCGAATTCAATCGGGAACACTAGGGAAAAACTCGCCTCCGTTTATAAACGAGGACATCGCGGGCTGCCAGCCTCGTGGTCCAACGAAACGAAACCTTCGGAGATCGCTGTGCGAGGGAGGCATCGATAGTGCGACTGCCGCGGAATGAATATGAACATTCAACGAGTTTACACGCCTAGAATAGTAGAAGGAATTTCCAAATTTAAAAGAAATTAAAAAAATATAAATTATTTATTATTTTCTGTTTGGAAATATTTATTGGAGGGTAATTGACCATATGACCTAATGGAGGAGCCACCACTGTACAAATATGTATATACGTCTGTCTAGCAGAGCTTGGACGAATCCTTCCAAAAAAATCCGATGCACGAATCCTGGAAAAAGATTCGAATCACGACTCTTTTTGTTAACAAAAAGTAGTAAGATGAGAGAACCAGACCATCAACTAGGCCTAAAAGTGTCTTTTCGCTAACCCCGGTCCCACCCAACTCACTTCAATTCTATACGAAGGAGAGCATTTCGCTCCAGTCGAGGGCGACTCAACGCCGAAAGTATTCCAGCGTAGTCTTGCCCACCTTTCACACGTGCCAACAAGATGATAGGGATCCTCCTCCTCTGCCCCACAGTTAGGACAAGGGTTGTCCGCTAACCCCAGCTGGTGCATGTGTCTGTTTAGTTTACAGTGTCCTGTCAAAATTCCAATTAGGTCCCAATCACCTGTCGACTCCTTATAATCAACCAAGTTGCTTTAGATCCGCATGGGTTGGGTAGCATTTCTTTTGCCTGTCTACAGTAGTTCGTTTCAGACTAATCTATTCAGGGCCTGGGAGCAGTATTGTTTACTTATACTCAGGCAGGGTTCTGGGCCGTCGGACAATTAGAGCGTCGGTGGATCCGCTTCTGGCGAACTCATCCGCCTTCTCGTTGCCTTCGACACCACTATGCCCAGGGACCCATTTCAATCTCACCACATTTGTCGTTGCTAGCTCACTTAGTGCATCTCTGCATTCCTGGACTAGTGCTGAGCTCATCCTAGGCTTACCGATGGCTTTAAGAGCCGCCTGACTGTCTGAATGAATGCGGATTTTATTCTCCGCTCCCAGCCTGAAAAACAGTTGTATGTTTTCCCAGCGGAAATGCCTCTCCGACACCATTGTCCCACCGGTATATTCCGGCGCCGGCTGACCCGGAAGTTGCCATCCACGAACCGTCTGTATACCACGATTGAACGTCAGCTTGATGGGGTATCTTATTCTCCTTGCATTGATCCCAATTTTCAAATAAAGTCGAAAACATGTTTTGCGACATTAATTAAAACTTTATAGTTAAATTTAAGAAGTTTGAACAAATTGTAATTAAATTTATGTTAACAACAATATATGTATGGCATTAGTGCTAAAATACTTAGTTTATATTATATATGTATATATATATATATATATATATATATATATATATATATATATATATACATATACATATTATTTTTTTAATACAACTGTGACAAAATGTTAAATAATAATTTACCAACCAACATAACATATATGGATATGGAAAATATATATTAATTATATTATTATTAATTTAAGTTCGTTCGGCCTCATACTGGAATTTTTTTCGCCAGTTTTTCCGAAAAAAAAAATCGGAAAAATATCATTCAAGTTTGACAAGGTGTTTTTTAGTTTAATATTTATTCTTCTTACTGTTGTTTTAAATACAAATATTGTTACATTAAATATCATTTATTGAACTCCGGAAATAATTTTCTATCGAAAAATTGGTTAACCGTTTCGAAGAAATTTGTTTAACAAATAGCATTTTAAAACCAATTTGCCATTTGTTAAAAAATTGCTGAGAAACGTTTTCCCGATTTTTTTTGGGACAAATTAGATGCACAAGGGGATATTACTTCCGAATATGTGTTTATTGGTTGTTAGCTATTTTACACTACACATATATGTAATATAAAGTACCTAACACACAAACGCCTTTATGGGCCTCCAGCTATCTTTTTCAAATGTTACGGGTAATCCGATAAATATTAAGTAATGGGGTGGCGGAAAAAATATTGTGTCATAATTATTCGCTCATAACAATTCTTCTTGTTCAAAATATTCTAACATTGTTTTAAATGCTGGGTAAAACTTTATAGGCGTGGGATTTTTCGCATGGCTACAATAATATATACATACAGAAATATCAATAAAAATCCTAAAATCTACACAAAGTAATAAAAATAGTAAAATCCAAAAGCACTTAATCACCAAAATATAAGACATACAAAATTGACAAAAGATTGGTTGGACAAGCGCGAGAGAGTATACACTCCGGCCAAAGTCTACTAAAACCAGCTAGTCGTAAGGCAAGATGAAGTGGGATTGATTTCAGGCGGTAAGCGGAGTGATTCTTCTTTTCTTGTATATGTTCGTTGGTATTGGGCAGTTTTATTGTGTTGATAAATCAAATGATTATCTTTTGGCTGTCCAGTACTTGTGGTCTATCCACGGTATGACTTCTTTGCCATGTGACTTTAGATATCATGGACGGTACTTTTCAGACTCCCTAATTGTTCAGCTACCCTGTTTTCAGTCTAGCCCTCTTTAAGCAGAACAATTATTTTAACTTTTTCAATTTTTGATAAATCAGTCAATAAGTCATTAAACTAAGTATATTTTTGAACGAGATCAAGCTGGCGTTTTTAAACCATTATACAGGTTAAGATTATTTATTATTAAAAAGTTTTTATTTTTAGGTGTAAACGGGAATGTGGGGAATCGTGACATCGATACAACCGGTATAGAAATATAATCACCATGGATCGTTTATATTACTATTTGGTTTAGTGGCATTTTGAGCTTCTCAGCCATTATCGTAAACTTTCTACTTTGTATGGTCAATTAGTCTCGCCAGTTACAAGTTTGACGGGTTGTCAATTTATGGCATAAAATTGATGTTATTGGCAGTTAACTTATCGTTTATCTTGCATAACGACATAAAGCTGGACGGGCTGATATAAAAAATTTTTCAAACATTGCTTAATGTAAGTCTGTATTAATGGTGATGGCTTAACCATGAGCATACCCGATTTACTCTTGGGAAGCACCAGCCACGGAAATAAATGTTTATACTAATTTATTTTTCAGTAAACTGACCGTTATTACCTTCGTTCATTAGCTGCGCTTAATATTTTAAGTCTTTCAGTTTTTGGCAGATTTACACAAAGTATTCCATCCACACAGTTTTTTGTTATTCGATAAATTGTGGCCATAATTCATAACTTTTTTCTTTTTTACATTTGATTTTTTTGTTCCTGCATTATAGATCTGTTATACAATTATTATTGCTTTTGGTTTCGAGCAATAGTTAGAAAATCTCAGGTACGAACATTAAGGTTATGCATTTGCGTTCCAAATGTCATATTATTAAACATTTTGGAGATTCGTATTTTATTACATTAACGCAACTATAAATAGTAACTTGCGTCGCTCATACGTATTAAGCCTTTTTTATATGTGTGAAATACGCTTTTGATCTAAACATCACCCGTAACATTGCGGTGATTAAAATAAGACAAGGCTAACGAAACGATTAATTTTTATGTAATGATGGTATGTGTGTACTGAATTTTAGAGATCGATATTTATAAGGATATTGGCAGTTTCAATCTCATTTGGTCTAAAAGAGCAGTATAGTGGTGTCATCTGCATATAAATGGTATTGCAAAACTCTAAACATTATTGAATTAACTGTTGTATATAGTAAAGTATAGCGCATGAATCTGAGGCTACGAAAATAATGCAAGTATCTATGGAAACGATGCATTACTCATTAGTGGTTGGCTAAAACTATGCATATTTATAGAAACGATCTGATTTTGCCAAACCTTCCCCTTTCGCCGCGGCTTCTGATCCGTGCAGCGTACTGTAAATAACAGGGGCGCTAGAATCCTTTTGAGTAAAAATATCCTAAATTAATTTGTTGCTTAGGGCTATTTAGAAATTATGCAAACAGTAAACAAATAACCATTTATAAATATTTATTAAAACTTTCCCAATATTAAATATTAACAAATAACATGAGCATTCTATACTATACAATTGAATAAATAAGTATAACACAATATTTACAATTATTAGGAAACTTACATTAACTAATCTTGAGCGCAGTTTTCATATTTCATTTGAATTTGTTTGTATGAGTCTTAAATCTAATTCATCAGTTTAGTATAAGTTGGTTCAATGACTTTTAATTTCCTTTGATTATTCGAGTGAGTTATGTTAAATTAGGACTAACTGAACTGAACATGAATTTACCAACTTTCACTGTTGATTTAATAAATTTAAAATATTTAAAACAGCAGCTATACGCTATGATAGTAATATGTATATTTAGAGTTTTTTTGATGTCAGAATTCTTACAAAAAGATCATAATAAACCGCCATCCAAAACTGTTAAAAAACTACTAATTAAATCACGAATATGAAAGGAAATGATCTATTCAAAGCCGTAGCTAGGATGAAATTCGTAAGTGTGTCAAAAGCAAATCAGACAGCGTCACATAAAATTGAATAAACTTATTTTGTCTATTTAAATAGTCGATGACAAAAAAAACGACATCGAAATTATTCTGTATCCTTTTACAACTATCCAAGGGGAATATTTTATACTAAGCCAGTCAATACCAGTTTTACAAAAAAACTATTTTATGATAAAATTCGCTCCTTCAATAATCTTCCGGAAAATAAAAAAGTGCGCGTAACCATTGGCGCATTAATCATGAAAAAATAACGTATAGCACAAGCTTATACCCTTCTTCAATATAATTAGATATAAAATAACAAAAACGATTTTTGATTCAGCGGGGCGGCGGTTCCTCTCTTCGGCGAACTCTCTTTTTGACGGGCCCTAGGCCCAGGCCTAATGCCTCAATGCCTAATCATTCAAGAAAGAATTGTTTAAGAATTTAAGGAACTGTAAATATATTTGTATCTGTTGTAACTTGACAAGTGCCAAATAAAATGTATTATTATTATTATTATTAACTTAGCTTTCGAAATTCCATAAAATTTAGAGTGGCTGAAAAAATGCCATTAGTCTTAAAAATCATGGAATTTGAAAAAGTTACTTAATTCAATTATAAAAAAAAGTTAAAAGCAATAAAAGCGGGGAGTCAGTACGTTTGACTCGAAACGCTGCCCAAACGGTTGATTTTAAGAAGAACTTAACATAAACAAATTTACAGAGCATTAAGTTCCACACAAAAAAATATTGGCAGCATATCTGTATATTTAGTAGTTTTGTAAGAATACAGCATTGATTTCATATGGACGCTGGTTTCATAGATTCTAAATGGACAAAACGCCAGGCAAATTCAAGATGTCAGAAGATATTAACTGACGTTTTTAGACGCGCATAAACACGTGATTCAATAGGACAAAAATGTAGTTAGTAGTTAAAATCCTTAGTTTTAAAGGCCGCGCATTACTTGCCATAGCTGCCATATCTTTAAGCTGATCCGTATTCAAATAATAACTTAAAAGATTAATAATAAAGAAATTATTTGCGCTGTTTTCCTAACATCAAAAACAATTGGGAACGTAAGATTAGAAAATTTAGAATGTTTCTCAAAACTTTTTTCCACACTTCAGCGTCAATTTTAAGATCTATCTGATGTCCTAGCGTTAATATTTTCATTAATATATTTGTTATTTAACAATTTTGTCCTAATTTAGGGCTAGATTTAAATTGCTTTTAAGCTACGCCAAGCTTTCGGTAATGATTATTACCTTCTTCAGGGCTGCAATATGAGAAGAAATTTGTTTTTTATCTCTGTATGCACATTAATTAGAAATTGAGGATTTTTAGAAAAAAAAGTAGAAAATTGTACTCACTGCTTTGCAATTAGTATCGATAACTTCTTGCGAAAAACAAACACACTTTGACCTTAACATTAAAATTAGATTTTACATACTGGTTAAGGTCAAAGTGTGTTTGTTTTTCGCAAGAAGTTATCGATACTAATTGCAAAGCAGTGAGTACAATTTTCTACTTTTTTTTTTCTAAAAATTCTCAATTTCTAATTAATGTGCATACAGAGATAAAAAACAAATTTCTTCTCATATTGCATCCCTGAAGACGGTAATAATCATTACCGAAAGCTTGGCGTAGCTTAAAAGTAATTTAAATCTAGTCCTAAATTAGGACCGATACCCCAATATTTATATATATATATATATATATATATATATATATATATATATATATATATATATATATATAATATATATATATATATATATATATATATATATATATATATATATATATATATATATATATATATATATATATATATATATATATATATATATATATATATATATATATATATATATATATATATATATATATATATATATATATATATATATATATATATATATATATATATATATATATAAATATATATATATATATAAATATATATATATATAAATATATATATATATAATATATATATATATATATATATATATATATGTATATATAATATATATATATATATATATATATATATATATATATATATATATATATATATATATATATATATATATATATATATATATATATATATATATATATATATATATATATATATATATATATATATATATATATATATATATATATATATATATATATATATATATATATATATATATATATATATAGCTAGTGAGAGTTGACAAAAAATTCACTTTAGTTTCACTGAGAGCCGTTGCGTTTAAAAGGGGAGGGAGTTGAAATCTAGTTAAATTAAACAAAATTACGTAATATACTGAGGGTATTTTGATTAATTGTGTGTCTTACTACTTTAAAATTGTATAGTTGAAGGCAACGAGAAATTTAAGCCATTTTATGAAAATTATAATTAAGTTTTATATAGTATTTGTATAGTAAGTTTATTACAGATCAAATATAAGTTGTTAATGGGTTGCCAGATTGCTCTACTATTCGTCGTATTTAACATTATTATTTGTCAAACTATAACCATGTACACGTTTGCCGGGGTGGTAGATTCGACGAGTCACACTTTTTTAGCTTTAGTTGGAAAGTTTTATTTATGTTCTTAAGTTGGTATGTGGTGACAACTCAATATTGTGAAGTGTTAATGCATGTTTACTACGTATTTAACATTTTTTTCCAAGCTACTTTTTAACTATATTTGCCACAAACGAGTGTTTTGCCAGACTCCACCACAAAAAAGCTACTTTCGAGCCTACTATATGTTCAAGTGTTCGATATGGTGACAAAAATGTGTGTGGGACATCCCGCGTAAGTCGCTTTAAAGTGCGAATTTGTCAGTCAGTCTGGCTACGCGTTGACAATTTTTATATGGTCTGGCGTTTTTATAAACGTAAATTCAATGACATAAGGTAATAAAATAATTTAATTCCAACTTTCATAAAATGACATACATATCTTGTTGCAGTTCAAAAAAGTCTGGTACCATCGTACAAATAATTAGTCTTGTGTCAGTTATAAATGTTTGTTTATTTCATCAACTTATATGCTATTAACATAAAATCTTTCACGGTATTATGTAATTTTGTTGATTTTTTTTACCAGATTTCAACCTTCTTTCCTCCCAAATTGAAACGAGGCGAGCAAAAAGAGTAAACTTTTTTGCTACCAAATGATGCACTATTTATATTGCCAGCTCTTAGTCTAAACCACCAAATATGTTTTTGACTAAACTACATGTTTCCTTAAATAACCACAAAAAATAACAAAAACGAATATAACAAATGAAAAAATAACAAAACAAAAATATAACAGTGGAATGTCAGATTTAATTACTAGCTATAATTTTGAACATATGTAGGTACAGGGTATATGTTTATATTTTGTGCTCCATTGCAGCTTTTACTTTTAGATATAGAAAAAAGTTGTGGTGTTTTCTGCAGATAATGACTGATCAGATGTCATTATCAAAACTTAACTATTATTTTAATTTCTTTCATACTAACTTAACATAGAGTAAAACTCATCAGGAATATCGCAGGATATTCCCCGATCCTAATTAAGCATCATGCTCATGTAGTCTGGTTTCACATGCACAACGCCCATACCTATTAGAGGCGAGTTCGAAGGTGTTTTAAGTTTTTCTTTAGTTGAACATCCCATAGCTTAAAAAAATTATAAAATGAAAGTTGTTTTGATGAGAGCTAATAAGTTATCATTACACGCAGGTCACACCAGTGTTCTAGATACTTCTTTGATGTTAAATATTGAAAGGACGGTTATAGTAAAAATATAAAAGGTATTTATTGTTGAAATCGGGATGATTTCAATAAAAACAATAAATTAGGTTGTTACGTTAAAAAAACACAAGTTTTTGACAGATTGGCGATAAGCATTTATTTGTTGTGATAAAAAAATCCTAGCGGTTCAGGTAAAACTCTACAACAAGATGTAGGGGAGCGTAAAATATAAACAGACACCTTGTATATAACACTTTCATGTTTTTATATAACCCCTTACTACTAAATGCATTTCCATAATTATTGTAATAGTCAAATTTTAGTTAATTTATTAAAAGTCAGCTTCACTTATCGGACTTGCATTCTCTTTAGTTTATATTACTCATAAATTTTCGATCAGCGATATATCGTTATCCAACGTAAACTAGTTATAAAGCTACGACATTCTAGAGTAGAGTCAGTGAAGTAGAAAGTAAGACACCGAAGTATGAAACGTAGGTCCTGGTATTAGATTAGGCCTTGGTTATCCAAATATAGTATTATAAAACGAAAGAGATAGCTACCTCCATAAAATATATTAACAGAGTCGAAGCCTTTAGAGATGGAGATTAGTATATAGAAAATTATAGTGTATAGTGCATTTGATACACGATAAAATCATGACATGTCAAAGGAAGAAATAATTACATTTAAGTTTAGAATAGCCAAATAGCAAGAAACTATAAAATCAAAACAGATTTTAGGGCTTTTTAATCCCGTTAATAGCAATAACTGTCAGCAAAATTGCCTATATCTCAATCTAAGAAAATGTCATACAATAACATTCTCTAGAAACACAAATAAAATACATTTCAATTATTCAACCAATCAATACTATTACCTAAACTTACCTTCACATCGCTGATGTAAAACATATAATACACTTTTGATTTTGACTGATTTGGATATCGGTTTCTATTCCCTGCCAACATTTAGCAATCAATTAAAAAGATTCTATTGGAGTCATGTTTCTAATATATATATTTCTTCTTATCTTTTAGTTCCACTGATTGTACGTATGATAAATATTTTTTTATTCTCGATTTGTGCACATTACTATTTATTATGTTTATAGGTACTATTAGTGAATACTGTTACTGGGTTCGACCAGTTTTATATTCTTTAATAATAAATAAACAGAAATCTATAAATACTTCATTTTGAGCCTTATATTGGAGAAACTAATTATCAGAAGCTAAAATAACAACACTGGCAGAAAAGGACCTTTAATAAAGCAGTATTTGTCAAATAAAATAATGTCTTTGGCAAATCCATTATCGAAATTTTAGATGTTTTGAGTTTTTAACTCTCCCCTATGAACATTTCAGTTTAACTTTTCTATATTACTGAATACGACTCTCCTATATAGTATCGCAGTTTTAGAATTAGCTTTTACACTTGATAATAACTAGAATTACATCTCTGATTAAAAAGTTGTTAATACATTAAAGACAACGGAAATCTGACAAGTAAATTTTGCTCACAATCTTCCATACACAAAATGGTGTATTGTATTGTTTTGACTTCCCGTATTTATATTTTATGTATTAGAAAAATATACCTTTAACTATTAAAAAAAAATGTAAAAAATCCTATACTTATGCTGATTTTATCAATTTAAAACCCAAACATGAAAATTCTATGACGTTTGTCAATCTAGGTACACGTAAATTAAAAATAAAATACCTAAAAATCAACAATAAAAAATATAACTAAACTTTTATGGTCCCTTTTATAAAACGCCTATCAACATAAATATCATGTACATTTTGATCTAACTAACTAAACGGAATGGATTATATACACTTATCACATCTTTATCAAATCAATAAAATAACGATTCCAACAGTTTTGATGCAAATTAAGGTTTGTCCTAGTCATGTTAAAGCAATTTATGATCTCGATAATCCCTTAAAACGTCAAAATACAATCTGTCATCACAAGTTAACAATTGGTTATTTTATAGTTTAAATAAGCACAACTTTCACTCTTTAAGAAATGTAAGAATACATATATTAAAAATATGACTTAGCCTAAATGACGTCAAATACAATCTTACATCAATGCTTTTGCAAATCTGAAATGACTTTTGATGATCTGTCGCTACGAAATTTATAGAAGTGTAATTATGTAACAATATCCAAAATATCTTATGCAGGCGAACATCGACAATCGGACAAATCTTTTAAAACACAAAATCTGATATTTCTATATAACTAACGTAATAAATTTTTTTATGCGATATAATATCATTTCTATATCACTACTGGTTATGAATGAAGGTTTTACGCTGTATATAACAGGGGTGGCGACCCTTATTGTGCCCACCTGCCGATCATAAAAAAAATTGATGTGCAGGAAAAATATTTTCACACACTTTCTATTTTGCGTTCAAAATTTCTAATCACTAAGGAATAATTTCGGTCTACTAATAATTAAAATAATAAATATTAATCGTAATATGCATATGCATGTGGAGTAAAACGGAATTATAGTTTTTAGTCCGGATTCCAGCCAAAATATCGACTCATACATACATAATTTAAAAGTTTTAAAGGACTAACTTTAAGTTGCAATATGCAACAATAATTTGCTTAAATGTTAAAGTTGTATTAATTTTGGCCTAACTCATACATTGGTTTTTTTTGGGAATCTTGGGGTATGAAACATAGGTCTGATGTCTTTATACATCTAGCAATTTTGGCTTCCATATATTATTCTACTAACAATCTATTAATTACATGTTTTTGTCTACCAAATTTAGGAAAAAAAAATTTCCAACTTAACTATCTACTAAAATGGCGTCTAAATCAAAGCCGGATTAACCACACGGTATATGCGGCACGTGTCTAGGGATTTCGTATGTAGTTTTTATATTTATCTCTTAGTCGTCTAACTAAAAGAAAGGGGGGGCCCGTAATATGTTCGGGTCTGGGTCCGAAAAATGATTAATTCGGCACTGACCTAAATATAAGATACATTTTGAAGATTTTGCAGTACGCCCGGACGCATAATTAATGAATAAATAACTGCCGAAACCTTGGTGTTCTGCTTGATATGTTTTCCTGAGACTTTTTTCAAGAATATAAAGATTTTTTCTGTGTCCTCTAATTCATTTCGCATGCTATCGCTAGTAGCGTGGCCTAGGTTCGCCATCCCTGGTATATAATGACCATCTAAAGTACCGCATAAATTCGATTAAAACGACATTGGTTTTTTAATTTTTAAAACGTAATTGATTATCGGTTAATTTCCATATAAAATTTGTATTATATTCTACCAACGTAACTTAAACTGTTTTTTTAATAATATTTCTTTCGGAGGTACGATCTGAACTTTGTAGCTTAGAACAAACATGTTTGGCTTTACTGTCTTACTTTATCGTAATGTGTTGTATGAGATCAACTTTCGGTTTCACTTTAACTAAGAGGAATCGATTAAACCAGAAGTTAAAATCATGGGATGAATTATCCAAAACTAAGATAAGAAAGTCGACGCCATTTAACTCTTAAGTTAAACCATTCAGATCGTACAGCCTTTCAAATAAGCCAACTATAGATTTTAAACGTCCAGTGGCGAGTGGGACGCAGCGGCTGTGAGACTGTCTTTGTCACTCAAGTTCCCCGGCTCGATTTCGAGCGAAGGAAATTTTGTGTAAAATAAATTTAATGCACTCGCCATCTGATGCGTAGGCGGTTGCACGCTCCCTCATTAATACACCAAAATATCGAGCAGGCTAGGCGGAACTAATATACAAACTCATGACGTCACGTTGTGATTAAATTTTAAACAGTTCCCCTTTGCTTACATTATTATTGGCTGTATTTTTTAAAAAAAAATTGTAATTTTTTTCTAGTAATAATAGAAAATAGTAAGAGGTATGCAGTACCTGGCTTTAAGTTTGATAATCGACAGAGGCGCAAAGTTATTCAGTTTTCTTAATGACAAAAAATTCAGTGGATATAAAAACATTTGTGTCGGCGTATTGACGATTTCAATATCATCACTGCTAAACTTTTTTTGAACACTTTAGTGAAATTGATTATGAACGATATTTTAACCAACCGAACACAAACAGGAAGCTCTTCATTCAAAAAAATCACCAAGATAGAGAAGTCACAAATAAATTGCTCGATATAAGTACATGTATACAGTGTTGTGAGAAAACCAGATTACAATTTTTTAGATGTGAGTGTATTTTAGAATATGCTGAATGAAATAGATAAATACAAAAACGGTAAACTGGGTAATCTTGCTTGTTAAATTTAAGATAAAATATGTATTGCCTATATTTTGAAAAAAAAGGCAACTAAAATATATTTCAATGTGGTATTTTAATGTTTTATTATTTTATTTAACATTTACAATTTTTATATACGATAAAACAAGACACCTACACATGCATTTGACAAGACTTTTAATTAATTTATTAACTTTCCGACTTTAAAAAGTTTATTACCTCCTGCCTTGTCCATATTGTAAATATGCATAACTTTCTTATCATCCCATCAATATATACCAAAAATTAATTGCAACCTTACCTGTCAAGTTTTTATTACTACCAGATGACAATTAAAATAAGCTAATTAAAAAAAATTACCTACCGTCCATACATGTTTTAAATGAAATACATGGTATATTCTTAACTTAGCAGATTTTAATGATTGGATGATTAATTTTAATTTAGTAATTTCAAAATTTGCCCAAAACTTTACAATAAAATTTCTCTATTTTTTCAGTTAAATTTACGAAGAAAGCTTAGGTAAGTAAATGATATATTTATTGCACGTCAAAAACGCATATTTACAATTAAAATGAAAATACTATTATTTAGTAAAAATTCTAAAAAAAAAAAAATTAGAAAAATTTAATTTTACTTTATTAATAAGTTAAAATATAAAAAAAATTATGTTCATTTAAAATGTAGACATGATAAAAAAGCACGCTGTAGTTTTGGTAATTATATTTTTAATTTGTACAAGCAAAGATAACCTTAAGGACCTTAAAAAACTCTTTTTCTATTGCAATATTTTTTTTGCTCACTATAAATTAAATACAAAATAAAATAATCTTTATTGCACTACAAAAAAAATGCATACCAAAGTAGAAAGTAGCGTTAAAAGGGCATTAATAGTCTCGTCAAAAAACCGACCGGGCATTATTCCAAACGGCCAATTCAGATTGGCTAAGACCGAAAATATTTTGCCGTCAATGATATTTCGGGTTTAAATTGGACGATATGCATAATGACAGACATTACTAGGCCTTTTCTAGAAATAGGTGGCATACTTTGCATTGCGTTGTTAAGTGTCAGTTAACTCGTAAAGAATCGAATAGAAGTTAGATTAAAACATGAAACAATAATTTAATAGTAAATTGGAGAATCCTTTGGCTAAAAAAGGGTAGTTTTTTAATGTCATAATGGACTCGGTGATTCATGCTTCCCCCAAAGACATCATCATTTTTCTTACAACTGAATGCATTTTTCTTACAAAGCTAAAGATGACTTACGTTATAATTTTCAGGACGACAATATTCAAAAGTTTTCGTGATGATGCAGTAGTTGAAACTGCTAACTCTCAACTTTGCGAAAACACGGAAGAAATTAAAAATGGACCCAAAGTTACCAACAGTGATGATATTCAGATTAACGTCATTATTAAAGAGAAACATGAACAGATTAAAATTAAACGAAAATAATGCATATGAAAGTCTAAAGATGCAAGGTTTTGTGTTAAAATTGTCCGATAAAAAATTTCTTGCAATCAATGTAGGAGATGCTGTAAGAATTCGAGTTCCGGATATAGATCGGGGTCGTGGTGTCCCCAGAAGCATTTTGGTGTAGTTTTAGACACACAGGATGGGTTTTACAAAGTTGGTATAGATAATGAAGCTTTAAAGCAGATTTTATTGCAGAAGCGAATTAACGGTGTGTTCAGGAAAACTGCAAATTCTATCCCAAACCAAGAAATTTCATTGCGACAAGAGATGTCGTCTACACATTCTCTAACGGGAGAACAAGGGTACACGATGTCATTGTACCAAAAAATGTAAAACCAGTAGATGTATGTACAGAGTTATAAACTTAAAGCTTTACCCTCCCCCCCGCACTAAAAAGGTTTAAGTGTTAAACCAGGTCCAACTGCCTTGGTAATTAAAACTTTTAGTCCACTTTAGATTATACTGCATTATGTTTTGATTTGTCACTCTGTAAAATGGTAGTATTTAGAAAAATTATTTGATTATTTGTTGCGCGCCATCTTAATTATATTACTGTCCAGCTAGACCTGGACAAAATTTAAACCTAAGTGAACATGGTTTAAGTTTAAAGTAATGTGGTAGAGAGGTATAGACAAAGAATGAAAAGAAAAAAAGCATGATTTAAAAAATTAAGCAAATATTGTGTAGTATATAAATACTATTCATACATAAAATCAGTAAAAATAGAAAATTAATTGAAATAAACTTATACCTTATAGAAAAATGCCATTTAAATTAAAAAAATAACTCACAACGTGACGTCATGCGCGAACCGAACGAATTTAAACCGTTTAGATATCATACCTTAGGTAATTATACCATGCCATGTACCTCTGTATAACCTAAAATACATAGCATAGGCATGTGCAAGAGGTAGACCGGTATCTAGCATTGGATAAAAAAGCTTATGATTTAAAAAACAGTTAAAGTTAGGTAAAACGCATGGCTGACAAAAACGTATAAACGTCAAAATATTGTATACAAAGTGGAATTCGTACAGCACCCTTTAAATCGTTCAATGTAGAGGATTATAGTGGGAAGAGGGCAGGCAAATAAAACCACTATGGTAATTTATATCCCAACGTTTCGTGGTCAATCACCACTTTCTCAAGGGCCTATAATAAAGAAAAAGAAGAAGACACATTACATTTGGTCGTACTATGATAAATCTATCTTAATTTGCTTAATTTTTTGGCGGTTTATTGTTTTTAAATAAATAAAACTTACTACTGGAAAAATTTGTCTAAAAAAGAACCTAATTTGTGGTGTGATACTAACCTTCCTTTGT
>JAUTXW010000230.1:0-17246 GCA_030620095.1 Kuschelorhynchus macadamiae
AGATGAAAAAAATAAATTTATACCGAAAGAGCTTGCAGCTTTTGATGGTTATGAAATGACTCATTACATTTTTAAAAAGCCTTTTCCAATGGAGTTTCTTTCACCTGATTGTCACAAGCAGGCGGTATGGTTAACGAAAAATTATCATTGTATACATTGGAATAATGGATTTACTCCATTACATCATTTCCCAAAAATAATTGAAACACTTACGAAGAAAGCAGATTTTGTTTTTGTAAAAGGAAGCGAAAAAAAGGATTTTATACAGAAATATTCTAAAAAGCATGTGATTGAAATAGATGAACAACCAGCGCTAAAGCTAATGGAACCAAAATGCTTCTATCATTCAAAATCACCTTGTATGTGTGCTTTGACAAATGTGTTATTTTTATATGACAATTGTTTTATGAATGAATAAAAATATAAAAAAACTTAATTACCTTTTTATTTTGCATTAACCAACCATGATTGAATACAATTAATATGATACCTTAAATCTAATTTTCTAAATTCATTTAAAAGTTCATACTCATTTTTATATTTTAAATAATCATTACAAAATTTAGCGGCTAATTTACATTGTTTCATTCGATCTATATTATTAACATATGCTGACAAATCTTGTGCTTCTGCGTCTTCTTCGCCTACAATTGATAAATATTGGAAGTATGCAGCAGATATAATAAACTCTTCATACATTTCAGTAACCATTTGCTCCATTGTAAATATTATTAAATTTATTCTTCCTTTTCAATTTCTTGAAGAATAGTATCCTCGTCAATAAATTGCTTCAAGTCTTTTAAATAGTAACCAAAGCCAATATCTTTTAGATCTTGAATAAGTTGAAAAAAATTTAATGTTTCAATGTATTTGTTGCAACAGAGGGCAGCCTTTACGAATTCCTCAGATTGATTACAATAAAAGTCTATCCACTCCGGACCACTTGCCATACAATATGAGAAATAGGTTTTTGAAAGATTACTAAATTTCTCCTCTAATAATTTAACTGCAATCAGCAACTCAGCCATTTCATTTATTTAACATAATATTTTAAATATGTAGGGGGACGTCTCTTGCGAATAGGATTAACTTTCTTTGATAATACCTGTTTTTTATCTTCGTATAATTGAAACCTCTTTTGGGTTGCAATAATAGCAGGTATAAATTGGCAATCTTCTCCTATAAATTCTATTAGGTGGCTTAATTCTCCTACAAAGTATGATTTCCCAAATGTATTGAAAAACGTAGTAAGGCTTATAATTCCTTCTAAATAATCATCACAACAGTCAATTGCTTCCAAATAATCTCGTTTCAGTGGATAAAACAGCTTGGTGTATTCATCTTTCGAAATCACTTCAAAGAAATTGAGATATTTAACTTTTAACTGTCTGATAGTTGTAGTTAATTTTTCGCGATTACACATAATTCACTTATTACTTGACACATTTTTTCTTTTTGTTTTATACAAAACTGGTGGAAAAATTCAAAAATAACTTTTTACGCAACTCGAGCACAGCTTAGTAAATGTGTCTCGGCATACTAAAATGATCATGATGCACCTATTTATAAGACTTAAGAATGCAAAATCAAATGTGGGAGAACAAAGAGAAAAAATTAAAAATATGATGCGAATGAGAATAAAAGGGGAGGAAGTTAAGAATGAGGGACATGAGAGAGAGGAAGAGGAGGAGGAGGAGGCGCTCCCCTATTATAACTACTTCCATTCATTTATTCACCTAATTGGCAAAAAATAAACTGTACATCTCGAATAAATATTTTACATGAGATTCTGGCTATACAGAAATTCATATTTCATGGCAATCAGCATTCAACAAGCTAATGACCGACCGACCCATCTACCCCATCATCCTGCTCTTCTTATCAATCAGACCGGTTCGAAAATCGCGTTATATCGGTCGTCGGCTCCGCGGTTCAGCTCCCGACTCGAGACCTACAAACAATGATGATGCATTGAACGAACCGAAGAACGCACCTGGACGCTTCATTTTGATTTGTCTCTATTTCAAAGATCCGTGATCCGGCTCGCAATATTTTCAAGACCCGGCTACCGTGGGTCAGTATAAAGATCCGGATCAGTCGTGAACGACACATCTGTACCGGTTAGTTCCTTTGCAGTTTACTTGACTGTTTTGTGTTATATTTATTTATGGTGTTGTTACAACTTTATTTGGTGTCGGGTTTATTAATTTACATTAATAAGATAATACATAATTACAAGATCAGAGTTTTAATCGTCATCCTGGTTTTCGGCGTACAAATAGTTATATAGTAGTCAAATATTACAAACATTTTTTTGCTGGCCTTGTTTACTAGTTTCCAATAAATATTCATTGTGGAATAAGGAAGGATTCGCAGGTATGTTATATATATATGAAGGTCTTTATATAAACATGAAGACTCAGCGGAGCATTTAAAATGCGAATTAATGCTAAAAACATTTGTAAAAAATCAAAGCATTATAGCTGACACGTTAAAAGAAAATGCTAAACTATATAAAATACATTTTAACGAAAACGTCCGATTAAATAAACTATTTGTGTGCTTGATATAATTGACGCAGTTTTGTACCTTACAAAACAAGAGTTAGTCTTTTGCGGCCATGATGAGAGCAGCGAGTCCATAAATAGGGGGAATTTTAAAAAGCTTTTAGGTTTATTAATATCGAGAAGTTCCCAAGAACTAAAAGATCATCACAAAAAAAATAAAAATGTTTTTACTGGTGACTCGAAAACTATTCAAAACGAATTAATTAATTATTAATTGAATTTACTTGAATGCATTTCTGATTATTTAAATGATGATGTAAAAAATGAAATAATGAACACACAGTTTTTTTCTATGCAAGTGGATGACACCAGTGACATTACGCAAACCTCCCAGTGCTCCATAATTTTAAAATACGTTAATTCAGAAGGTTCAGTAGTCGAGAGATTCTTAGGATTTTATAATGCCAGCTCCGTCAGAACGTCGGAGAATTTATATTCTCTATTGGATCAAATTTTGGACCAATTTGACTATAAACATAAATTAATAGGGCAATGTTACGATGACGCAAGTGTGATGCCTGGCCATCAAAATGGCCTTCAAAAAAAAAAGAAAAAGCGCCGCAGGCTGTATTTGTCCTGAAAGTTTAAAAATATTTCTAAATGTCAGATTTTTTTGATAATGAACATTTTTTTTAATTTTTAATTAATAAGTATTTTCCCTTATTTTGACAATACCGTCGACAAGTGCTTGAGCGGAAAACAGTTTTTCTTGCCTCAAACGTGTAAAAACTTATTTAAGAAATATAATATCTGAAAAAGCCTTACTTCTCTAGGCAATATTTCAATTCAAAAGGAATGTCTGGAGGAGATTAGAGCAACTCATCCATTTTATGAGGATGCTATAAATAAATTTGCTGCTATGAAGGATAGGAGAATTGATTTAGTACACAAAATTTAGGTAAGTCGTAAAAAATATTCTACCCCTTCTACATATAAAAAAAATTCTCGAAAAAAAATTATTGCGATATTTTCTTACTTCATTTGCACTTCACTTACTTTTTTACCCACGAGCCGCCACTGTTTTAGTGTTTCAGATGCGGACGGAAACAAAAATGACCCCAAGGTGGAAAACAGTTACATGCTTTATGAGTTTATTTTTACTAATACATGCAGTAACTTCTAATTCAGACATTTTAAGTTACTTATTTGAAAGCGTATTAAGTATTTAAAAACAAAAAAATAAAAAAATGCATGAAATACGGAACAGGCAAAATTCCAACGTTGACGCCCTGTATATCGCAAACTAGCCGCAGGATTGAGTTTCGCCTTTTAATCAGTTGAAAACTATAACATATCAAAATGTCAAGAAAACTGGCTGAAAGCCATTTCTCGTTAGGATTGTGCAGGGTCTTTTAAAACTGACTCACCTAGCATCGTATTTGATGGCCACGGGGTAGATCGGACAACCCACTTCAAAGCTACCCTTCTTGAATTGCATCACAGAAGTGTTGTTGATGCACGTTCCTTCTGGGAAGATCAGCATGGGAGGGTTCTTTTTATTTGAAGTGTGTTCTCGTAATCTAAAATTCATATCAAGAATTTTTGAGTCCTCTAAATGGAAAAACATAAAACACAATTCAGCAAAATAATAAGATAATATAATATAATAATATGTCACATATAAGTGAGTACATTTTAATAATATATCCTCACATAAAGAAAACAACTCATTTATATACTGATATACCTTTGAATGATTTCTTAGAAGCTGTAGAATTGATTTAAATTCAACATATTTTGTGTATAATGAGACTATTTATAAACAAATAGAAGGATGTGCAATGGGTGCATAAATATGTAGCGTAGTTGCTCTGCTAGTTATGGAAGATCTCGAAGAATCTGTATTAAGCAACGTAAGTTGCCAAATACCATTTTTCACAGATACGTGGATGATTGTATATTAGCAATACCAAAAAACAACCATCTAAATATACTAGAACAATTTAATAGTTACCATAAAAAACTTAAATTCACAATCGAAATAGAAAAAGATAACAAAATTAATTTTTTAGACTTAACGTTGCACCGAAAAACCAATTTTATACAAAGAGAATAGTATACTAAAGAAACATGGTCCTCTAGATACCTAAATTTTAACTCCCAACTTCCCCTTTCACAAAAAAAGTCAGTTATCATAGTACTTGCTGATCGCGCAATTAAATATCTGACACAGAATTTAGAGAAAATGCTATAAAAAAAGCAAAAGATGCAGTCAAATTAAACAACTATCCTGATCGTCTAATTAACACCATTTTCAAAAAACGTATTCATATTTTTTGCAATCAACTACAAAAAACAAATCCTTCGGAACACCAAAAACAAAAAAATAAGTATCTTTCTTTGCCATATGTTAAGGGTCTATCAGAAAAGTTAAAAATTATATTCAAGCCTCATAACATTACAATAGCACATAAAGGATATCAACTATTAAAAAATAATTTCAGTCAACTAAAATCAAAAATTCCCAAAAATAAAAAATCTCACGTAGTTTACGAAATCCCAAGTCAAGATTGCAATGGTGTGTACATCGGTCAAACCAGTCAATATTTGAAAAATAGAATTAACAACCACAAATACGACTAAAAAAATAAGACCGCTCTTACTGAGCACTGTCAAAAAAAATCATACTTTTAACTATGAAAACTCTAAGATATTAAGAACAGAAAATCATACAAAAAACGAGAGTTTTTGGAAATGATTGAAATTAAAAATAACCCGAATGCTATAAACTCAAAAACCGAAATAAAACATCTTAGTAAAATATATTACAACATCCTAAAATAATAATATTTAAAAGGAATTCTAGTTTTGTGTAGCAGATACCTTATAATCTAATTAAATCTTAAAAAAATATTACAGAAGAAGTCACCCATAGCAATAACAAGAATAATCTCACATCGACATTCAGTCTGAAAATTTTTCTGTCCCATATATGTTTACTGTTTTTATTTTACTATTGTGGATTGTCATATTAAACGTCGTGTTAAATGTACTTACGTGTAATGACTAAAACTAATTTGTGTTTTATAAGAAATTATCCAGGAAATTATAGTTTATGACTGAAGCAGCGCATTTTGCTAGATTGATTGTTCCTAGGTAAGGGAAAGTAAAAAATTGTACGATAGAGAACATAATTTGACAGCTAAATTTTTTTTAGTTTCTAACTTCAATGTATTCTGAAGAAGGTCAAAATAGACCGAAACGTTTATAAATATGTGAATAAGAACATAAACACATCTTACTTTTACAAGGACCCTAAGAAAATCCCAAGAAAATAAAAAACCAAAAAAAAAAAATGTATATATATATATATATATATATATATACATATACACACAATTGTAAAAAGACATTTTCAGTCAAATAAACAAATATATTCAGTCAATAACAAGAAGATACAATTCTAGTTACAAGTTAAAACTGATCCTTAAAATATTTCTTGATATCATAATATGACCGAAGAATTAGAAATTTGTTTGTTTCTTTTTTAAGTTTGTTAAAGTTTTGTATGTTTTTTGTATTAGCAGGCAGATGATTGGAACAATTTTTTCCCATTATATATAAGGCTGTTTTTTATTTTAGTAGCTGTTGTATATGCTTCCTCAGTTACTAAATGCTTATATTTCTTAAACACTAGATGAGTGGACTCCGCAATATATAAACTTATTTCATCATTATTTGCTCTCTTTTAAAATATGGCTTACAAGCTACTACCATACATAAAACGTAAAGCCCTTTCTTTCAACAGAAACAACCAGTTCAACAGGTAAGCACTGCACCCACCCTAGAATCAAATCCTATATCTCAAATTAGATTCAACCAGAGGATAGTATTCCATTCTTATAGCATAGGGTTTTAGTTCATTAGCTATCATTCTTAATGCATAGCAACTAGAAAAGTGTATCAACATATGCTTCTAAAGGTTAAAATGTTTGTTTTCAGTCAGGAGATTACTGTCAAACCAGGCCTTAACTGTCTTTCGGTCTTACTTATCACTTCACTTAACACATCGGAGGCTGTTGACACAAAATGGATGTGTCATCCGCAAGAAGAGTGAACTCGCCCTTAATATCAAATTCAGTCTAATCGTTTATATAGAGCAAGAACAAAAGCTGTCCTAGGACAGATCTCTGTAGAACACCACAGTTAACGGTAACATTATCACATAAAGCTCGCTCCATTTAATCGCTCTGCGTCCTCTGTGACAGGTAGGATCTAAACCAGTTTAGAGATACATGTCTGAAACCATAAACTTCGAATTTTCTCAACAGTACTTCGTGACTGACGCAGTCAAATGCTTTTGTCAAGTCACAAAATACTGCCGCAGCAACATTTAAACTAATGTACAAGCGGTCCATCCATTGTTCCTCTCTTGCTCTGAAATCCAAAGTGGTTTATACTTAGAATATTATTAAATTTAGATAAAAAAGGCTTTACTAATTATTTCAATTTCAATTATTTTAGATAAAGTGGGTAAAAGGGATATAGGACTGAAATTAGATGAAGATAGATCTTCACCGCCCTTATGCAGTGGTATAATTATTACTTTTTTTAAAGACAACAACAAGAAAAATAATAAAACTAACAAAACAAATAATAAAACCGCGAAAGTATTTAAAAAATAACATTCATTAATACTTTATTTTCTTGGAAAATCTTTCTCTTTTTCCAGAAAACGTTCTTTTCGTTGTTTTTCGTTTATATTCTGCTGTAGGATGGTCCCCTTTAAGAATCTGACATTATTTTGACATCCCAACGCCCTTGATATAGCCTTTCTATCTCTTTATTGTGAAAGCGCTACCCGTCTTCACTGACATCACTGAGTTTGTCCGGAAAATAGAATTCGGTTGTATTGCTTATATTTATTCCTAAAAGCAGTTCTTCAAGATTTTCATAATTACCTTTTAGTTGAGTTGAGTGGCCAATAAGGCTTCTCTTTGACGAGTCTATAAAAAGTCTTCACTCGGTAGGTTTTGTTCAGGAGCACGAAAGTACGATTCTATACCGATAAAATGTAGTTCCTGGAGCAAGTACATTTTTTTCTCTTAACCTGAACCCTAAAATCTTTAGGAAGTCCTAAATCTATGACTAAGTCATTCAGTTCTAATTAAGAAAATAGCTGCGGTTCACTGGTTCTGCTTAAACAATGTCAGACTCTCTATCTGTTGAAGATTCTTATTCAACATTAGACTGTAATACTTTAGTGGAATAGGTACAGGTATATCAGCATCATGTGGAACTGGTCATATTGCCGACGGAAGATTGGGATAGTTAATATAGTTTAGAGATTTTGTGTTACGACCTTTAATATCACAAAGACAAAAATAGCAGTCGTCGGTGTGATTTCTAGGTTCTCTCCAGACCACTGGTATTCCAAACGGTAAGGCTTTTCTAGTTTCTATAAACCAATGTCTCAAGGCTTTTTCGCAAGTCTTGCCGATAACATGTTTTATATAACAAAGTTTATCTTGATCTCCAAGTTTTATTTTAAAGTAAGCAAAATATGCATTTTTTACGAAATCAGTAATGTTTCATTTAAACTTTTTCACTATGAATTGTCCACAAATATAACAAAAATTATCAGGTTTATTTTTACATCACCTAGTAGATATTTTTGTATAGAAAGTGACAGAACTAGAAAACTACATAGACAACGCTCGTTTGAATATCACGTTGACACTATATTATATCGCTCTCTGTTCTAAATAAGCAGAGCCTCGGAGAATGCCCAGCTGTGGTCAAGTTACTGCTGGTAAATCCTCCAATAAATGTCCAATTTAAAACGAGGTTTTAACGCGTGTCTGTCTCAACGTTTCAAACAAAAAGAAAGAATTTAATTTAATTTGCTGCGAATATTCAGAGATAATAACTTGATATTGGTTTACAAAAAAATTACGTGGTAGAAGCAAAAATGGGATAAGTAAGGTAAATATAAGTCCTAATTAAGCAAAAAAAAAAAAAGCTTGATCACAAATTTTATTCAGGCCTGTGTAATTTAAATTAAAGACAATGCAACCGACAAATGCATTTTATCCCCATAATTTTCTGATAAATAAAAATGTTATTAGAAAAATATAATCAAGTTAAGATGCAATATAAGAATTATTTGCCCTTAATTTCTAAAATATTACCTTTGTCGAACTAATCCTCTGTCCCTAGTTTCAAACCTTTCGAACCAAATGTGAGGGGAAGCACGGTTTAGAGCTCTTTGGATCATGCCTAAAATTCCACTATGTCTTTGACCAATCTAGAAGTTAAAATACAGGTTTAAATGAAAATTAGTACAAATACATTAATTTGAGTAAAAAAATACCTATAAAACAAAAAGCTTTCAGAAATTACTTGGAGAGTATTAATAAATCAATAATCCCAATTGAGGTTTTTAATAAATTCATGAAGTTTGAAAACATTAAATATGAAAAATTATTCAATTCTATTAAACAAAAAAATTTTAAAAAACTTTCCAAATTAATATCGGCCACTGAAAAAAATGACATACAAATAAATACATCCTCATGGTTAGACAACATCAAATCTATTAACTGACGCGGAAGCTAAAAATGTTTCAATTCATAATGCAGTCACGCCTAAAATATATGGCCTAACCAAATTACATAAACCTAACATTCCCCTCAGGCCTATAGTTTCATGTATTCAATCTCCTTTCTACAAGCTCTCAAAGTATTTGTCAAATTGTTTCTCAAATATCACAGATAAAAACACTTATTACATAAAAGATTCATTTACATTTAAACATTTTCTAGATACATTAACAACACCACCAAATTCAAAGTTAATATCACTGGGTGTAATTTCTTTGTATACTAATATACCAAATGAACTCATAGTTAGTGCTATAAAAGGCAAATGGAATATTTTAAAAAATTTTACAACTCTAACTCAATCTGAATTCTTACAAGCCTTACATCTTATGTCAAATAATTATTTTTAATACAAAAACCAATTTTATCAACAACTTGATGGATGTACTATGGGCTCACCTATTTCCTCTACAATCGCACAAATAGTTATGGAATACCTAGAAGAGGAAGTTCTTGAAAAATTGAATTTTAATATTACTTTTTTTAAGAGATATGTGGATGATTGTTTAGCATCAGTTCCAGAAAATAAAATAGAAGAACTACTTTTCGCATTCAATAATTTCCATCCGAAACTTCAGTTCACTCTTGAAGTTGAAACAGAAAACAAAATAAATTTTCTCGACCTTACTATAATAAGACAAAAAGAACATAATTTAAAAACTAAATGGCTTACAAAAGAAACTTGGTCTGGACGATATCTTAATTTCAACTCCCACCATCCATACAAACAAATAAGAAGTGTTGTGACTGGTCTAGTTGACCGTGCCATATCTTTAACGTCACCAAAATACCGTCCTGAAGCCCTTAATAAAGTTAAAGAGACCTTGAATGGAAATCATTTCCCAGAAAAACTGAAAAACTAAAAATATTATCAAACAAAGGACGTATATATATTATAACAATCATAACGAAAACGTAAGACAAGATAATACGCAAAAAAAAATATTGCAATGCCATACACATCTTAATTATCTGAAAAATTAAAACATATTTTAGGAAAATATAACATAATTGTGTGTCATAAATCCCAGAACCTGATAGGCTCCCTATTGACAAAAGTAAAAACTAAAATTCCTAAAAATAAAAAATCCGATCTCGTATATGAAATTCCTTGTTTAAACTGCCCTATGAAATATATTGGTATGACAACCCAACTTTTAGAAAATAGAATAAAAGGGCATAAGTATACAAAGAATGCATCCACTGCATTACACAAACACGAAAAAAGCACAAAACACGCATTTAATTTTTCTGAAACCAAAATCATTTAAGAAGATAACCTGTATCAGAAATTAATTATCAAATAAATGATTTACATAAAAAAAGAAAAAAATGCAATAAATGACAAACAAGACATAAAAAATTTAAGTCAAATATACCACAATTTGATATTTTAGTATAGTTTTAACTTCGTCTAAGCCGTTATTCTAAAATGTAGTATATCATTGTGAATGTCTGATTCTACTCTAAGGTTTAAATTAAAAAATAGAAAAAAATTATCTTCAAATTCCTCAAAAAAACGTACTAAAACTGTGCCATGAGTTGCCTGGCAAACCACTAACTTGCTACCTATCATTCAAATATAAATAAATAATCAACTAATTTTCCAGATATGTAACCTTTTATTAATTTTGTAATAATTATTGTCAATAATATAAAATTTTAAATCAGTTTTAGAAAAATTGTAAATGTCTTTTTATAATTAGACCACTAAATGTTTTTTAAATTAATTGTAGATAGGAGAGCAAATATACCAAAAAAAAAAAAAAGGAATGAGCAATTTTTGAGAAGGCCTACTATGATAGGCGAAACGTCAAGTTAATCCCATTGTTTGATTTTGCAAATAAACCTATACCCAAGAAAGAAGTCCAATTACTATATATATATATATATATATATATATATATATATATATATATATATATATATATATATATATATATATATATATATATATATATATATATATATATATATATATATATATATATATATACATGTAAATAAGAAAATTTGTTTAAATATTCAAATATTTATTTGTTTTTTGAATTGACGTTTCGACCATAATTAGGTCTTTTTCAAAATCTAAAACAAGGAGTTCGATACGTCATGATGCATTGCTATTTTTACATTGTTATATGTCTTTACATATATACTTCGTTACATTATTTACAAAATTAAAAAAACTTACCCAAAGACGTAGGTTAGGTTAGAATAGTAGGGTTTCAAATTTCAAAATAAAGGACATTTTAGAAAATAATTGATTACTGTAATAAAAATGCGCCGTAGGCAAATTTTTTTTTGCGCATTCACCATTTTATCATTTTTTTTTATTCTGTGTAGAAGTTTCGGCGTAAATCTAAAGATGACAAATCGTAATATGTAATAGCCAATGATTTTTCATAATATTTTTTAATTTAAAAAATTAACAATAAAAAAACCTTGTTACAATAATTTTTATTAACATTTTTTTACATAAAAAGAAGATAATACAAACACAAAACATAAATTCTGTTTTCTACTAAATAACAGCATAAAAACCTACATACAAAAAAATAACATTTAGGTCTACAAAACTTTTTTAAATTTATATTTTTCTTGAGTTTTTGCTTTTTGAAGTAAACTTGTATTGTTTTTTACACTATCAAAAAATTGGCAACAATTTTCGTTTATATTAAAATATATGTACATTTCATTTTTAATTAAATCAATAATACATCTGTTTCTCTCATCGGATCACTTAAAATTTACCACACTAAACACTCTCTCTGCAAATGCCGATGAGGCAGGAATACTCATAAAAAATGAAATTATTTTAAATAAATTACTAAAATCACAATTATTAATATTTTTAAAAATAAAGTGCCACTTGTCACTAGAGCAAGATTTTGGAAAATGTTCGTTTCGTTTAATTAAATCAAAATTTTCCTTTAGGGAAATCATTTCTTCAAATAGTAGGTCCATGTTTACATTTAGCTTGCACCAAATCATTAAATCCTGGACATTTCTCTTTTAAGGACAAATTTGAAATAATATAAAGCCAATTATCTTTGTTAAAGTTGAACCATTTATTTAAATAATGTATTGCCCCGTCAAGAAAACCTAAAAAGTCTTTTATCATAAGTTCTCTATCTTGTGCAAATACATTTTCATTTTTTAACGTTTTACCAGTTTCATAACCAAAAAACTTCTCATTTTTTCTAGTTTCTAATTGGTTTTTAAAATCAGTCATAATTTGAAAAATTTCACATGCTGTTGTTTTATTTGATTCAATTTTTTTTATTGTTTTTTCAAAAACTTCACAAATATTATGTATAAATAACAGGTAAATTTCTATTTTAAGAGGCACTTCTATTGAATCGGGAAAAATATTTAGAATGTTTTTAAGTTGCTTGGAACATGCTTCTTGTGCACTGAGAAAATAAGAGCATAATCCTTGCCAATTTACAAGAAGCCTTTCAATACATGGTCCCATAGAAAGCCATCTAGTGACTACATGACGTAAAAGCTCTTTATAAGTACTTTCAACAAATAGGCAGAAATCTTGCAATTCCTCTCGCCTTTTTGCTGATTGAGAAAAATGCGCGTATATTTTTAAGACAAGGTTTTCTACGTCTAAATCTAAATTACCCAGATAATGTTTGAAGCAATTATGTAAAATATGCGCATGGCAATTAGCTTTTAAAATGTTTGGATTTGCGCTTTGAAGATTTGTATATAATGAATGATTTTTGCCAAAATTTGCGTTGGTATTGTCGGCATTTAATGAAGATACTTTTAATAAAGATAAACCCAATTGCCCTAGCGACTTCTGAACCGCTTTAAACATTCCATTGGCTGACTCATCGGGATTTTCGTAAAAATCAATGATTTTATTTGTAAGTCCTTCACTTTTAGAAAAATATTGAATGCAAATGGGAAACAATTTTCTATTTTTCCGATTTGAAGCATCTATTTGTATGGAAAAAAATACATCTTTTAAAGCAAATAAAACGTTTTCAATTGAAAATGGACCAAGAATATTTGTAACATATGCTTCTGATTTTGTTCTTCCACATGACAATTTTTGGGCAATTTTTGAGTCTGTGAAAATTTTTGAATTCAATTTAATCTGGCAGTCAGTTGAGTTATATGATATATGGTGTTTAACAGCATGAAAAACCTGAACAAGCTCAGACGATATAACCATACCTTCTTCTTTTGTGTCTTTTTTCGCAAAAAATGTTTCCATGACCCTGGATGATTTTGCACTTTGGCTGCGCTTTCTATGGCCCTCACTCTCCATATGTTGCTTTACAGATGATATTCCCATAGAGCCGATAGAAAAATAATTATTGCACATCGTGCATCGTGCTTCATTTATATGTTTTCCCTCCTTGAGCCAAGCGGCATATTCCTTAACTTCTAGCCATGCTTTGTTAAATACACAAAGTCTTTTTCTTTTCTTGGGCGGAGTGGAAGGACAGGTAGATGTAGATGGCTGTGACTTTGAAGCCTCACCACCACTGGGTTCGCCTTTAACATTGTTCTTGTTCATAATTATCTATAAAATAAATAGCGCACGTCAATTGTGAATTCAGAAACAATTAGTGAATACAGAAATCAGAAATGTTAAAATAACATTATTTTTTATAGAATGTTTTTGCTTAAACTTAAAAGAGTTTTCACTTACCTTTAAGATAATAGAATAAAACACTATATTTTAAACTGCATACATAAATAACACACAAAGAGAAAAAAATAAACGCTCTGCATAGGCCAACCTATTACCTACCAATAAGAAAATATCGCGAATTTTGCGGGAATTCGCGCCGAGACATGCACGGGGAATCACCGACATTTTTGACATTTTCAAGTGTTGCCAATGTTGCCATTGCCAACTGTAGGACATACACAATAAATAACAACCTTAAAAAAATTAAATAACTAATTTTTTAGTCGTAAAAAGGATTTATTTTTAATAATTCAAAGATGTTTGGATTTTAAAGGACATTTATAGTCCTTTGACACCTTTTCAAAGGTCAAAGGACTTAATTTTCAAATAAAGGACTGTCCTTTCAAATAAAGGACGGTTGGCAACCCTAAGAATAGTCACATACATTCTGCAGCTGTCTGCAGTTATCTCTCTGCCTGTCTATAGGAATTCTATTTTAACAATGATAAATATATTTTGCTTAAACTCTTTATGTCTTTTTTATCAATACAACGGGCACGATGAAAATATACTACTGTCCCAATAATCGATGAAAATTGATAATAGCATACTTTTAATTATACCAATACAAAAATTATAGAAACTGAAGTAAACACCAAAAAAAGAGAGCTTCTAGAAAAGCTAGAAATTCAAAAAAATCCCAACGCTCTCAATGATAAAAAAGACAAACAGTTTAAGCAAAATATATTTTTCATTGATAAAATAGCATTCCTATAGTCAGGTAGAGAGAACCACTGCAGAATGTATGTGAATATTCGTAAAATGTGAACTTGTATTTTATAAATTTTAATCAGTTACGACTAACCTACGTTCTTGGGTAAGTTTTTTTTTTGTTTTGTAAATAATATAATTCAGTATATGGGTAAAGACAAATAAACATAGAAAAATAGCAATATATAATGACTTGTCGAACTCCTTGTTTTAAATTTTGAAAAAATCTGGCAACAATATACTACATATTGGTGAGTGCATTCTAATTCACCTGCGACACGAGCAGTTATGTGGATTAATTTATGTATATCTGATGTACTGTCTATTTGAAGTATAATCGTTCCTTGCTTTACCCTTAATTGTCTTGTCTTATATATTAAAAAATACTCTAAATGACCATTAACAATTAAACAATTAACTATCATAACACCGGTCTGAGAAATGATCTTTTTTTTAACTATATTATAAATATATATATATATATATATATATATATATATATATATATATATATATATATATATATATATATATATATATATATATATATATATATATGTATATAATATAGTTAATACAAAGATCATTTCTCAGACTAGTGTTATGATAGTTAATTGTTAATGGTCATTCAGAATATTTTGAAATGTATAAGACAAGACAATTAAGGGTAAAGCAAGGAACGATTATACTTCAAATAGACAGTCCATCAGATTTAAATAAATGAATATACACTATATAAATTATATATATATATATATATATATATATATATATATATATAATATATATATATAATATATATATATATATATATATATATATATATATATATATATATATATATATATATATATATATATATATATAATATATAATATATATATAATATATATATAGGATATAATATATATATATATAATATATAATATATAATATATAATATATAATATATAATATATAATATATAATATATAATATATAATATATAATATATATATATATATATAAGTAGATATCAAATACGGGAACTGATTCACCCCCCACCACTACTCCTGACCTTGAGAGCCCAGGTGTGCTGTGTAGTTTGGCCTTGAGGCGATGTGACGTCATATGACCTTGAGCGCGCATCACGCTTTTTCTTGAGCGCACACCTGAACTTGAGATTAAGCTCCGCCCCATGACCATGAGATTAAACCCACGCCCCAATGACCATGAGATTAAACCCCGCCCCACGACCTTGGGGAATTGCGCATACCACGTTTTCAATATTTGTCCTTGAAGCGATGTGACATCATCATATGACCATGCAAACCATTTCATATAAAAGATTGGTGGTGTAAGCATATTGTGTTATAACTGAAGTGAGACGTGTAATTGAACTTTCAATTAAATTAAACATGAGTTACGTGTGTGATATGTGCGGTGCATCATTTACCCGCAGTTACAGTCTGTTGCGTCACAAAAGAGAGTCGTGTAGGGGAAGACCGGATGATGATTTTGGTGTTGGAGGAAAGCGTGTAAGATTGGATGTTGCAGGACCCTCTTCATCAAATTCCCCAAAAATGCAAAGCTGCGATGTTTGTAATGTTGTTGTTTCGGCAAACCGAATGGGGGCTCACCAAAGAACATTGGTGCATAGAAATAATGCATGTATACCATTATCACAAGGTGTAGAAATGATAGATGGTGCCTTCAGAAATCGCATCGCGACATATCGTGTGAGCAGCGACAGTATCCATGTCGATTTTACTGCATTCTTCGATGATATTAAGCAGAAAGTGTTGGATTTGGTGCGTCGAATGCTGACATCGCATGGGGCTCTGAAGATAAACATGGTTGTTTTTGGTCAATATCTGCTACCATCTCAGGACGTGTGCAGCGACAAATCGTTTAATACAACCAATCAAGTAATCACGGATGGGGATGATTTGGAAACTGTATACCAATCGTTTGTGGATGCAATGAAGACCCAATCTATGGAATTTCAAGAAAAAGATTCAGGTATGTTTAAATATTTAACAGTGTTGTTTTGTGAATTACAATACTTTGTGTGTTTATAGGGTGGGCGCTTGAGAAAATTCTATCTGGAAGTGAACATCAACGAGTTTAGGCCAGTAAGCGGCTCATCATACATCAAACTACCGAGATTCATAGAGAGCAAAAAGGCTGTGATTAATGTGGTGAACCAAGACGAGTGCTGCTTCGCTTGGGCTGTAACTTCAGCGATGTTTCCCACAATCAATATGCCAACACAAGTTTCATCATATCCCCATTTTTCAACTGTGTTGGATGTAACAGGTATGGATTTTCCAGTAAAATTGTGTGATATTAGTAAATTTGAGAAACAAAATAACATTTCAGTCAATGTGTATGGTGTAGAATCTACTTTTGAAAATAATAAGATGAAGTATGAAATAGTTGGTCCACTTAGGTATGCGAGCAAAAAATTATTAAATCATGTAAATTTATTGTTAATAAACAGTGATTGTAATATTCAAGCTCATGATGATACACATGTTTGCGATGCACGTTGTACAAAAAGTCATTATTGTTGGATCACAGATTTATCTCGATTAGTGTCTAGTCAAATTAGCAAAGTTAAAAGTAAATTGTATTTTTGTGATGGTTGTCTCGTTTATTTTGATTCATTAT
>JAUTXW010000231.1:0-173252 GCA_030620095.1 Kuschelorhynchus macadamiae
GGTACTCAATTTGCAAAAAGAATACCAACAATTTAAATGGCTAACAGGTTGTGAAAATATAAGCAAATTATTTTGTTGACCATGTTTACTTTTTGAAAATGAAAAAGGTCTCTGAAATAAAACTGGTTTTTGATTGAACAATTTCCTTAAAGCTGTAAAAAGACACATTATGTCCAAAGCGCATTTGCAGGCCGTCATAAAAGAAAAAGCCTTCGGCAAAACCAGAATTGAACACGCCCTTAATAAATTAACCTTAATGAACTAGTCGATAAAAATAGGCAAATATTAAGCAGATTTATCGATGTTGTTTGTTTTCTCGGACAGCACGAATTGGAATTTAGAGGTCATTACGAAATAAGGGTTTCTTCATATAGAAGGAAATTTTCAAGATTTACTTAGTTTAATGGCTAAATATGATGATTGCTTAAAAAATCATTTAGGGCAGTCTGACGTTTTTCGCGGAACGTCGAATCGAATGTAGAATGATTTAATTTCCTCTGTTGCAACCATGATCCAAAAAGAATTAAGCAGGAGTTTGGCGAGGCGCGGTTCATTGCTATTGTTCTGGACGAAACAACTGATATCATTAATTTTAGCCAATTATCTCAGCAAAGACGCTACGTTAAAACAGACGGAAGTATTCAAGAGCGATTTTTAGGTTTTAAGAATGTGTCCGAAAATCGTAGAGCAGATACATTGTATACCGTAGTTTATAACGTTACGAAAGTGATGGCAGGACCCAAGTGCTGTGTTTGTCCGTTGTTTTGCTCATAAATTAAATTTAGTTCTATCCTAGTCTATCAATCACATTAAAGAGTGTAAAGTATTTTTCGTTACTTTAAGTGGCATGGCTGCTTTTTTTTTCCAAGTCAACAAAACGTACACAAGCTTTGGATCTCATTGTCCACAAACGATTGCCCAAAGTAGCTCCTGAATGAGGCGGAACTATAATGGAAGACTTGTGACAACAAAATATCTGAAAATCGTGAATCACTGATTGAACTATTTGAGAAAAAAAGCATATTAGAAAATAATGAAACGTGGGACTTAGAAGCAATAAATCGTTCGACGGGGTTTTTGGAATATTTGAAACGAGATTTTAATTTTTTTAATTTTTATTATTTGTTGAACATATTTTCAGAAATATTTCCATTCTCGGACAATGTTTTTAATATATTACAAACTAAAACAAATCATATTGCTTTTTGCCTAAAAAAAGTGGATTATTTTACGTCCATGTTAAGCCAAAAAGAGATGACTTTGACCTATTTTGGGAGAAAACGATGACGTTAAATGTTGAGCCACAAGTCAAGCGTCTTCAAACAGACAAGGTGGGAGATGTTGAACGTCATACAGACGCCTCTTTTATGAAATAATCGATCAAATTAGAACAAATAAACTATAGATTTAACGGTTTAAATGATTTTAAATTCCTCGAGTTCTGCAATTTGAATGGTGCATTTAAAGAAAAACTTTTCCAGAAGATGCGTTTAAATCTCTTCTTCTGCATTATGGCCAGTTCTTCGACCGAGTGTTACTGCGATCTGAACTAAAAGTGATTTACGAAACTGATGACATTAGCGCAAAAAATAACGCTTAGGAACTAATGCAATTTTTAAGACAATGAGCTGGCAGATGCCTACACCGAAGTGTCGAAATTGTCTGAATTAATATTGACGGTACCTGCCGCGGGGCAGGTGAGACCTTCGCCTACATCGCTGTTGTACATTGAAAATAAACTTCTCCAAAATATGTAGGAGCATCGACGTTTTTATGATGACGTCATTGACGAATTCGCAAAAAATGATCCAAGAATCGAATTACATTACAAAATAGGTAAGTTTCTAAAAATTGCTTCCCTTTCTTAAAATTTCACCGTACGCCCCTGGATACATCAGAACGTGCTGTGTATAGAGAACCGACGCATACAAATAGATACAAATTCCCACCATCATACAGCACAAGAGAAATCGGTTATTAACTCACTAGTATTTAGAGCCATTTCGATTTCTGATCAAGATTCTCTAACGAAAAGGAAACATCGTAACTCAACGAAACTCTGAGAGGGAATGGCTATTGCAGTGAAGATATTACGCGTTCAATTTAAAGATATAGTAATCCAACTCCGCGAAAGAAGAATGATAAGGAGCCAACGTAAGATAGTATCGTTCTTCCCTACCATTTCTTCGACGGTCCAACATACGTATAGTCTTTAATACACATAAGATTAGGCAATGCTTGCAGTCCCTGTAAAATGTTGTACCTTTTCAAACAGAAGGAGTCTACAAAATACCTTGCTCCTGTGGAGAAATGTATGTGGGAGAAACAGAAGCTCAATATCCACTAATAAAAAGAAAAAGGTTGTTCAATCTGCTTACTACTGGCCATATTATAAATGTAAAAGAAACCAAGGTTCTAGCGTCAGTTCCATGTTTTTGGTTCTGTGGAGGCAGAGCGTTCAAATTCATTTCGCGTTGTGGAGAAACAAGTTGGTGTTTGCAAGACTCGGGTTCAGAGAATATTGACGAAATACCGACCTTATAAAATAAAAATCGTACACCATTTGCTTCCTGCCCATGCGTACCGACGTTTAAAATTTTCTAATTGGTATATTGAATAACTTTAGGAATTCTTGAAGATGTTGTACACGAATTGTTTGATAACGTGCCTTTACATCAAATAAACAACATCCCCTTTCAATAAAATGCAACACCTAGTCACAACTTCCATATTATTTACCCTTTTTTGGATAAAAATTTTCCCGAAAGATGGTTTGCCCTAAGTGAACCGATGCACCATGCTAGCACGATCACCAGAAATTTCTGTTTAATTTTTTTTTATGTGTTGCAAAATAAGATTTACAATATTTGGCTTTTCAGTTTTACAACATCGTTTAATATGTATTCTGAATGCGTTAAAAAGAATTACAAAATTATATGAACATGCCATTCGAAAAAAGGACAACCATTTTAATTTAAATAAAGTGATTTTTTTCAAATATTCAGTGTACAACCAATGCCAATTTGTAAAATTATTATTACTTTTTTAATAGAGCATGAAATGATGCGGGGCGACCATGGCTAATTTTGCTCGTAATAGGATGTCGGACAGTGGGGTTGGTATCGGTAACGATATTGACAAAAATAATAATTTTTTGCTTGGACATTTAAATGTTAGGTCTTTGAATAATGGATTTGATCAATTTTCAAATTATTTATTTCACTATTCTTTCGATGTGCTCTATCTTATAGAAACATGGCTGAATACAAATACTGACAGTAGCTCTTTGGATATACCCGGGTACAGGTTTTTTCGAAAGGACAGAGAGAGCAGGGGTGGTGGAGTAGCGGTATATGTTAAAAAAAATTTAACAGTTAAAAATTTTAGTTTAAATTCTATCTATAATGATCTAGAAATTATCGGACTTTCTTTCAAATTAAAAACTAAGTCGTGTTTGCTTCCTAATATTTAACGTCCGCCTTCTGGCAATATTCCTCTCTTCTTGGATAATTTAGAAGACATTTTGTCTCTGACAGTTCCTGATTTTGATTATATATTAATGACAGAAGATCTAAATATAGATTTTTTAGCCCCAGACTCTCTATTCTAATAGATTAAAGACTATTTTGGAGACATTTAATTTATCTCAACGTATTTCTGAACTAACTAGAATAAATTTACATAATAATAGCTCAAGTTTAATCGATAGGATTATTGCAAACAAAAACCTGAGTCGGGGTCTTTTACCAGTCTCTGAGACATTGACAGATCACAATCTTGTTTACACAATCTTCAAAGAGGTCACCGTCAGTGATGCAATAAAGTATGTAACATATCGTGATTACAAGAATATCAATGAACACGCATTTATGTTTGAGGGTGCCTGTATTTGCTGGGAAGAATTGTACTATGTTAGAAACATCGATAAAAAAATAAATATTTTTAATCAGAATATCCTAAACCACATTAATAAGCACGCACCTCTAAAAACCAAAAAATACAAAGAATAGCCATTTATGCCGTGGATCACTAACAACATAAAAACACTGATTAAAATAAGAGATAGAGCACATCGTAAGTATCAAAAAAATAAAACAGTAGGTCAACTTCAATATTACAGACATCTTAAGAATTTTACTAAACATGCAATTTTAAGAGAAAAAATAACATACTTTAATCAAATAGCTCTAAAAAAGGGACCAGAATTTTGGTCCACTGCTGATAAACTTAATTTAACGCGTAACAAAAAATTTAATGAACTACCGGAACAACTGATCAGTCCCTCAGATACACACGATTTTTTTCAAGTAACCACTAACCTACCAGATACGGCTTCTGAGGAATTGATAAGATTTTCCGAACACAATCGGCTCTCTGATAAAACATTTGAATTTTAGCTCATAGACGAAATGACACTGCACAAAATTATCTCTTCTATATCTTCTAATACTGTTGGCGAAGATGGTCTATCAATCAAGGATATAAAACTTTGTTTACCTTTTTGCACAAATCCGATAATTAATATCATAAATACATGTATTCTTGAGAACAAGTACCCTTCATTATGGAAAAAAGCTATAATTAAACCAATTGCTAAAGGTGAAAACCCTAAGAACTTTACAGATCTGAGGCCATCAGCATTCTACCAGCTGTGTCTAAGATAATTGAAAAGCACATTTCGATTCAACTCTCTCATTTTGCAGAAAACCAAAATATAATTCCTGAGTGCCAGTCGGGCTTTAGAAAAAATTGGACAAGCTTAGTAAACATACTTAATAATATTCGTCAAAACGAAGAGAAAAAAGATAGTACCTGTATGGCTCGCTTAGACTTTAGCAAAGCATTTGATACCATAAATCATAGTATGTTGTTGGCCAAGCTACGCTATTTTGGTCTATTAGAAAACGCTCTTGAATTTTTCAAAAATTATACCAATAATCGAGAAAGTCGCGTATTAATTAGTAAAGAATCGCCTAACCTAAGTTCAGATTTTCAACCAGTCACTCGGGGAGTGCCTCAAGGTTCCGTCTTATCTCCATTGTTATTCTCAATATATGTGGCAGACATGGACAAAGCCGTGAAACACGCGAGACTTCAACAATATGCGGACGATCAAATATCTCAACCAATCAAATCTCAAATATATTTACCAATTAACAACAATAACATCGACATAGTGCATGAACTCCTAATTTCCGACCTAAAAAACATTGACAACTATGCAAAGGATCACAACTTAAAACTAAATGTTTCAAAATCACAAATTCTTATTTTTAACGCTAACAACAGTATCAGAAAAAAATATTGAAAATAAATTAAATATACATTTAAATAACATAACATAATTCCAATTGTCGATCATGAAAAAAATTTAGGCGTAACTTTTGACAGTGCCATTTCATTCGATTTACATGTAAAAATCAAAATAAAGGCAGCATATCTCCGTCTAGGAAATTATATAAATTTAAAAAAGTACTTCGCTCTAAACAAAAATATTTTTTGTGTGAAACTCTGGTATTATCATTGTTTGACTACGGAGATTTTGTTTAAGGGGATTCCTTATCATCTCGTACTAAACAAATGATACAGAAAGTTCAAAACTCATATATGAGATTTTCCTACAATATTCCTTATAGACACCATATTAAGACATGAACAATCGCAGGAACTATCATATGTATTCTTTTATTTATCGCGTAATTAAGACAGGCATGCCCAGTTATTTGTCAGCAAATTTTTGAACTTTTACACACACATAGTACTAGATACAATCAGCAGTTTGTAGTGCCGCAGCATAGAACCTCTGCCTCTCAGCGCTCTAATACATTTGTCGCTACTCAAATGTGGAATAAGTTATCGACTTTTCAAAACATGTTAAAACTAACTTATTATATGAACAACACTTACTATAGATTAGTGATCCAATATCCGATAGTAATTAAGTTCTATATTAACTATATATATACTCAATGTACCGTCTAAATTGTTGTTGCACTTGTGATTTATCATTCTTAGTAGTAATCTGCCCGATTGTCCCATCCAACAAGACATATTAACTCTATCTCTCCACACCCCATCGCACTACGGCGGCCAGCTTTCGCCTTCTTCTCAACCTCTCGTTTGTCCACTCCATAAACACATTTAAAGAATAAATAATTTACCATTATTTTTCCTTGCACGCTTGCACAATCATTTACATATATTTGTATTAATTGATTAATTATATATACTAATTATTAATATTGTTCATAAAGGTTTTTCTTTAGGGTAGCCTCACATTGTGCACCTTGCTTAGGGGCGCAATCTAACCGGTTTTGTAATCGAGAGGTTGTCCAATTTGTGGAATAGGTTAAACATTTTTTTTTATACCAACACCATGTTATAAATTGGTGTATCTATTTGACAAATAAATGTTTTTTGAATTTGAATATAGGGTATTCCCTTAAAAAAATACATACAAGTCTATAACTCAATATTTGAGGCCCCTAAAAACAATTAACTAGGTCATTGCATTCTACGCAGAACTCTATAATAACCCGTTTTAACATTTTCATTAGCTTAGATTATAACTAAGATAAGAAGATTGCCTGGAAAGTGCAAGCTTTCAATTTTATCCTGTATTTCAAAAACGAAGAAGGCCATGCAATTTTTTGTTTACGGCATCTTTCGTGTCATGAAAAGGCAGCACAGTGCCGCGAAGACCGCATCTCTCTTTCTTTAGCAATAACTGAGATACTCTACAAAAGTATCAAATATGGGACAGCCTGTACCTTAATAATCACCACGTATATTCTAGAAATCTATTCTAAAGCGTTCAGAGACCCTGCAGAAACGTGAGTCCCTTTTCATCTCATTCTAAACGTTTCCGAGCTTACTTACTTATTGGTCGCCGGCTTTTTGTGAGAAAGAAACGGAGCCTCAAATAAGTTGGCAAGAAAAGCGCCAGTAAAAAGCTTATTGAATCACATCACGAAAATCTGCTTCAGTTGCGGTAAATAAGAGCGGTAAATTGCCGTAGGGCTGGGAACCGGGAGCAAAAAATACAGATGTTCCCTTTTGCTGGAGAGACGGCTGCGACGCCCGGGATGATGCCGATGAGGTACATTATTAATGACTCAAAGGTCGACGAGTAATGGATTTATCGAATTTGGAGATATTAGGGCTTTTTGAAAGATGTCGCAGGAGCTAAAAACGGGCCGGTTGTTTTATTGCCGAATCTTTAACCGTTAAAACTGGAAATGTAAATTTAATTAAGTGATAATAGTATATTATCGAATAGGCAAGTAATGATGGTTATTAATTTAGGCTTAGGGCAATTATATTAAAACAGAAATAAGGCAAAAGTATAGCAATTAAAATATTATATTATTTACACTTCAAGGTATCCTTAAGACGTTATTTTTACCAGCAATTATTACATTAATACAACTATATAAAGTATAAAGTATTTTTTTAAATAAAATTTTAATATATAGCTAACTAAACAAACTAACTAAAGAATAAACCTGTTTAAAATTTATTGTTTAGGCTATTCAACAAGTTGCGGTTACTTTTTATAATTGTATGATCAAATTCAAATTTTCTTCTACACTCATGGACAAAATTATCGAATATTTTTAATTTTTCATTCTTAAAAAAAAACTGATGAATCAAGTTATTTAAATGCTACCATTTGCAAGAAACTGTTTATTTTAAAATATTTTAGTGAACAATCTTAAGTTTTTACCAGAAGAAGATCGTGAAAAAAATTAATGCTAAACGTTATAAAAATTAAGGATATTTACATCTTATTTAAATAATAATTGGAAGGCAATTACAAGTTTTTTGATTAAAATTAAAGCACAGTTAGTAACGAGTATTCCCGCCTCGAGATCTAATTACTGCTTCCATTCTTCTCGGCATGCTGCTAAGGAGGTTCTGGATATATTCTTGAGGAATTGCATTTCACTCTTCTTGTGCAGCAATCCGAAGCTGGTCTATTGTATTTGGAACGGGATTTCTTCGTCGTATGCGGTGTTTAAGATAGTCCCATGCATGTTCTATTGGATTTAAGTCGGGGCTATATGGTGGCCAATCTAATCTTTGAATGTGGACCGCATCAAGGTAATTAGTCACTATATCAGCTGCATGCGGTCGAGCATTATCGTGCATTAATATGAATTCTTCATATCCAATATGGCCGACATAAGGCAAAACATGTTCTTGAAGAATGTTTTCAATATACAAGTCACTTGTCATTCGTCCAATCACTTCCACAAGTTCGGTGCGTCCCTCCCAAGAAATACCGCCCCAGAACATTATACCGCCAAAACTAACGGTCTCTACGAGATTGCAGGGAGCAAACCGTTCTCCAACTCTTCTGTAGACGTGGTTTCGACCATCGGGCTTCCATAATTGTATTCTGGTCTCATCCGTAAAGAGAACATTCTTCCATATTTCGTTATACCACTGAATATGCCTTCTAGCAAATTCTAATCGTTGAACTTTGTGATTTTGGAGAAGACGTGGAACTTTGGCGGGCCGTCTTGGCTTCAAACCTGCTTCTTTTAATCTTCGCCTAACTGTTTTTGAACTTACATTAACTTGTCTTACATTAAGTAATTCATTTTTGAGATGCGACGATGTCAATGTGCGATTTCGTGTAGAATTAAGTATCAAAAATCGATCATCAATTGCTGTTGTACATCTCTTGCGCCCTTGACCAGGTCTACGTACGTAATTTCCAGTCTCTTCATACCTTTTTAAAATATTCAATACTGTAGATTGAC
The DNA here is from genome assembly GCA_030620095.1 of Kuschelorhynchus macadamiae. Taxonomy (NCBI): domain Eukaryota; kingdom Metazoa; phylum Arthropoda; class Insecta; order Coleoptera; family Curculionidae; genus Kuschelorhynchus; species Kuschelorhynchus macadamiae. The sequence goes on from JAUTXW010000231.1 coordinate 8,769, forward strand.
CTCTCCTTAGACGTCGTGCGATATCCTTCTGTTTATATCCTTCGTTATATAGAGTTACAATTTGCACCGCTTCAACTTCAGTGCAGTGTCTAACTGGTGGCATACTGATGTTTTTTAGCAACAAACAGAAACACTTTTTGCTATTACTTAGTTAATTAACCTACAGTAACTTAAGTTCAAGCTTCATTCACAAAATATGTTATTATTTGTTTTTGATAAAATGCACAAAAGAAAATGACATGCGCCATTAGTGTTAATTAAACGTCAAAATATGTTAAAACAAGCGACTAATCAGCCTACTAGATCCTAATATTCAGCTCATGTACGTTTACGGCGATTATTTAAAATTTATTTTGAAAAAATAATGATTACAAAAAATATTCGATAATTTTGTCCATGGGTTTATTATCTGACAATAGTACTTTATACTTAGAAAATACTCGTTCAACATCACATGATACGATTGGAACATATTCAAACAAATTCGAATCACTGTTTATTAAAAATTGTTCATTATCTAGATGTCCCTTTATTATCCAAAATGGAACTAATATTTTTCAAATTTTTGTAACCAATATTTTTTTTAGGACCGTAGCTAATTTTTGAGAAATAACTTTATTTTTAGTGTTAGTTATAGTTTCACTCACTTTTTCTATCATTTCTGCGCTTTTTGACAAAAAAGTCCTTTCATCTCCAATTTGTTTATAGTATCAGACAAGCAACAAGAAAAATTGTTTTTAATGTAAATTAAATCCTCACGTACATCTTTGCGCAAAACGTTTTGTGCTTCTTATATACAATGTAGCATTAAATTGGTTGACTATGTTTTTTATTGCCTCGAAATGTTCTGCATAATAAATGGCAGCGGTTATCCAAGTTCCCCACCTAGTTACAATTGGCGATGGGGACAGGGGGATGTTTCCTGCAGTTTTGCCTAAATTTTTCTACCCGAGTCGGAGCTTTTAGGAATACTTTCTTCACCGAAGTAATCAGATCGTTCACTCGTGGATAAAAAGCACGAACTTGTTCTGCAACTCGATGAAGTCCATGGGCAAGACATGGGGCATGTATCATTTTAGGGTACAATATTTGTAGACCACACATTGCTTTACACATGTCTGGAGCAGCATCTGTAATTGCCACTAGCACTCTATCATATTTAATACCACCGGGCCATAAAAGAGTGAGAGAGTCGTTGAAAAATCCAGCAACAAATGAATGATTTACTTTGTCTAAGGTCTTCATCGTAAGTAAATATGATTTATCGCTTTCTGCTTCTACACCCAACACACCAAAAACAAAATTAGCAACACATCTCTGTTCCACATCAGTTGATTCATCTAGTGACACCCATATACTCTTATTGTACAAATCTGGAACATAGTTTTTCCTTAGCGTGGATATATTGTACACTATAGGAGAAAATTCCAAGGAAAATTCGCCCTTGCCTTCTACAAGTTTTGCCAATGAAATTGATGGTATTGCTGACAACAATAGACCAGTGAATCAGCACCAATATGGCAAGTTAAGAAGAAAAAGTGTCAACACTATTGCCAGCACCATAAAGGCTAACCATCAAAAGGATCCCAATTTAGTTAATAATACCTATAATTGTCAATTTTCGGTTACCTACCATGTTAATTACAACAAAGAATAATTTTTTAAACAGTTTTATATAGCTCTATGTAGTTACTACCTTTTTCCAAATAATTAGTTGCTTTAAAATATATAATAGTTTATTATAGTTTAATAAAAACTGTTAAATCACTACGAATTATGTACTTATTTCCATTTGTCTGTAGAAAAATTGTTGTACTTAACACTTGTGGAAAATGTTTTTTCCGACTTGTTAGGTAAATAGCTATTACCTAACTAGTGTGGAAAGTGTGTGGAAAATTCACTTTCCACACGAGGAACATTAAGTACCTATGTATTAGCATATGCAGTTTAGTGAGGAGGGTGAAATAAAGTATGTGAAATTTGTATTTATGAGAATTGATTACTTCAGATAAGATTTGATCACAAATTAGTAGTTTAAAACTTTAACGACTTTCAAAAATAGTTACAAAATGCACATACAACATTTATTCACAAATGAAAATAACCCTATATTTCAAAATTATTATTTTATTAAACAATTATTTATTGTTGGTTATAACGTTTATATTGAATATACAGTTTACATTTAGAGGAGATGTCAATGATAAACACTGTTTATTATAAGTTGTACTACTTGTTAATTGGAATGACAGCTTCACCTTCAGCTTTCTTTTCGGTAAAAATGTTATTTCAATTTGTTTTTTATTCTCTATTGAGTCTTCCAAATAGCCTTCTGGTAGTGGATTTCCATCAGCCATGCCTCTCAGTGGCGATTTTTGGGGCCATAGGCTGATTGATTTTATGGGGCCCCCAACCTCCCGAAATTCAATTTTTTTAGTTTCTGATAGGTTGTCAAAGTTTTTCTTGTAAAACAAATAAAACGACTAATGTAAAACACAAAAATCAATGTCTATTTCTACAACAACAAAAAAAACAAATTATTAAAATTAAAGCAAACAACATGATTAACAAAATTAAACAAATTTAAAAAAGCTGTTGTCTTCTGATCTTAATCCTAACATATTCGCGTATTGCTTCTTCATAAGAAATTGATCTTGTAATGTCATATTCAATAGACAAAATTGAAAGGTTATTTAGCCTCTCGTCCGTCATTGTGGATCTGTATTTATTTTTTATGAATGCCATTTTAGAAAATGACCTTTCGGCTTCGCAGCTCGTTATAGGTATAGTTAAGTAAATTTTAAGAATTGTATACAAATTTGGAAAGATATCGATAAGGTTTCTTTCAAAAATTAGTGTTAGCATTTCGGAAGCCGTAATACACTCATTTTGTTTAAACCATATATTGTTTAAATAATGTTGGAACTGACTGCATTCACTTAACAGTTCTTCTCCGATATCTTTTTGATAAGTTGATACTACAGATTCCATTGATTTAGGTTCAATAATTGAGTTTTTTTTGCCCAACTTTATTAAAAATTTAAATTTGTCTGCAAGTACTTTGTATACACTACTTCTTTTTTCAAGTTCCACCACCAATTTATCTAAAAGAACATTGAACACCTCTATTCGAAATTTTTCTCTTCCGGTAAGAATATCTTTTCCTTTTTCTCCATTTGAAAATATGTTTGTTCTTGCTCTTTTATATGCATCCCTAAAATTTTCTTTAACTTCTGTACTTAAATAAGTTGCTTTGTTTTCCAAATCCTTAAATTGTTGTTCAGAGTCTTGGCGTAAAGATTTAACAAACAGCTGCAGTGAAGAAAGTAAAGAGTATCCTTCGCACAATTCCAAACCAGGGGTTTGTAAAATTTTGTTCACCTTATTAAAGCGCTCTAAAACTACTTCCCAAATTATGGAAAGAATTGCTGTTTCCCGCTTAGTGAGTTTTTTATATAAACTATTTGCTAATTTGCTCTGCCTTTTCATTGCTTTCATCAAATATATATTTAAGAGTATCAAGTATTTTTTGATAGCTTGCATTAACCGCATGAACTGATTCATAATGAGAAGACCACCTTGTTGTGCTTAAAGTTTTTAGTGAAAATTTGATTGATGCTCTTTTAGTTAATATTTTCCAACGGTGTGGGGATGCAGAGAAAAAGGTGTAAATTTGTTGAACAGTTCCGAAATAATCTATCATTTCCCCTACAACAGACACTGCTTCTACTCCCACCAAATTCAAAGAATGCGCAGCACAAGGGGCAAAATCTGCTAAGGCATTAACTTTTTTTATTCGTGCTTGTAAGCCTGTATATTTTCCGCTCATATTCGAAGCGTTATCGTATGATTGCCCGCGAATGTTTTCAATAGAAATACCCATACCATTTAAAAACTCAATTATTTTTGTATATAGTGTCTCGCTAGTGTGATTTTCAATCTGTAAAAAGGTTGTAAATCGTTCAAATACTTTTCCCTTATAACAGTATCTTAATATTATTGCTAGCTGATCTGTATGAGCAACATCCGGCGTGGAGTCTACGATAAGGGTATAATATTTAGTATCGTCCTCTTTAATCTGGTCAGTTATACGCTTAAGAACATTTTTTCCCATAAGCTGCACTATCTCTTCATATACTGTTTTAGATAAGTAAGTAGTGGATTTTATCGCCCCAGTTTGACATTTTGTAAGATGTTCTTTTAAAAATGGGTCAAATTCCGAAATAAGCTCCATGAGGCCCATAAAATTACCATTATGTGGGGAGCCCCACTTCTCGTCATGACCTCGTAGTGGCAAACCTCTTTCAGATAAAAATTTTATTGCCGCTACCACCCGTTCTAAAATATTGTAGTAGTATTTTGCAGTTTTTGTTGCCTGTTCTTTTAACTCCATGTCTATTGTACCCTTACTTGATTTTCGTGTGAGATAGGCCATCAAGGCTTGCTTATGATCATTGGACTCTTCATGGGATAAAAGAATTTTTCCTATGTTTTTCCAATCCCTACAGCCGTCAGATGCCAAAGCTAAACTATTGCCTGGATTGGGAAATAATTTGCATGGTAAACAAAATGCTGCTCCTTTGCATAAAGAATAACAAAGCCAGGATCTTAGAATTGTTTGACCATTTTTTATGTATTTATTAAAAAAACTATTACAAAAAAATCTACTTTGATCTTTATAAGTTTGCTTGGATTCTGGATATGAATTAGTTTCATTTTTATTTTGAAAAAACATAGATGGTCGACTTAGGCAAAAATCTGTTAATTCAGGAGTAATTACCTTGGGCCAAAATCCTATATCACTATAGTTTCCATTTGCATCAACAATTTTCCTAGTTTCAGAATTTTTTTCTAGTCGTTCTTGAATACACTCGTCTTTATTCTCAACAATCTGAACAAGATTTTCGGCTTGTTTTCTGGTATCTTCGTTGTCCCGAGTTTGCTCTTCATCTTCAATTAGTAGACTATCCGTTACATTTCCATCTTCCGTGCAACTCAATTCTTTGGATGATTCCCCGACTTCTTCAGATTGAAAAAAGCTGGTTAATTTTGCACATTTTGATATATCTTTGACTTTTTGTTCCTTTATTTTGCGTTTTTGACTACCACTTAAATACTTCCGCCCTGACATTGTTAATTATTTTGTGTTATATTATTAGGTTCCAAAATCCAAGTTCAAAAATCTACAAAAAAAAAGTAGCTCAAATTTTCTTACATTTGCTTTTTTGTATTTACAGTCGATAGAATGGTTAGTCTACAATAAAAACGAATATACGTACCAAATTTGAACCATTCATTCACTAAAATTATCTGCGATTTTATTGTCAAAATGCTGCATATTATAGTATATACTGCGTATATGAACCTCGATACGAACTTAAAATTGTCTATTTGTACTTTAATATCATACCAGGGAGGCGCCTGGGGGGCAAGCCCCCCCTATATAATCTATAAATAAATTCTAAAATGCCGACAAATTAAAAAAAAACTAATAAATATAGATATCACTTTAATTCATAGGTGGCGACATCTATAATTAGCTTAGCGAATTTGCGTCGTTGTGTACGCAAGTTTTCTGTTTTCGCTTTACGTTGTTTTGGATTAGAGCGGGGTAGGTTGACGGCGTTTGTTTAGATGTCGCCTCATTTATACAGAAATAAATTAGTTTCACGGTCTAGCGCATTCGCCACCCTGTTAAAAAGACATATATTGGTTTTATAAAAAAAATACGCATTAAAACAATATAAAAATGCTTCATGTTTTCCATCTATGGAAAAAATTAAAAAAAAATCTTCGAAATCCGTTAAGCGGTAGTCGCTTGAGGATGGAGACAAAAATACCCTTTGTGCTTTAATATATAGATTACAAACCATTTTAATAAAATACATTTTTACATACCTTTAAATCCAGAAATCCTTAATAAAAATCTTTTTCTGCAGTAACCAACGACCACTTTAAATATTACTTGCTAATAAATACAAAGCATACTGCAAAAAATCAGCTGTATAAATTAATTTCCTCGCTTTGTACGATGTACGACCTTTACTGTGTGCCAGGCCAAGACAACGGGATATCGGTAATTCCCCAAAATTTGACAGTTTATCGCATCGTTGCCGCTGCTTCTTCGCACGACTTAAGCCTAGTTCCCATGCAACGGTTGCGGGAGCAGAAAAATTAAATAGAAAACAAAGTCTCATTTTTATTAATGATTTTTTTTTATTTATGAATAGTGAAATGATTTTTAATAATCTTATTTATTTTTGTAATGTAAGCGGGTATTGTATTGGCATGGTGCCGTTTTTTATTGAGGCTCCTGAGGGGGAAATTTTTTGGCGGGGGGCCCTAAGGCTTCAGCCTGCTCAGCCTAATGGAAGATCCGCTCCTGATGCCTCTTGATATTAGTTATAATTTCTCCTGAATCAGCTAACATTGTGGCACAATATCGGCGAAAACTGCGACCCGTGTTCGTTTCTGGATCTGGCAATCCCAGGGATCCGGCAATGTTTGATAGCATCTTCCCAAATGTATTAATCCCCGCACATTGTATTGTGCATTTTCTCTGTTTCTGTAGTTTACAGAAAAACGACGATGAGGTGTGTTCAAAGGACGTAGAGCTACATATTTCCTATAAAGCTGAAGGTCAACTGCATCTCAACCAATTGAAAATGTTGTGGAAATATGAGTTTAGTAGAGTCTTTTTATCCTCAATGTTATCAATGGGTAATTTAGTAAGATCTTCGCGACAACTGGCACCTGCCAATCCAATAATGGCCGTAACTTTAATAAACAAATAGACATCATCAGGTGCCTCCGAAAAAAATTTTGCAATTTCCGCATTTGAAAAAACTTTGAATTTTTTTGGACGGGGTCCTACGTTTTTCCGTTTCAAAAATGCTGTTCATTTTAAATATTTACCTGCATCCAACAATGAACAAATTGGCCATAGCGCAGAAGATTTGCGGGTTTCAGATTTTTCGCTAGAATAGGCTAGAAATACTTCTTCTTTAAGAGATTTTACCTGTTTCTTCTCGCACCATTGTGTAAAAATTTGTATAAACATTAGAATATTCTAAAACGAAAAATTAGAGAATCTATTGAAATTTTTAAACATACAAAAAACTTCAGTAGAGATACGGGTTAGGGTCTATATCACACGTAAAAACCGTATAACATAGGGTCACGATTCAGCGAGCACAAGTCGGGTAGATCTCGTGAAATAAAGCTCCCTAAAGATGCCTAGTGCAATAGAAAACGAGACGTCGGATAGTAATTCTAATTTGACACGGGCTAATCCCAAAAACCATGGTTTTTTAATTGACCTAAGGTTTGACAGTTTTCGTAAAGAATAATACTTCTCTTACAAAATTACTAAATATACTTCTTAGTTAGATTTTAAAACATTTCTGAACACTTGCGGAGTAGAGACGAGTACGTAAAAATGATGCTAGATGATACCGAAAGAATACTTGTTACTTCTAACAAATCAGTTTTGTATTTAATACAATGGAAACTGTTTAGGGACCTCTGAAATTTTAATTCTGTCTAATCCTTCAGTTAAAATGTTCCATTAGGTAATTTAACCATTTGTAAAGTTAATGATAAAGAAAGTTTTAAAAAAAATATCGTCTATTTTTGAATATTCTTTTATTGATTTTTTTTGTGTTACTAATATAATTTTTTTTCATTTTTCATTGCATATTCTTTTAATAGGTAGTATTTTATTTCTATATTTATAAATAAAAAACCATATCTTCCACCATAACATATTGAAGAATTTGAACCTAATTCTTCAGTTTGTAACTAATTAAAATACAGTTTATAGTGAAATTCTGTATAGTGAAAAACTCTTTATAGTGCAATTTTTTCAAGACCTAAAATATTTTAATGAAACTTCATATAAAAATCCCTGCATATAGTGAATCTGTAAAATGGTAACACACAAATTTTTACCGGAATTTTATGTATACATTTTTATGCATTTATACTCCATTTTTATGACGCATTCTTTTGAAAAGGCTCTTAACGCGTTTATAACGCCTAATAGTTGGCAATAAATCGGGTAGATTTTTGTGAGAAACCCGGGGAATAACCCATTTTATAGAAACCCGGGGAAAAACACATTCTATCGTCGAGGCCTAGTAATTCGCAAATTCAGGTTCAGTTTGTTTTTGTTTAAGAATTAAGTATGATGTCCAAGCGAATGTGTTTAAGTTTAGCTGATAAAATTAAAGTTTTGGAGGACGTTGATAAAGGCTGCAAAAAAATTGATGTTGCTGCAAAATTTGGTGTTTCTTACTGGTAATAAGAAGTATCATCAAGAAAACTAGTGTTCCAAGCAGTCGAAAACGAGTACGGGTGTGTTCTTACGAGGATGTAAATGAAGCAGATTTACAGTGGTTTCAAGTGGCTTGTACGCATGAAAACGCACCAATATCGGGAGATTTAAAAAACCAAAGGCTCTACACTTTACTAGAGAATTTAACTGCGTTAATTTCCAAGCTAGTGAAAGGTGGTTGAGTGCCTGAAAGACTCGCAATTCAATTGTTTTCAAGACGGTGTCTGGCGAGAGTGCAAGCGTTAGTCAGGAGGACTGTGACATTTGGACTGAAACTGTTGAAAAAGTACGGGTCAAAAACCGTTTTGAACTGTGATGAAACTGGTTCGTTTTTTAAATGTTTAAACTTTTGCTTTTAAAAGTGATAAATGTTTTGGTGTTACAACAAGTAAAGAAAGGGAAACACTTATGGTTGGAGTAAATATGGATGGCTCAGAAAAACTGAAATTACTGCTCATAGGTAAAACTAAAAATCCCCATTGTTTAAAAGGAGTTAAATCTCTGGAGTTAGATTACGCCAATAATAAAAAGGCATGGATGACTTCGGGGATTTTCGAAAGATGGATAAAAAAACTGGACAACGAAAATGAAAAGCCAACAGCGAAAGATTATGAAGTTTTTAAACAATTGTCCTGCACATCCAGTTACTGTAAGTAAAAAATTAAAACGAATATTTAATTGATCATTTTTCCATCAAACATGACCTCTAAATTGTAACCTATGGACCAGGGTATTAGAAAAACATAAAACCTTTTTACCGAAACCGAATTGTTCACAAAATTGTTAATGCGATTTTTAACAACCTTCTAGTCCAAAAATGTATTACACTTAAAGAGTGTATAACCGAAGTCATTAAAGTATGGAGCGAAAATGTTTCTCAGAAAACTATCAAAAACTGCTTTTCTAAAGCCGGTTTACTGAAAAAATTGACGAAAGGGAAGAAGAAGACAAAATGGATCTCGCTACATTAAAAAGACAATGGGGTATTCTACAAAAACTGCTAACGTCGACACAGATTGTTTACTTGAAGATTTCTTATAAATCGACTATGATGTTGGTACGACAGATCTCCCAACTGACCAAGACAAAATTGATAATATAAAAAGTATAGATCATGAAGAAAAAACTGGAATTGGGGAATATCCTGCGATTCCATAGCATCTGAGATGGAGCAAACGGAAGCATACTGTCTGAAGTGGCCTTTAAGGTCGGCCTAAAAAAAGAAGATGCTATTAACTAGTTGAAACAGAGATAACTGCCTCAGGCAAACTAGAGACTAGGGTCAAGACAGCCGACTATCACTTTCTATTTATGGCTCCTTATTTTGATATAGATATACTTTTTTACATCTCTTCAAAAAAAGCCTAACCAGGGCTAAACAAAACGCAGCTCAATTTTTAGAACATAACTACATTCAAAATTATGGATATATGATAAATTCCTATTTATATCTTCTTATTTTAACATAGATACAGTTTTTTACATAACCTCAAAAAAAAACTACTACTTTTTTAACCCAAATAAGTCATCCATTCAAGCAAATCGCCGCAAGTGGCGCCACAGTAGTGAAGTTAAATTGAACAATACTTGTAACTAAATTATATAAATAACCTTAGGGTCCGTTTACACATTACAAAAATGTTGCCCTTTTTATGACAAAGAAATGCTTGTTTATTCGAATAATCATTCAGTTACGATATTTCTTTTATTTAAGACAATCAAAAAACATACATCTTAAGAACAATTTATTTCCGTTTAGGACTTAAATCACACTAATAATTAATCCAAAACTTAACGGCAGTTTTCTCTGATACATGCAGCCTCAAAGGAAAAAAATCTGGAGTAGGCAAACCTGGCAGCCGAGGAGCTCAGTTGCTAGAACCGTTCCATTTGTCTGTCCGTCTTGTTCAACTATACATTTGCAAATTAAAATATTTTGTTCTAAATATCTTTTTGAAATTGTATTATCAAACCGAAAATTTTGTTTTTTTTTTTTTCTTATTCACTATATAACAAAAAAAAAACAAATTTTAAATTCAAAATATATTACATTTCGAGAACTACAATGTGTAGATAGAAACAAGTCATAGGTGTATTATATTAAACTCTAAAAGGTAATAAAAATGTTTTTCAGCACATGGCAATATAAGTAGTCAGTTTTCAGTTCACACACTTACAAGGCGTTAATTATATTTAAGAATGGCTGGTTATGGTTATTAATTCAAAATGGAAAGTCGCAATGATACTAGTCGAGCACATTATCTAAGGTTCTCCAAATAAACAACAAATTCATGGAATAAAATATATCAGCTGTTGCTGTTGCATGTAACAGATTAAAAAAACGTTTCTAAATTGTGCTTTAAAAGCGAGACATTCGACGTATCCCGAGTGTCATAGTTGTGGTAAGAACTATTAAGCCAACAAATATGTTTATTCTTATGAAAATAAGTCAACAATTTTACTAAATAAATTGAGTGGACAGTAAGAATATTATTTTTGCGAATAGTTTCCCTACACGACGTTAAATATGACAGACCAAAAATAATCCGAACAACCCGTTTCTGTGCCGCAAATTCTCTATTGATGTGGGATGACTGACACCATACAACAATATTATAAGCAACTGAAGAATAAACAAAGGCATAGAAACACTTAGAAGAGTTTTAAGAGTTACATAATTCTTTAAAGAGTTTAAAACATAGGAGCTCTTATTGATTTTTGAAAACACTTTAGAAATTTGCACATTCCAGGTTAAATAAATATGATTGGAGATACCCAAGAAATTTATTGAGTCACTTAAAACTAGCTTGTGGCCATCTAGATCAAAAATTAAACCACATGATGTTTTGCGTCAAGGTCCATTAACCCTAAGGTTACCTCGACGAGCAGTTATCGGATGAGGGGGACTCGCGGGTATGACGGAAGTCGTGACGTCGACTGGCGACCCGATGTGACAAGGCGGACAGTTTATTGCTTATTCAGTTTGACGTTTTCTTTGCGATAGTTGTCAGTTGTGTTTTTCAGAGTATTTTTTGAGATGTTTGAACAGTTAAATAATTGTATTTACTGCAAATAGTATGCCTGTAGTTAATAAAACAGGAAAACTACTTATAATATACATAAGCTGCCCCCATAGTGTGTTCTCTGTTGATATCTTAGTACCGGTTAGAAATAGAGAACAAATGTATGGTAGACTTAAAAACTAAATCAGGAAAGTGCAAACCGTTTTGTTCTTATTTGAATCATTTAGTTTAGACTCTACAGCTGGTCAAATTGAAAATCCTAGTTTTTAAATGTCAATATCTCGAAAACAATTAAACTTAGGCCTCTGAACAATATATCAAGTAGGCGTAGAATTTTAGATAAAATTCAAATGTGTAATAAAATATAGTTTGTTTCGTATATGAAAAACTATTTAAGGAGGTATCCTATATACTAATATTTATATTTAAACCTTTTCTCTATCTCTAACCATTATCATCAAAATCGAGAACACACTACTGGGACACCTTGTATAAAACAATGTCAATTTCCATTTCAACTATTTATCATGCTAAAACTTTTTACAAGAATATTTTTTGAGACTAATATATATAATTAAAAGAAGAGATATGGACAATGCCGTGCTAAAGCAAGCCGGTCGCCGAGTGACGTAGATCGCTCACGCCGAGTTGGAATAGATCCAGATCGCTCCAGACAACTTACAGAGTTAATGGGCTTTGGTTTTGCGTACGGTTTTTTTTCCATACAGACAGTTTTTTCTCCTGACTAACCATAAGTTTATTTCTCCTACACCAGGTAGAAAATTCCTTCAGAATAAAATTGGCTTTACTGGTCAATGCAGCCATATCCGAATCCGAGGCAACAACTGTGGTATCATCGACATACAAGAATACTCTGTCCTGGGAAATATGTTCGGGCAAATCATTAACGAAAAGAAGAAAAGTTAGCGGGCCCAAGATACTACTCTCAAGTGTTCCTATATTTTGATCAAAAAGATGATATTTTGAACCGTCAACCCTCAAAATAATCAAATAATCAAGTCGTTCAAGTTACAACTTATCCCAAAACTATTTAATTTTAGAGCCACAAAATCTTTATCAACTGTGTCAAAAGCGCGAGTAAGATCAAAAGAGAAGGAAATTACGGTTTCTCGATTATCTCTATTAAGGCATTCGGGAAACACTCCGGACTCAATTGAAACATTAAACAGAATAGTAAGAATATTAGCTATTTCGCCAATAACTTTCTTTATAAATGACATGTGAATATCATTAAATCCCGCAGAATTTTTATTTGGAAATTTATTCACTGTATCAATTATTTCGTTACTAGTAAGTAGGTTCAAAAAACATTGAATTTGAATTACGAGAAAAGTTTCCATCAAAATGATTGTCAAGTTTTTCTTCTATCGCTAAGGAGAGATGACTTCCAAAGATCGAGGCAGGTGAACCAATCTTGTATAAAACACAATGCAAACTGGTTTTTTGACACAATGTTGCCCGTGGTCTTCACATCTAGTGCCAAAAGACAACCATTTTGCAAATAATTACAAAAACAGCTATTTTATGGTATCAGGAAATTAGAATAAAAGTATGCTCTTGTTTTAATATTTCAAATAAATTGAAAGAAATAACGCATTTGAAACATCCTAATTTATAATCTTATTTTAAATAAACGACCTGATTTAGTGCTCTATAACCTTTTCCTTATTCCTCGTTCTATTTAATATACCGTTTATTCATTCGGCGGTTATTTATGGTCAAAACTATGTCCATTCAGTCACTTAAAACACGCTCGAGGAAATTCCAGAACTTAGCTAGAAAAGCGATTACCACGGAATTTCAAAACGGTCGGTTGAATTTCAAATTCCAGCATAGAAGTTACGATGTCCTCTGCGAAAGAGAATGAGATTCACCGCACAGGATGATGTAAAGTGATCAGAGCGTGAGAGAATTAGCGCCTTGTAGTCAGAATTGTTAATACCCTCGGCCCGGGGCTAGTAAAGTCCGTGCGATATTCTAAGGGAACGACTAAAGTATTCCACTGAATATTTGAATAAGTTAACTTACTATTGGATAATAGATATAACAAATAGACCGTGAATACCTGTACGTATATTTAAAAAATCATGGTTCTTGGGATTAGAACGTGAAACATGGAAGTGTTTCGTCAAATGATTATATAAACATTCAGGAATCTTATTTAACCCACTGCTGAAGCTACTATCTTCGTACCTCAATGAGAGACGTCAATTTGTAGCTCTAAATCGAGAGGCATCTAATAGGTGTCCTAAGAATCCCGTTTGGGTCTCCTGTTGTTTATTATCTTTTCACCACCTTTTATTTAATTTACTTTCTGCGCATTGTCTTTTTGAAACTGCACTATCAACCCCAACTTTTGGTTTACATACAAATTAACACAAATTAAACAAACTCTAACTCTAAAAAGTACAAAATAAAATAAAAGTAAAATATCTTTTTAAAAACAAGCTTTAATTTAAAATATACTAAAACTCACATATACAAAAAAGCTTGCGGATTGATACGTCATCACAGCCTTAAAAGCCTGAAGCTTTTAAGAAAATATTCAAATTTTTAAAAGTTCTGCGTTTATGTAAGTTTAATAATTTTTACTTTCTAATGCAATATTTTATAAATAAAAGCTTGTTTACTTGGCGTTAGAAGAAAAAGTTAGCAATCATTTTGATGGAAACTTTTCTCATAAGTGTATTTTGACCAGCAGCGGCTCGTCAGATGAGGCAACTGAGGCACCGCCTCACTCGCTTTCCTATGAATATACATTTTTATTGTTAAGTTGATACATTATTCTCTGAAAATTGTCTCAAACACTATGAAAATTTCATCAAATATGCGTAAATCATAAATAAACACTTTACTTTACTAGCCAACAGTACAATGTCCAATAACTGCAATATCATTTCTTTTTTATTCGACTTTACCTATACGCGGCGATGCGACTTGCGCCTCGGACTTCACTTGAATGGTATTTGGATTTTTAATAAGTCTGAAAAAAGGGAAAAGGGTCGTGTTGCATATGTAGATTCATTCCATCTCTTTTTATTGCATTTGAGGCGATGAAAACTTCACTTAATGATTGAGACGTTGCCATTTAATGTTAGCACAGATTGAATATAAATGGAAATAATTATTATTTATCGGTAAATGACAATCGCGCATCCGGCTGCCAAATGCAAGCCGTGTTTGTTTTTGTTGATATTTGCGTGGGCGTGTGGGGTATTCGTATTTGACTGTTACCGGTAACGGTTTGAGATTGAGCGGGAAGTGGGTGGATATTGAGATTATTCGACAATAATTTGGTGTTTGTTTTATAGTATTATTTCGTAAATGTCGCGCGTTTAGTCTGTGTTACTCTATCTAAAGTATTTTTGACTTTGCGTTAGTTTAATTATTGAGTAGATAGACTGATAGAGTAGTTTATATGAATTAGTGATTCAAATTTAAAATAAACGAAACGTATGAAATATGAGTCCAGTCCACGATATCGTTATGTCACTATTGACAACGGCATTTTCCAGGCGTCCCGAGAATGAGAAAAAATAAATTCTTCGCGGAGATAGACCCATGCCGAAGATAAGTACCTTAAGTAGTGATAAAAAAGACGGTCGACAATATAAACGATCATTTCAAACGTCATGGTATCAAACACACACTTGGATTTGTGGAAGTGTTTCTAAGCAGCGTTTATATTGTTGGCCTTACTTAATACTGGGAAAAACAAAAACAGTATGGACTTCTGATGGATACGTTGATTTTAAAAATTTTTCTAGAGCGGTTAAAATGCATGAAGGGTCTAAAGACTATATTCAAAATACCTTAGGTTTTGTACGTTTGTCTCAAAATATGACTACAATTAAAGATGCACTAATCGAAAATGCTCGTTTATCTAAATTATTGTACAATGAAGATGTTAGGAAAAACCGCTTGCTTTTGACATACCTTATAGATACGACTATATTACCGGGAAAACAAGAACTGGCTTTTAGGAGGCATGACGAATCCGAATCTTCTTTTAACAGAGGGAGTTTTAGGGAAGTTTTTAATTGTTTAATTAAACGTAACACCGAACTTGTAAAGCATTTAGAAGAGAAAAGTGTGTTTACGGGACAATCGAAAACTATTCAAAACTAATTAATATTTTGTATTGACGAACATATGAGAGACCTTATTAAACAAGAAATATCGGAGGCTACATTTTTCTCATTAATTGTAGATGATGCGACGGATATAGTTGCAAAAGCCCAATATTGTGTAACTATTAGGTATGTAAATAAATTAGTCGAAATATAAAAGAACGTTTTTTAGGCTTTTTTGATATAAGTGAGGATTCTAGTGCTAATGCACTCTATAACTTAATTATAAGAATCTTGGAACCTTTAAATTTTAAACGGAAATTAGTAGCACAATGTTATGATGGAGCTGCGGTTATGGCCGGAGAATTGAGCGGTCTACAAACACGAATAAGATCAGATGCCCCACAAGCAATGTACACTCATTGTGCTGCTCATCGTCTCAATTTAATTTTACAACAGGGTTCAAATTATATTAAGGAAAGCAGAATCTTTTTCGCAACTTTGAAAAGTTTGCCTGCTTTTTTCCATAAATCGTACAAACGCACATCTATATTGGACAAAATAATAAAAAAACGAGTTCCGCAAGCAAGTGATACAAGGTGGTATTCTCGATCAAAAATTCTAATTTTTGTTGCAAATAATTGGGAAGGACTAATCTTAGTTTTTCAGGACATGATTGAAAATCCAGAATTAAACACAGATACTATACACATGGCCAAGGGATATCTAAAAGTCCTTTCCGATTTTGAATTTGCTTTTTTAACTTTTGCATTTAAAGAAATTTTTTATGTTACTGATATCCTGTTTCAAGTTTTTCAGTTAAGTAATCTAGAAATTGATTTCTGCATTTCACACCTGAACATTAAACGATTAAATGAGCTGCGGGCTGAAAATTTCCTTAAATCCATTTTTTAAAAAGCAAAATCACTTACCGGATTGCCATGTAGTAGACAAACCCGTAGCATGAGCGAATCAGATTTAATGGAAAAATATAAAAATCTATTTTATGAAATTTCAGACTGTATAATTTTTCAAATTAACATCAGGTTTGAAGATTTACACAAATTGGAATTTGTGAAACTTCTTAATACATCAAAATACAAAGACTTTGCCACAGAATTCCCTATTGGTCTATTAAATTCGTTAGAAAAAACGTATCCAAAAATGTTTGACAAAGACCGCCTCAAAAATGAGCTAAGCATAATTTACCGAGATGAACAATTTTATAAAGTCAATATTCAAGAACTCCTTAAACAAATTAATAGTTTAGAATTAATTTCAGTATTTTCTGAAGTATATCGACTTGCGACATTAATTTTGACAATCCCCTTAACAACTGTACAGGCCGAAAGAGATTTTTCGTGCTTAAAGCGAATAAAGACCTACTTACGAAATAGTATATCTCAAGATAGGCTCTCAGCCCTGTCGATCATGGCAATAGAAAAAGAGTTATTAGTTAAACTTTCTGAATCTAATGGTGACTTTTATGAAAAATTCATTGAGAAATTTGCTTCTTTAAAAGACAGGCGTATTAATTTAATTTACAAAATGTGACTTAACTGCACCATCCACATACCTATTGGCCTAAACAGTTTTGGTTTTTTATAAAAAATTACTGTCCACACCATATTAGATTATTACAGATTTATTACACTTTAAACTCGATTCTGACTATTTTAATTAAGTATTTTAAATATTTTTTATAAAAAAATCCAATGATGAAAAATGTGTATATTATATATCTTTGAGAAGAGTATATATGTACATATATCTGAGGATAAAACGAACCACATGAAAAGTGAGTGAACATCTTAAAGATTATTATTTTATTTTTATATCTATGTAATAATTTTTATTTTAAAAATTAGTTAATGAAAAATTGAGCATATATCTTGGTATTGTTATGTAAAAGACTAAAACAAATCATAAAAATGAGTCAATTTGGGCGTGGCAGCCCAAAAATTTTTCGCCTGCGGCGCCATCTACCTATTATAAGTAACAAACCTTTTCTCTCCTTACCAATTTTAGACACCACGAGCCGCCACTGATTTTGACTAAAAAGCATGTTCCAGATTCAATGTTTTTTGAACCTATTACTAGTAACGAAATAATCGATACAGTGAATACATTTCCAAATAAGAGTTCTGCGGGATATGGTGATATCTCCATGTCATTTATAAAGAAAGTTATCGGCGAAGTAGCTAATATACTTACTATTCTGTATAATGTTTCAATTGAGTCCGGAATATTTCCTGAATGCCTCAAAAATGTCATTGTTGTACCCATATTTAAGAAAGGAGACCCTGTCTAGTCGAAAGCTATAGATCTATTTCTCTATTGAGCTGCTTCTCTAAAATTTTAGAAAAACTCGTTTATAACAGAATGTATTCTTTTTTGTTTAAATATAATATTTTTTCAGATTGTCAACATGGCTTTCGTCGAGGGCTGTCTACTGAAAGCGCTTGCGCTGACCTTGTTCAATATGTAACAGATAAGATTGATAATAGAGAAACTGGAATCTCCTTCTCTTTTGATCTTACTCGCTTTTTTGACACTGTTGATAAAGATTTTGTGGCTTTGAAATCAAACAGTTTTGGGATAATTTTTTAACTAACAAGACATTTTCGGTGACAGTTGACGGTTCAAAGTCTGATCTTTTTGATCAAAATATAGGAACACCTCAGGGTAGTATCTTGGGACCGCTAATTTTTCTTCTTTTCGTTAATGATTTCCCCGAACATATATTCCAGGGTAGTATTCTTGTATGCTGATGATACCACAGTTGTTGTTTCGGATCCGGATATGGCTGCATTGAAGAGCAAAGCCAATATCATTCTGAAGGAATTTTCTTCCTGGTGTAGGAAAAACAAACTTATAGTTAATCAGGCAAAAACTGTCTGTATGGAAATAAAAACCGTACCCAAAACATCACGTAGTCTCATTTTTGATCTAGATGGTCACAAGCTAGTTTTGATTACTCAAAACTAGCTCAATAAACTACTGGGGTGTCCCCATTGAGTGAGTTATTGTGCCGTTAGAGATGATGGCAAATGCTTGAAGGCTTGTCGGTATAATGCTCCATGATTTTTGAACCCTATACCTGAATAAGCTTATCAAAGGCATGTGTGTGTGATGTAGTTTGTTGTTATATATTATGTGCTAAAGCACGATTTTATTATTTTTTAGGTTTGTTTCTTTCTATACATTGTAGTTCTCAAAATGTAATATATTTTGAATTTTGAAATTGTTTTAACAAGATTTTTAACATTTATTTTTTATTGAATGTCATCAAACTTCGCAGACTGCTTTCTATGCTGACAACTTAAAAATATTTAAAACGAAGAAAGACATCAAATCAAAACAATGTTCAGTGCATGAGATAATCTTGCAAGACGCGGGCAGCACAACCGTTATTGGTCCAAATGGGCAAAAGAGACGGATGTGCGGGCATGAACTTTTGAGGAGTCGGCTGTGTTGGAAATTTTCAGCTTTACAGTCGAGCGAGATGTTTATAACTTCGCAAAAAATGAACTTATTAATAATGGTACAAAATTCAGACAGATCTGTGTTAAGAATTGTTTAAATATTTAAAATGAAGCGTACACGAAACTGTTTTGCCCGGCTTTGAGCTTTATTACCGGTATCCGTACGACCTGAGATAGGCCGTGCCAGATAATGGTTTTGCTAACCTCAGAATAAGCGTATTAACAAATCATACTCTTTAACGCGATATGGGTTCAGAAAATTACAATTATCTCCTAGAATGCTTTGAGAGGGCGGAGAAATGGATATGTAACAACGAGTTCTACTGAAAATTTGTATTATTCTAGAAATCGAGAAGCTTAACTATTCTAGGGTTAAGAGAACCGACAAATTTTAAAAAGTCTTATTGATATTACATTACACCTCTGTATGCAAGAGTTACCTTTCAGGGGGCATGATGAATCAAATGAATCTCTAAATCGCGGTAATTTCAAAGAGCTAGTTATTCTTGTTAGTAAATATGACACAAATTTAAAAACATTTTTAGAACATGATAATGATAATAGATCAGTTTTTTTCTGGGACATCCATAACAATTCAAAATGAATTAATTAATTTAGTTGCTTATGTTGTAAATAAAAAAAATTGAGGACGAAATTTCAAATTATTTGCTTTTTTTCTGGCAAGTTGTTGAAACCACTGATATAAGCTGCCATTCACAAATCCGTCATTTTTCGTTACGTTATAAATGTCTCAAAATACAAGAGTTCTAACCACACTACACCAAAACTTGTTTCGTTCTGGACGCGCGTTTCGCTAACCAAGTCAGCATCATCAGCAGATGATATAAACTTTATAGTTTTATTTCATCTGCTGATGATGCTAACTTGGTTAGCGAAACGCGCGTCCAGAACGTAGCAAGTTGTGGTGTAGTGTGGTTAGAACTCACGTATTTTGATTTGTCTGCCACCACAGGTTCCACTATTAGGTCGTTATAAATGGTCAACCTGTTGAGCGATTCATGGGATTTTGTGACGTAAGTTCTGGGCGTTCTGCGCAAGATTTATTTCAATTTTTATCCACCAAATTCGAAAAATTTGACTTAAATTCGAAATTAGTGGCTCAAACATATGATGAGGCTTGCGTAATGTCGGGAGAAATAAACGGTTTACAGACAAAAATTAAATCTATAGCACCACAAGCATTGTTTACTCATTGCTATGCACATGTATTTAATTTGCACATGTATTTAAACCCTATCAGTTTTTTCATCATATTTTTCTAAATCTACAAAGCGAACCCAAGTGTTAGAACAAATTGGAGGAAATCATATACCTACTAATGTAGCAACACGCGCAGTTTTGACAGTTAATAACAATAAGGACAAATTACTTGAGACTTTTAATTGTATTATTAATAGTCGCCATTTCGATCAAAAATCAATTAGAGAAGCAGAAGGTTTAAAAACTTTTTTAAAGGATCCTCAGAACATATTTTTTTTAGAAACATTTGAATTCATTGTTCACCAAACCGATATCGTTTTTTCTATTTTAAAAAATAGAAATACAGATGTTGTTAAAACAAGAAATTTACTACAGACTACTCTAAATAAAATTCGTGAGTTTATCAGTAACAGCACTTATTTTGATTCAATTTATGAAAAACTGGATATCGGCGCTTTACGCTCGAAACGTTGTAAAGGATTTGAAATTTCAGATAAAACTCAACAGTTAAGGCAATTTTTTTTTTGAAATTCTTGATATTATACAGATTTTTATATAAATAAAATTTTATAAATTTAACAATTTAAACTAGTAATATTTTTTCAAAATTTATTATGCAATTGACGAAGTAGAGTGGTCACTAGAGTAGCTTAGAAACCTAATCATATTAAAAATAATTTTCTTCAAATGTGCCTCACCACTTTCTAATACCACGAGCCGCCCCTGTTAACTAAGATTTTGAAGCCTTCCCCTTCCCCAAAATCAGATATCTCAGCTACCAATGACTAGAAGTAACACAAATTTACATAAAACAAAACTGCATTTGTTTTAACATCATAGCATGTACTGTACTAAAGAACCAGGTGTGTTTTAACAACAGACACGGCAAGTATGGCCTCGGTAATTTTTCGCCGGAAAAAAAGACAATTTTTCATCTTTTCCCGGCCCTAAAGGCATCGAAATTGCCTCGGTTGAAGATTTATCAGGGCCTTTTCATCCCGAGCGTTACGCCACCGCCAGAAGTGAAATAGTCCGGAGGTTGCCGAGCCACAACACGTCATCATTAACCGTGGGGCCGAGAGGGTGGTCGAGGGGGGAGGGGAGAGGGCCAGCTGGAGATTTCGCACGCTCTGGATTACCTAAGGATGCCTTGTATATGGATAAACAGCAGCTATTAATTTTATATCGCATGTTTGCGACTAGGGATCTTTCGATTTTCTGAGGCTACGGTTCCGTTTAAGTCCGAGAAAAGACCTTTTAAGCATCTTGGAACTGAAGAAATTTAGTTTGTTGTGAATGCGATACTTAATTCAATGATCTGTAAATGTTGCCATGTTAGGAAAAATGTTTACTTATCGTAATACACTTAACAGAAAAATTCCGACAACTCTTTCTACTTTTAAAGATTTATAATTCCTTTTTTCCTTTTGATTGACGAAATATACAGAGTGTCCCGGGTAAGAATGAACTCTACAGGGACCTCTTAAACCGTTAGAGATATAGAGATGTTTAAATTAGAAACAAGTAGCGCTCTACTAAACCCTGCAATATGACATTTTAAAATTGGAAAAATTCTTAGCACTTCCAGAGATATTGAGGAATAACCGAAAATTCATGATTTTTTTAAATTTTTTTTCTTGCAGTATGTTACAAAATTAATGTCACATTTTTATTGCCACTTTCTGCTCTACAGGTGACCTAATTAGATTTTCGATCCGACATTTCGCAACCATCATCAACTCTTTTTTAATAGTCGAAAATATTTGTTTCACTCTTAAAAAACTCTAATTTCAATTCTAAATCCAATGACATGTCACACTTGACATTTATATCTGGCGTTTCGCACTGAAAAACCATTATCATTGCTAATTGGTCATGTTTCCCAAGGAACGAAACGTCGTATTAAAAATCTGACTATGGCATCTTGTAGAGAAGAAGTTGCTATGGAAATGTGAAATTTATTTTGATCTAGTAGCATTTTTTTTCTTTTATTAAAAAAAAATATTTTTAAAATAATTAAAGAATTATAGCATATTTACTTTTTACTTTCTCTATCATTTAAGCGGGCGGCTTTAAAATTCAACAACCGTTGTAATTATTTGAATTTGTTACTATGGATATCTATGGATACCTGTCACCTTTAGATTTGTTAAGTTTTGAATATTTTTTAAAACTGTTATACCTACTGTATCTTAAAAAATGCTACATTATTCCAATCAAGCCAAATTCGATATGATCTGGTGTTATATTCAAAAGCACCAAAATTGTGCGCAAGCAAAAATGCGTTATTTTCAAATATACCTCGAAAGGCGTCAACCAGGCCGATCCATGTTTAGAAAGTAACGACCGTATTCACTAGAAAGATTTAAATTTAGACCAGGCCTGACTTGACAAGTTACAGGTTTAAGATGACATTTTCAACAATTGAACAAATAAACAAAATGATAGTGACATAAACGGCATTACTGGCGAACTAAGAGTTTTAAGTACCATGGCAACGAAACATGGTCTTACGTTTAAACTTTTTAAGTGAATACGGGAGTAAAGGTGATATCAGACGGTTCACTTTTTATTCATTTTTGTCGTTCTTTCGCCATCTTTCATTACGAATGAACCGTCTAGACATAAAATGAATGAAAAGTGAAAAATGAATTCATTAGTGAACAAATCCAGGGATGCTGGACTTTTTCATTCGCATCAATCATTTTCATTCCAAATGAATTAAAAATGAAACGTATGAACACAAAAATGAACGTTCATTTTTCGCTTTTCAGTCAACTTCAGTTTTCGCGCGTAGTGAATTCTCGAACAGTTGTAAACACGTGGTCTGCGAAAAAAATGGTATTCAAGTGGAATGATCAGAACACGCTGCGATTTTTGGAGTGTTTCAAAAATTATGCCTGTCTTTGGAACCACAAGCTTGATGAGTACAAAGACAGAACAATACGAGGAAATGCTATGAAAGCGCTAATTGTTGATTTAAACTTGGAGGTAACCGAAGAGGACATCAAACATAAAATAAAGACAATAAGGACTCGCTACACATTAGAATTGACTAGAATAAAGCAATCAACTAAAAGTGGCTGTTCGTCCGATGATGTATATACACCTTCCCTATACTGGTTTAAGGCTGCGGATTTTCTAAGTAGTGTATGCGTTCCGAGGCAGAGTATATCGAATCTCGTAAGTATAATAACATAAATAATAATAAATAAAACAATTTAAAATAGAACAACCAAGTATATTGTTAAAATGTATTCATATTATGTACATAAGGTTACCGTACTCTTTTTATCATGTTCCATTGCCATGGCACCATGCACGTGGTGACAAACTTGACTGCATAGGCATCTCGCACGCGCCGAGCATTTTCACTATGATTTCTTGCAGTTGGAGGTATACCGTTTAGTGCCAAAGATGGTACTTCTCGCCATTCTCCTGGAATAACGCATCCTTTATCCCAATCCTCCATTTCTAGCGACTGTTGTGGTACATAATTTGCTGTGGTTTTTCTAAGCCAATTGTGGAGGGCACACGTTGTTTTTACAAGTTGTTCAACTTTAAGCACTGATAGCGGAATAGGCTTTTCAAATATTCGGAATTTTGATACTAGTATCCCAAAACTATTCTCCACCACTCGTCGAGCCCTCGACAGTCGGTAATTAAATATCTTTTGTTTATCTCCAAATTCTCCTCTAGTACTATATGGCTTTAAAATATTGGTTTGCAACGGAAATGCGTCGTCAGCCACAAATACGCCCTCCTTTGGAATGTTAAGTAAATATAGTGATAAGGCTTCATTCAATGTGGATTTATTGAAGACGGATGCATCGTTGGTCCTTCCATTTGTTCCTATATCTATATAAATAAAATTGTAATTCGCGTCCACAACAGCAAATAGATGAATGCTGAAATTCTTCTTGTAATCGAAATAGTCAGATCTAGAGTTGCCCGGGCATCTGATATTTGCCAATTTTCCATCCATTGCACCGATACAGTTTGGAAAATTCCATAACCTGTAGTAGTCATCCATTATTTTCTTCCATTCACTTTGACTTTGAGGAACCTATAACAATAGATATAATTATACAGCATGTTAATTAAATATCTGGCTTCAGATGATTCTTGAAAACTATTTATTTTCGGACACAAGCTTATAAATATAACTCTCTAAATTACATTTTTCATTATTTCAGGAGATTCCATCAGCAACCACGGAAAATACAGAACTACTCTCAGAAGAAAGTACAAGCGTAAGTGAACAAATTAATTCTGAAGCTGTTCAAGCAGTTGGGCAGAAAGAAAATGAAACAACTAGTGTACAGAAAACTCCGAATTTGTTCAAAAAGCCAATCAAGCGTAAAAGGAATAATACGTCGATTGATAAAGCTATCACAGAATTAAAATCAATAAGTGAACAAACTAGAACCAAAGAAAACCAACCTGAGAACGAGTTTGATTTGTTTTGCAAAAGCTTAGCAATACAATTGAAGAATATGCCCTTAGATAGGGCATTACGTTGTCAAGAAAAACTTCAATCTGTCATGACCAACGAACGACTATAACAAATGTCTTCAGTGTCACGTCACTCTGAATCACGCTCTCAGTCTCAATCCCCACAATTTGTCAGTCAGTCACCACAATATGAGAATACATATTCACATCAAGACCGGTATTACAAGGCCAGACAGCAAAAGGTTTCTGCACCCATGATCTCCCCACAAGAGTATGAATCAAGCTCTCAGTCACCACAATCTTGTAGTCAGTCACCTCAATATGAGAATACCTTATCGTCAAATCAACATAACTACTATCATAAGACCCAACAGCAAATGGTGTCACCACCAATGATCTCCCCACAAGAGTATGAAGCATGCTCTCAATATGAGGATATATCACACAGTCAATGTAACTACCAACAGCCAATGGATAGACCCACCTCTTCGGAAGAGAGCAACGGTATAGATTTCGAAACATCGAGCCAGGAAGAAGATGATATCATCGCAAAAGCTCTTAAAAGCATTATTTAAATGGTATTATAATAAGATATAAGAATCAACCTTTATGATGAGATTGTTATGTATTTAATAAAAAAATATGAGTTTTTAATTAGTAAAGTATATAACTCACCTTGATAAAGTTCTCAAGCGCCGTCCAAATAGCTTCACATACTTCTTGGCAAAAATAGGATATTGTGTTTCGAGGAACTCTGTATAAAAATTCCAAACTTCCAAAAGAATCGCCCGTAGCAAGGTATCTTAGTATTATCTGAAGTTTTATGTGTGCAGGTATACTCTTTCTCATTAAAGTATCTTCTTTTGTTATGAAAGGAGTGACAAGTTGTAGAAGTTGTTCAAATTTTTTTTTATCCATTCGAAGATGATTATAATAGGTATCAGGATCTTCATCCGCTAACTCTTTTAACAATGAATCTGAAGCTCCAAACACATTCCTTCTTTCAATCCATGGTCGCACCCACCAACGTCGACGTTTTCTTCGTTTCTTCTTTTCCAAATTATTAATCAAATGATCGCAAATTAGGCGAATTCCAAGGCGCACAACTTCGTTCGACGACATATTCAAAAAAATGAGAGGATAACGTTCATTTGTTTGTCATTTTGTATTTGTCGTGTGAACTTGAAATGACAAGAAAAAGAACATTCACTTGAGTGATTCATTCATTCGAGTGAACCGTCTGATATCACCTTTCGTGACCAACTTACATTCGGTAAACCAGTGCTTCATCGTGAAAAAAAGGCATGATTCGGAATAAGGTGATGCGAGTGTTGCTGGCTGGCTGTGAAATAGAGCAAGAGGTACCAAAAATTGTGGCCCATAGAATTCTTCATAAAGAGGGATACCACCCTTATAAAACGTATCTGCCATGCTCTGCATCCTGGACATGCAGAGCGGCGAATGACTTTTTGTGGGTGGTTCACAAAAAAAATGCGATTAACTCCCCAATTTCCCCACATTTTTTGGACTGTCGAAACTTATTTTTCTAATAATTGTGTATTCAACAGAAAAAATATACATTATTCGTCAAGGAGAAATGAAAACCGATTCCGCACATCCAAACACCAAAACCTGGTTGGAATAAATGTTTTGGGTGCGGTATTCAGAAAGCCGCGTGATCGGGCCAGTATTTTATGAAGTAACCCTTACTTGCGAAAGATATGGTCAGTTTCTAAGAAACAAAATTGAAGACACGCTTGAAGACTTCCCTTTAACCAATAACATGTAGTTCCAACAAGATGGGGCTATAAATTAATTGCTACTCATGGTACAATTGGCTGGCCTCCGCGGTCACCAGACCTTACACCATTGAACCTTTTCCTTTGGAGATACTTGGAAAATGAAGTTTATCGGAAAACATTAAAAAATATTGAAGAATTAAAAGCCGAAATATGAGCAGCTATCAGAAATGCTAGAAAATGTGATGCAGGAATCGGTTTATTGTTGTTATTTATATTTGGAAAATGATAGCGGCATTTTTGAAAAACAGAAGTATGCTTATTGTATTTAATTAATATTAAGTTTGTAATGCAATACTAATTCCTAATACATATCTGCCTTAATTAGTTAATATTCTTAAAATGTTATTGTTTTTATGTACATAGGTTAATATTTTATTATTTTGTTTTTGTATTATTGTTAGCAATTATTATTGTTAATCATTTAAATAAAATAAACAAATAATTTTCTTCATATTATGGCTTTAAATAATCATAAAAAATCCAAAATTTAGGCAAACAAGATTATTCTAAATTTATAAGAGCTAGATCAAAATGAATTACACATTTCTAGGGCAGCTTTTTCTTCTCTAAGACTATGTTGTCAAAATTCTGATACGATGTTTCGTTTCTTCGGAAACATCACCAATTAGCAATTATGATGGTTTGTTGAAAAAAAACGAAACGTCGAATTGAAAATATAATTACGTCACTTCGAACAGCAGAAAAAGTGGCAATAAATGCAAATGCAGTTTTGTGAGCTCTGTTTAAAACATATCTTGGTTTTAACTTTAGAAAAATTGCTTTAAAACAAAAGTTTTACTTAATTTTATTCAAGATAAAGTGACGCAAAGTAATTTTCTGTAACAGCTCTCATTTTTGACTTACGACACAAACTTACGTTTTTTTAAACGAAAACCGTATCATATTTTTTTTCTATTAAATAGATAATTTTATTAGGGTTCTGACATATATCACACTTCACCCAAATCGGACGTTTCGAACTAAAAAAAACAACCATCAATGCAAGTTTATGATGGTTGGAAAGGAACGAAACTTGTAGAGGACAAAAAGTATTGATCCATCTTTTTAAAAATATTCAACATAAACTTCAATTTTGACATATACTGGATGGCACGTGACAAAGTTTTTCTGTCAAATTAGTCTTTAGACAAGCAGAGATGACAATCCAAACTAAATTTTTCATAAATTATTTAATATAGATAATTCCCATACAGTGCGGATTTTTTGATAAACACTGTATAAGTAGTATATCAAATTTTGACCCAACTTTTTATTTCCTGTTTTTAGGACTTTCAACAACCTTTTAGACTATTAACCAACCCTAGAAAATAAAATAGTTATTTGTTGTTGAAGGCAGTCCAGAAAATTCTTGTTCGACATTATAATATTTTTGTACACTGTGTATATAGAATAGATATAAAAAATAAAAACATGCTAAAAGATACATTTTCTTAATACTAATTTATTCAATAAATAACTATTATGTCATTTGCCCAGAAAATATTTCCAACGTACTTATTAAACAATAAGTTCTATAGAGACTGAGAGACTGACAGATGTTGAGGAAATAAGTATTTTTCTTCGGTTTTTCGGGAAAGTGATGATCGGTGTTTATGAGAATAGGGAACCACGCTCGATAGCCACGTTTCAGTTTAGGATGGCCAGTGAGGAAGAAATTAAGAACGCGATATGGGAAACAAAATCAAATGCATCTGGTTCTGATGGCATATCTTTAACAATACTAAAATACTGCTGCCCCTTTTTGTTGCCCTTTCTGACGCATCTTGTCAATGTCTGCCTAGAAAGAAGTTATTTTCCCTCGTCTTGGAAGTTGTCAAATGTCCTGCCTCTGCCGAAGATCAGCAGACCTGAAAGTCATAGCGATTTGCGACCTATTTGTGTGCTGCCGTTTGTGTCCAAAATACTCAAGAGAATAATCTACGGACAAGTGAACGAATAT
The DNA here is from genome assembly GCA_030620095.1 of Kuschelorhynchus macadamiae. NCBI lineage: Eukaryota > Metazoa > Arthropoda > Insecta > Coleoptera > Curculionidae > Kuschelorhynchus > Kuschelorhynchus macadamiae. The sequence goes on from JAUTXW010000231.1 coordinate 37,141, forward strand.
TGCAGATCTTACAAAATAATCCCGTCATCTCAATTTGGCTTTCAAAAAGGTCATAGCACTGCTGCAGCTCTCTCTAGTGTTCTGGATACTGTGGTAGGGGACTTGAATGCTGGTCGTGTCTCGGGGCTGATACTGTTGGACTTCTCCAAGGCATTTGACACTATAAGTCACTCACTTCTGTGCACGAAGCTGGAGCATTACAGTTTTGATCATTTTGCTGTTAGCTTTTTCGGGTCTTACTAGTCTGATAGAACACAAAGAGTGGTACTTGACTGTGTCCCCTATTGTTCTTCAAATATTCGGCAGAAATTCTGGAGAACATCAATAGCTGCTCGTATCAGGCTTATGCTGATGACATTCAAATAGGTTTTAGTTCATGCCACATCACGTTGCCGAATATATTGTAAATAAACACTTGGAGCGCATTAACAACCTCTCTGAACTTCACAATCTTAAACTAAACCCGTCAAAATCTGTTGTAATCTACTTTGGGGGCCTGGGGGCGGACAGAGTTAAACCAGCCATGGACTTGCAGATAGCGGGTATGTCTCTTAAAGTTGAAAACGTGGTGAAATCTCTAGGACTATTGATAGATGATCACTTAAAATTCACGCTATATATTAATTGTCTGCTGCAAAAATCTTTTCGAAATTTGAAACTTTTATACGCTAATCGACATGTGTTATCCAAGAAACTCAAAACTGTATTGTATCAGTCGTTAGTTTTGTCGTTTTTTAACTACTGTGATTTCGTCTATGGCCCGTTTTTAAATGTTATTCAACGTAACCGTATTCAGAGAGTGTAGAACTCTTGCTGTCGCTTTGTGTGCTGCCTAAGAAAATTCGACCATATGTCTGAGCATTTCTATGGTTTGAACTGGCTCAAAATGGAAAAGCAAAGAGAGCTGCATTTCGCTTCGTTTCTACATATACTTATGACAACTGCGACTCCTCTGTATCTCAGAGAAAAGCTTACCTTGCGAGGTCAAATACGTGTACTTAACACAAGACATAGAGGGCTGCTGAGCATACCGAAACACTCGACTGCCTTGTTTAGGAGATGCTTCATGTATCAGGCCACGCACTTATATAACAAAATAAGAGTAGCTAGGTCTTTCGGCCTATCAGGCTAAATAGCGCCTTGTGTCTGATATATTTGTATATTTGTTTATTTCTCTAAATGAAAAGACGTTTATTATTATTATTATTATTATTATTATTATTATTATTATATATTTGTACGCCATTAGTATTGACAGACGTTAATATCCGTAAAACAGTTATTTTATCTTTTTCAGCCGTCCAACATGAACGAGGTCCGAGGAAGCCGAAGCTGCAACAGCTCCCCGGCAGCACCAATCCATCACATCATCAACCATCGACCACCCTTTCCTCTCATCCCCTTCAGTTACCCTTGCCAGAAGGGTCTGTTAGTAAAATAACACCCACTTCTGGAACACCTTTCCACTTTACGCACACCAGCCTGTTTGTTCCTCCTCATCATCCCTTGAAGGTACTACTACCACCTCCTCCTCCACCAGTCGGAAGTCCACCTGGGGGGCATTTGGATAACGGTGGCGCTGTTCCGCCACCTTTGTTTCATCATCCTCACTTACCTCCACCTCCTGGGTTATTGCATGTGTTGATGTCTGCCGAAAAGTGTCAGGTAAAAATCAGTGTTAAGATTATTCACTTATAACCTCCCTAGAGGTTGAATTATATTCGAGTCTCGTATTTTTTTGTAAATTCACAATTTTGATAAAAAAAATCGAGACCGAGAAAAAAAATTCGGTATTATTAAAAGCAAGCTCAGGGGGATTCGGTAAGAAAATTTCGAACTTATAGAAATTTGTAAATATAATTATTATGAAGGTACACTAAAATAATACACTAATTCAAATTAACTTAGTCAAAAAAATACACACTGAAAAAAAATATAGGTCAAGTTCAAGCTTCGATATTTTTCTTATTAATATATCGATTTCAATTTTTTTTTCGATGTTCGGAAAATCATCCCTTGGTAAATAATAGACGATATTCGAAAGAATAAAATAAATGTTAGTATACTGGGAAAGTCAATAAGTACGGAGTCATGTCAAATTGACAACTTTTTAACCGAATCTGTCCTGTTCTAGTTACAACATAACCTGTTAATAAGTGTAATCATTATTAACTATTTTTTTATTAACCCCTTATCAGCTTTTTGCGATTTTTTGGAAGAAAAGGTATCTACGCAAGGCGCATAAATGCTTATAAGTATACACTGTAAACATTCATACAGAGTAAAAAGAAAAAACATTCTAACCTTTTTTTGCATAAAGTTACCGTCATAAAGTAACAGCCTCGTAAAAAGCACGTTAACACCTCCGATTCATTTCAGGTATGTTTCATACTTTTGACAGGCATTTTTCTCAGGGTGATAGGAAAACTTCAAAGTTTGATAAAGTAAAATGAATAGATTTATTACTCTTGAGGACTGTATTTACGCTAAGGGCTCGCATGAGCAAGGAAGAACCCAGGTCGATATTGCCACACTTTTGGGAAAAAGTTAAAGTGCTATTTCAAAAATTCTGGCCAGATACAGGGAAACTGGGACGAATAGGAGAAGAGCGGGACAAAGAAGAAAAAGAATTACTATATACTCCGGCACAGGACAGATTTTTAAGAGTGCAAGCTGTTAGAAGTAGATTTACGTCCAGTGTCAAACTTCACAAAAGCTGCTGTTCGCGGGATTCGTTTAAGTAAACAAATGGAATTAAAGAGATTAGCAGAAGATTGCCTGAAGCCATATGAAGCCGCTATCGATCCCAAACTTCTACAGCAACAGACGTCAAAGGCTAGAGTTTGCTAGAGAGCATTTGCCATGGGGTACGGGTCAATGGGGTAACGTTTGATTTCACGATGGCCTGGTGAGCAATACGCTCAATGTAATTTTAAGACGTCTGTCAGTTAAAAAGGGTGGATTCGTGATGGTGTGGGGGCGGAATTAATTTAGAGGCAAAAACGGAACTTATCTTTACAGAACAGTTGACAACTGATCTATACATCACTGATATCCTCCAACCACATGTTGTACCATTTGCACCTTCCATAGGCAATGAGTTTTTATTCATGCTTGACAATGCAAGGCCACATGTTGCAAGAGTCGTGTAGGCATACTTAGAAGAGGTGGAGATCTCAGTGATGGACTGGCCAGCTCGAAACCCAAATCTTAACCCCATAGGCATTTGTGGGATCAGTTGGGCAGAAAAGTTAGAGCTTTAAATCGACCTCCTCAGACCCTGGCCGAATTGACGATATCGCTATCATTTCCCCCCATACCATTTTGGGGCAAATGGATCAGGACAGTGTAAGAAATCTATACATAGTGAGTATGTCAGACCGCCGTCAATCAGTTATTAATATAACAGGGGGACCTACGGGTTTTTAATGTTTGTTGCAGTTTTCTCTACAGATCATTTTTATTTTGTTACGTGTAATTAAATTTAGATTAATGTTGTAGCTTCGAATTTTTTCCTTTTTACCCTCTATGAATGTTTACCGAAATTTATTAATAGGTTATGTAATAACTAAAACAGACAGAGAAACCAGATGTCAATTTCTCTTCTTTTCTACAGATTCGGTTAAAAAGTAGTCAGTTTGACATGACCTTATTGACTTTCCCAGTATACTAATAATTTTTTATTCTTTCCAATGGCTCCTATTGACCTATTAACCATTGAATGATCTTTCAAACAGCGAAAAAAAATTAAATCGATCTATTAATAAGAAAAATATCGAAGCTTGAACTTGACCTATGTTTTTTAATATGCCATAATTGTTAAACGAAGTTTATTACGTTTAACTGTCTGTCGTTATTTCAGTGCAATTGATTGTATTATTAAAACAGAAGTGATTCTAATATGTCTCGTAAAAACTCAAGAAATTATGGTTCGTGGGATTAGGCCATGTCAAAATGAATTTACTATCCGATGTTTCGTCTTCAATTGCATGAGACATCTACAGGGATCTTTACTCCACGAGATCTGAACACTGAATGAACTCGGAGGCGTGGTTTTATAACCGACGTATGTTCGCTGAATTGTCACTGTTAAGATTGGTTTCCACGTGTGATGTAGACCGTGACCCGTACCTTTATTGAAATGTTTTATTTGTTTAAAAGTTTCAATAGATTCTCTAATTTTTCGTTTATAAAATGCTGGAACCGATGCTAGAACCTTGGTTTTCTTTATATTTATAATATGGTCAGTGGTATGCTAATGTTCAGCTACAGCAGATTAAACAATTTATTACTTTTTAATATATCGTTCATGTTCCTTAGGTCTAGTTGAAATAGAGCGTCCTGTTTCTCCCACATACACTTCTCCACAGGAACAAGGACTTTTATGTACTCCTTCTGTTTGGAAAGGTACAAGATCTTTCGGGGATCGCAAGCATTGTCCAATCTTCTTATGTGTATTAAAGATTGTACGTATGTTGGACCGCTGAAGTAATCGTCCTATTTTGTCTGTAATGCCATGTATATAGGGAAGAACAACACTATACTTATCATTCTCCTTCCGCGGAGTTGCAGTACTATATCGTTCAAATTACCAAGTAATATCTTCAATGCAATAGCCATTCCTTCTCAGAGCTTCTATCATTTTCGAAGTTTCCGATGTTAAAGAATCTTGATCAGAAATCGAAATAGCTCTGAATACTAGTGAGTTCACAACCGATTTCTTTTGTGCTGGATGGTGGTGGCAATTTGTATTTAAGTATCTATTTATATGCCTTTGATTTTCTATACACAGTCCTAATTAGTGATGTAAAATTCTCGAGCACGTATTTTAGGAGAATGTTCCCGGAGCACGAACGAGCATGAACGAGAACAAACGAGCATAGCAGTATTCAAAAACTTGATTTTTGTGTTTTTTGCTGAAAATGCTTAAAGTTCCCAATTTGCTGAAAATGCTCAAAGTTCTCTCCAAAAAGTGTCATTTTTCATAAGAATTATTCTAAATTGTAAATAACAAAATAAAACAAAAATTACTTTTAACTCAAACAAATCTTTATTTAAAAAAAACCAATCTTTATTTAAAAAAAGTGATCAGATCATCATAAGCATAAGTACGAGCATAAGTATGATGCATCAGTACTGTGATGTAAATACATACGAACTAAAAAAAATCTCATGTAAAAAAAATTAAACTCCATTCTGCAATAAACTGAAAACAAAATACACAAAATAATAACCATAAACAACTTTCAACCTATTCTAATCCAAGATCTATACATCAAGATCTTCGAAACTTTCTGACCCAACACTGCTATTTGAATCGTGGACACTGTAAGACTCAGTCTCCTCCTCCTCATCATCGGATTCGTCTATATCTGAAATCTCAGATTCTAAATGTATTAATGGATCCTGGACCTGATCACCCTGATTTATACTTGTAGCTGTGGAAGTTGTAGCAGTGGAGTCCGAACATTCAGGATTATTTACTCCTATTGCCGTTGAACAGCATTCTTTTTGGGAATCTTTGGCCATTAAATTCAGGTTGCAGGCAACATACGTGAGCATTCCAGCTCTTTTCACCGTCAAACGGTTTCGACGTTTAGTGTGGATAAAGGAATACCTACTAAAAGTCCGCTCAGTCGCTGCTGACGAAGGCGGAAGCGTCAAAATGCTCACTGCTAAATCTTTAATAGCAGTTTTAGAGCAGTATCCCTGCCACCAGGTTATTGCATCCATTTTGCCAACAACAGTCCATAAATAACCCTTCGCGAATGCTTCGGTATGTGCTATGTATTGAGCTAGTTCAACTACAATCGCACTTTCTTGGGAACGAAAATTTTCATTAGTTGCAGCCAGTGTGTTAATAAAATCTATCCCTAAAAAAAAATTGATATTATTTTAGATCCCAGATTTCTGCCTACGTTGTTGTGTGTTGTGGTTTGAAGTGTAGTTATGTATTAAGTTGTGTGTTCTGTATTATTGGTACTTGCGGCCTTTCTTACCTTCACAGTGTTCTTCAGGTGTCAAATGCATTCCTTGATATTTTGGGTTTAATATATTAGCAGCTAAATGTACTCCACAAATAACTTTGTTTTTTCGATCGCTGAGATTTTGGATTAAAGTTTTTTCTTCTTGATTGGTGATCGGTAGCCCAGGTACCTCTTTAAGGAAGACATCATGGAGTTCGTAAAAGGCTTCTATAACATCACACATTTGCAGGTTATCTCCTTCCAGCTTTGTTATCTACTTTACGATAGGTGTCAAAACTCTCATCATCTTCTCAACCTTGATCCAAAATATATCATCATCAAGGCAATTTTTTTTTCACTCCTGAGCTTAATTTATCACTAACATCTTCCGAAATAGCTAACATTTTTAATATTTGTCTGGTACTCCATACACTTCAGGATAGATCCCCACCGAGTTACCACAGGTAATTTTAAAGCTACTGTCTTACTGGTTTTTTCTACTTGTAATTTATTAAATGTAGCAAGAACAACATGTGAGTTCGTTACTTCCTTAACAATTTGTTTACACTGACCCTCAAAATTTTTTAACGATCCAGATTTCATTATATCTCCAATCAACAAATTTAAGGAATGGGCAACACAATCATACTCGATGATGCCAGTCTTTTCAGCAACAATCTTTCTTGCTTTGACTTCTGCAGCTGCGTTGTCTGTAACAAGACCTAATACTTTTGACTGTCCTATTTCCAATATCATTTCTAATAGTTGATTTGCTATATAATCTGCTGTTTGTTTTTCTGTTTCCGTAGAAAAGCTTTTGTAGAGCATGGGCCGTGGGGTTGTAACAACTACATTTATTATCGGATCATTCCTAAAAATAATATTTGTTAGTAAATTGTTTTCAATTTTCAAAAGAAAATGGCAGCATGTCAAAATTTTAGCAAGAAATTACAGGTAAAAATGTAAAATAACTTGACCCTTTTCCATTAAAGATTTTAAGAGTTTGCAAAAAATAAGCGTAATTTAATACTTTTTACTACGAGCGTGCGGAAATGTCCACTTTCCCGCACTCATTTGAGTGTGGAAATTTTCACTTTTCCGCACTAGTGCGGAAAACTTATTTTTTTTGGGAATATGTACCTTAAAAAATTAATGAAAGAATATTGGCATTTCAAGTTTTTATATTGAAACCCTGTACCCGATGATCTTTTATATTTTGCACCCCACCTTATCAGTTATTTAAATATAGGTCAAAAACTTTAAATACAAGAGTTTTAGGTTTAATATTTAGAATAGAAAAAATTATATTCTTACTTTATATTGGACCAACTATCACATTGTATTCCAATGGTTTTGGCATTTTTTATTTCGTCTTTTGTTTGGTCTTGAGCCAATTTATACTGTTCATTTAACAATTTGTTGGAAATGATGTGCCTGGTTGGTAGCCTGTAGCTCGGTCGTATTTTTTTAAAAAACTTACACCAATGTGGCTTTTCGGTGATTGAAAGTGGTGTGCCACTGGCGTATATTGCTCTGGCTAGTAATCCATCCAAGTCTTAAATTAAAAAAAATCGTACTATACCCTGTAATATTTTTTTAATCGAAACGAAACAAAATAAAAACTCATTTTTTAACAAATAATGTCAAAACTAGATTTTTTTCTGTACGCCTTGATGGTCCAGTTCCAAATTAAATGTTATTATTATTTTTAATGCTATTTAAAAAAATAGCACATGGTAAAAATATTTTTAAAAATTGACAATCAATGCCTAAGTTTGTTTTTTAACCATTTAAACAGTTTAACAGTACAAAAAGTAATTGACTAAAGCGCCCTCAAAGCTCTAATGTTACCTATCTGTATCTGCGATTTTTTTATCTACTTACTTTCTCCTTATTATCAACATTATCAAAAAACATTTTCAGGGTACCACTAGCGGTACCACCTCGGGTCCTATTTGTGGAGGAACTAGGAGCAAATTTTGTTGCCAACGAAAGTGACGATGATGTTGGTTTTTTGTCTGTGTCACTGTCATACTTGTCCTGATTAGATAACTCTATCGATTTCTTCTAAAATGTTAATAAATTGTTTTCTTTTTGTACAAAATAAATGTATAAAATAATATAATTAGGTATATCATTCTTGCTCTACGCCACAAAATACCTATACGAAATTTCATAGCTCAGTACTTACTTTCCACTTCCACAATTTGATTGTCTTTCAGCATTTGAACCCTTACAGGTTCAGGACATTTTACACATTTTTTTAAATGGTTTGTCATTCGTGTGGCATGCCGGCTGTATTCACAATTGCAAAATTTGCAACAATAAATGTCTTTCCCATTTCGTTTCTTATGTAAAAAGAAATCAAATACCCCACACTTTCTTCTAGGCATATTTAAAAATGAATTTGAAGTGAAAACTGAGGGAATTTAAAATGCAATATGTAATTAAGTTTCCCGCGGAAAACAAAAAAGATGCCACAAATTCCACAATCCAACCACCTTACGCAACGAATTAAATGCGCCAACTAAATACCAAATTTTAGAATTAGGTCAAACAAGAACGTAAACAAACGTCCAAAAAACACCGCCACAATATACGCGGAATAGCCTGTTACAGTGTTGCCGAGAGTAGCTGAAAATTCTCTGGAGAACGTTCGCGCACGATAGATCGTGCGGACGCGAGAGAACGATCTATCATGCTCGCACGAACGATTTATCGTGCGCGAAACGTTCGCGAATATTCGCTACAGCACGAAGGGAACGTTCCCCCCTTTACATCACTAGTCCTAATGTACCATTTTCCTTCTTTTGAACGACACTTCTAGAAAGAGAATCGTTGCATCACTACTTCGATGTTGTTGATTAAGGTAGTCCAGAAATATGAGGAGATTTTCCTGACCATGAGGCTAAACAACAAAAGTATCATCTACATGTCTGAACCATTATTTAGGTTTCAGTGGAGCGGATGTTTAAGCAATATCCTCACAGGCCTCGATAAAGATATTCGCTACTACAGATGATAGAGGAGGTTAATGTTTGGTAAATTCTAACTAACTTAAATAATAAATAAATTAGTGGTAAAGGTTTGTTTTGTATATAGATTGTTAAGTTAATGCGTCACTTTTATGAATATTTGAACATTTTCATAGAAACGCTGTATATTTCAAACAAATCAAAAGAAATTGGATTTTTTTATTTTGTTAAAGATCATTTTGGTCAGAAGCAAAAAAAAAATTAAAAATTTTAAGGGTTAGGATTTTTTTGCAAAAATGCAACACGCACATATGCAGACATGCAAGTAGAGGCACATACCAAACAGAAAACCATTTTAAAACTTTGATGATTAATTCTTGACACACTATTTTTAGCCAGCAGTTTAGGCTAATATACCAGTAAAATACATTAGTACTTTTATTATAAGCACGTAGTTTTAAGATTAGCTTTTAGTTTGCACTTGATAATGGCTAGTTATACTGTAGCAGTTGAAACGTTGTGAAGAAATTAACAATATAGAAGGCAATGCAAGTCCGACAAGTAAAAAAATTGTTTTCAGGAATTGGTTTGGGGTACGAAAATCTCCCAGCTTGAGTCATCAGCTTCAGAATCCAGTAGTGGGTTAAGTATGTCGAGCCCGGGACTTCCTCTAGCTCAGTTAAGTCCGACTCTGCCTCCACCACTTCCTTTGACACCGACTTGGGAAATGTTGCAGGTAAATAATAGTTTCCATTTTATAGAAATCCAAATTTTTGTTTCATTTTTAAAGAAATTATCAATAGTACTGAAATTCAAGAAAGCATATATTGGTTCCTTCGAAACTACTTGAAACGCTGACTGTTATACCGGGTACTCCATCTCGTGTCTGGAGAACGAAAAGAAAAATAAATTAGAAATTTTGACTACGGCCTAGTTTTTAAAAATAATTTCACGTTTGTAGTGTTGTCAGATCTTCTGGTAACTGCTATGAACGTTGGAATTTTAAATGGGATACCCTGGTAGTTTAATTTATTTTTAGATTCTTCGAAATAATCTAATTTTTTTGTATGGGATATTTTTTCATTTCTCTTAACGTTTCTTAAATATTAATTATTTTGTGTTTTTTTTCACCAAAACTATGTGAATTGAAACTTCAATATTTTCGTTTCCAGATGTCAAATCAATGTAAAATGTTAATATTATCTAATCAACATGTTGTACTTTAATTGTAGCAACATAGGATCGCCAACTTTTGTATATAGTGTCCTAAAAATTAACTGCAATTCAGATCTTATAAATTTGATCAAAAGCGATTTTTTTTAAATGGGATACCCTGTATATTATTGAAGCTTTGAATAGAGTGAACAAATTAATTTTTTTTCATATAAGGTGTGTTCGATTTATAAGCGATTTTATGAATAATTGCTATTAATATTCGACAAGACATTAAAGATCTAAAACGCCAAGTGTGCTATGATATAGCAATGCAATACGTAACGATGGTGGCATGACATGTCTCAGTTTTTAGTTTGTCAGATTAAGTAAGCGAAAACGGAGAATACTTAATAGTTATTCAAATGCGGATATTTTAAATTTGTTTTATATTCACAACGATTGTCAAAGAATTGTTGCAAGAACCTGCAGAAGGTTTAACTCTTATTTTCCGAATTTATCGCCAATGAACCCAAGGAAATTTTTCAGAACTGAAGGTCTTCCTCTCTCTCTCTTCCATACAGTGAAGACAAAGTCCGTCACCCCCGTCTACCTTTTGAACCTCCCGGTATATTGCAACGAAATTTGAAACGATAATACATACAAATTCTCCATTAAAAAAAAACTGCTTTAAAATTGTCAAGAAGACAGCTGAGTGCAGTTTCAAAAATTTGACTTATGAAAGGGGAGGGCGGATGATATATCATTTTAAAGGTCCTTTTATTCTTAACTCAACCCCGATTTTGGAAACATTTGATTCAGCAGTTCTCAAATGATGACCAATAATCAATGGTCAATACTCCATACTAACTAAAGCACGAAAATGAAATAAAAAATATTTTATTTAAATTAGGAAAAAACTAATAAAACGAATATTAGAAAACTGAACAAAACAGAAAAGAAAATAACCAAGGGGTGTAAAATCTGGCGAGCGAGCTGATCACTCGTCAGACCTCGGCGACCAATCCATCTATCCGGATAGGTCGCATCCAAGCCATTTCTAGTGTCTCTAAAATAATGTGGCGGATCACTATCGTGTTAAACCAGGTGCCAAAGTGGAACTGATTTGGGTTTTGAGCAATAGCGTTATCAATAAGCGAAGTGATGGTATCCTGCAGCATTCAAAGATATGTGGGGCCGTTTAAAATTCCTTTCAAAAATATGGGCCCTATGATATGGTCACCCAAAATACCTGCCCAAACATTAATTTTTTGAGGAAATTGGGCATATCTTTCTCGAAACACATGGGGTTTTCATCACTCCAATATCTACAATTTTGAGTGTTGACTTTTCACATTCAGGCAAAAGGTGTTCACTATCACTAAAACAAGTATGGCGCTGATAATTGAAATTTGCTATGATAATTCTTCCCAAAACTCTAGTCGCCTGTCAGAGTTGTCTTGGGTTAATTCGTGAACAGTTCTCATTTTATAACAATGAAATTTATTGGATTTAAAAATGTTCTTAGCAATCGAACGCGAAATATTGCATGTCTCCACTTACTTAGTGCATTGCCTAGGATTTACGACCGTTTTCGCTAATTTTGTACCTCCTAGATCTGGGGTATCTTTTACAGTTTCTATTACTTGAAATTTTGACAATAAATGAGTCAGCCTCGCCAAAAATGATAAGTGCTTCGATTTTATCTTCTAACGAACTACCCATTTCAATTAAATGATATTTTCAAAAACTTTTAAAACACTTGAAAATCACATTTCAAAATGTCAAATATTAGAAAACCAAACCAACGACAAATAATTGTTGTATTTGGTATCAGAAAATCAAATTTAAAACTGTTAATGGTCATCATTATGAATGAAATGTTTTCAAAACCAGGGGTTTTGCCTAAAGTTTGATGTACCAATAGTTTTGAGAGAACCGCGAAACCATCATGACGACTGCTATTTTTGTCTCGTTAATATTAAAGACATAAATAGAAACAATAGACACAAATGGACATATCCTGATCTAGATTCTGCAAGAAGGCCTGTAGCGCATTCGGAAGAAATACCCGTTCCATCATTCAGCAGTCTACCCGAACTGACAAAAGATGATACAGAAACATCAACGTCTGACGAAGTTTAAAGAATTCACTCAGAAAACGACAGCGAATTTGAAGCAGATTTAGCAACTTCGCAATGTTTCAATCAAGAAGAACTAAACGATCTTATAAGAGACCTGAATCTCTCAAAGGAATCCGCTGAATTACTTGCATCCAGATTAAAAGAAAAAATCTACTTTGTCCAGGTACTAATATTACATTTTGTCGCAAAAGAGATAAGGATCTGCTGCCTTTTTTCGCTCAGGAAAATGACTTGGTATTCTGTTACAATATAAAAGGGCTCTTAGAAAAAATGGGTTTGCCTGAATACACTCCAGATGATTGGCGCCTTTTTATTGACAGTTCAAAACGTAGTTTAAAATGTGTTCTTTTATATAATGGTAACAAATATGGTTCAATTCCTATTGGTCATTCTACTACCATGAAGGAAGAATATGAAACAGTTGCATTAGTTTTCAGAAAAATTAAATACTTGTTTTTTGTGCCTTTGGGACAGCAGAGGTAAAAATGAGCACTGGGTTAACAAAAATTGGCCTTCAAGAGATGTCATGATTCAAAGAAAACAAAACGTGATCAACGAACCTTTGGTTTCAAGAGAAAAAATCTTACTTCCGGCTTTGCATATCAAGCTAGGCCTAATGAAGCAATTTATGAAGGCTTTAAATCGAGATGGAAATTGTTTTGGGTATTTGTCACGTAAATTTCCTGGCATTAGCACGGAAAAACTAAAAGCTGGTATATTTGATGGTCCTCAAATAAGGCAACTTGTTAAAGATCCACAATTCACCACATCAATGAACGAGACTGAATCTAACGCTTGGTGTTCATTTGTTCAAGTAGTACAAAATTTTCTTGGCAATCATAAAGCAGAGAATTACGTAGAATTAGTGGAAACTATGCTTTCAAATTTTAGTGTTCTCGGCTGTAACATGAGTATAAAAGTTCACTACCTCCACAGCCACCTTTCGATCGTTTTGCAGAAAACTTAGGTGATTGTAGTGAAGAACAGGGGAAAGATTCCATCAGGATATTAAAACTATGGAAGATCGTTATCGAGAACAATGGGATAGCCACATGATGGCGGACTACTGCTGGAGCCTTCATCGAGACTGTCCTAGTAAACTCCATTCTAGAAAATCATATAAAAGAAAATTTTTATGTGATTAGTGACTAATGTAATTATGTAAATTAAGTTTTTACAATAAATACTTAAACTCATGTGTCTTTGTAGTAATATTATATATTATAATATTATATATTATAACAGTTATAACGTAAAATATATACACATTTTTTTTTTAAACTAGATCTGATAGACAAAATCTGAGAACTTTTTTACATTCTGCATCCAAAAATTACCCAGGAATCGTTAAAAAATATATTATCGTTCCAAATTTCCTTGCAATATACCGAGCGGTCTTTATATTATAGGACCATCGGTTCTGAATAGGTAAGTACTAAAGATGGGCATTTATACAACAATGAAAATATATCGATAACGATAATATACGATAAGCACCGATAGACATCAAATAATACTAAATAATAGAACTGTCAATAGTTAAGCAATTAATATGAAAATTAGTTATAAAAAAGGGTACATTTTAATTTATGAAGTTGAGGACATTTTTTTGGATGCCTCATTTATGTTTCTGATTTTTTTACAAGACCCTAGGAATATAGTAATGTCCCCCAAAAACGGCTTTTATCGCAACTATCGTATTGAATTACACCCTGTATAATTGAGAAATTGTTTTTTTAACGGTTGCATTCCAAGAGGCATATTCTTAAAAGATCGGGCATCATTTTACGGTTTCCCGCATTTAAACCGGGTTTACAATCTTCGGTCTCTGATGGTTTCTGCTTTCTTTAATAGATCTTAGATTGGGGGCTGTATTTCACAAGATACATCTAAATGCAGTGATCTAAAATAATATTTTCCTTTTCGTTGACAATTCTTCCTATTTTAGCCCTGGCCAATAAAAAAAAATCTCTATATAGGATATTATTTCTTGTTAGCCGAGTATAAATTAGGCTGTATAAGTAAATTGCCATATAGGTCGAAAACGAAAACATAATTAACTTTTCTGTCTTAGCGTCATATTTTATGGAGTGTTTTTAAAATTAAATTTGCCTTTTTTGTTATCATGCAGACAAATTTAAAATTTATCAAAATGTATGTTCCAAAATAATAAACAGTATGAGGATAATGTAGTAATAAAGAAACAATACGAATTTTCTTAATTTGATTTTTATATGATTTTTCTTTGAAAGTCGAGTTCATTAAATTACGCTGGCCGACAAGATTTTTCTAACACAGGTCAGCTCATTATTTTCACAATGAAAATACCCTCCCAATAATAAAAAAAATATTTTTAGGAAAGCCCTAATACGTACCATTTTTTAATAGCCTAATTAGAACCTTTTATATTGGCAGGTAAACAATTTTACTGTGGGGCGGCTAACATGGGTTCATTTTTATTTTCTTTGTTTATGGGACAGTCGTGGAATAAATCAGCATTATGTAACAAAAATTTGACCAGAAAGAAGAGAATTTCAACCGGGATCTCAAAATGTTTATACTTCTTGTTTATCCCAAAAATGTTCTTCCAATAATAAAAAAAATATTTAGGAAAGCCCTAATACGTACCATTTTTTAATAGCCTAATTAGAACCTTTTATATTGGCAGGTAAACAATTTTACTGTGGGGCGGCTAACATGGGTTCATTTTACAACGGAAAAATTACATAGAATGGGTTGTTTACAGCGTTAGACATAAAATAAACGTTAAACATCACTCTTCTGTTGAGCTTCAAATTGAGTGGTTCTCTGTGTATCAATAAGCAAGTGTATGTGAAGACGAGAAAATCGGGTCAAACGTGCCGAAGTTGCAAAATTTCTCCTGGCAAATTTTGTCATATTTGTGGTGAATTTCTGGGGATATCACAATCCAGGCCATTTTCCGAAAATGTAAACAAAGCTTACTTTAAATATTTTGCTTTGTTAATTGGGGATCAAGATAAGCGGTGGGCTCCCCATATGTGCTGTGTTAATTGTAGGGTATCATTGGTGCAATGGATGAAGGGAAAGAGAAAAAGTATGCCTTTTGCAGTTCCAATGGTATGGCGAGAACCCACCAGTCATTCTGACGGTTGTTATTTTTGCCTAACAAAGACTGAAGATTATTCTTCATTATTAAACTTGGGATGATGAAAAACTTTGTGAAGGCTTTGAATAAAGATGGTGATGGATTTAAATACCTAAGACAAGTCTTTCCCCAGTTAAGTGATGAATTAAAATGCATAAAAGAAGGCATTTTTATTGGGCCACAAATCAGGATACGGAAAAGCTTACCAGGCAGGAACTCAAAGCATGGAATTCATTTGTTAATGTAGTAAGAGGATTTTTAGGCAACAATACGGATGAAAATTATGAACAATTAGTTAATGAACTCTTAGATGCCTATAAAGCGCTTAGTGCCAGAATGTCATTAAAAATTCACTTCCTCCATTCCCATCTGTCATTTTTTCCTAAAAATTTGGGAGCTGTTAGTGACGAGCAGGGTGAAAGGTTTCACCAAGATATCAGAACAATGGAAATTCGGTACCAAGCACGATGGGATCCATCCATGATGGGTGACTACTGTTGGTTTTTGAAGAGAGAAGATAGGGCAACTCATAAACGGAAAAAATAAAGTTTAATTAGTGTTTTAAGTTAATATTTTTCTCGTTAGATATGTGATATGTTTAATAGGCGAAAACTATAAACATAGTTAAGGGTTAAGAATTTTCTGAAATCATTTTTTCTCTAGATATTAAGTATCGTAATATACAACTCTAACCAGAAAACCCTACGTGCTACAACTTTCTATTTGTCATTTTCGTATTTGGAATAGTCCATTCATTTATTAGACAAAAAAAAATTTTTTTGCTGGAATTATCTAAAATCAGTGATTTGTGAATCCCGTCTTGTTTTCTTATTAGCAAGAATAAATTGTGATCAGAAAATGTTGATGTGCCCATTGCTTTTAGCATCCGGGATTCGAAAGAGCTAATTAAATATGTTGAACATTTTACTTCCACCATTATGAATTAGACAAGATACATAAAACGCTTCATCTTTGACTATCTACTGATAACTGCAATGACATGTTGAATCTACATTCGAACCTCTTCGCATTTAGGTAATTAATACCTTAGCTGGACCTCCTGAAGAAATATTTTCCTATTGTCGCCCGAACCCTATTAGCAAAAATGCCTTAAGTTTTCTATTTTCGGTTTCCCTATTACCACCGTCAAAAATTCTTCATAGTCTCAATTGAGGGAAATTTTATTTTGAACCAAAAATGTTTGTTGGGGTTGCTTTGTCTAAATTAGAAAAGTCACTAGAAAACTATTATTTAATTAGCTATTCTGTTTAAAATAGAATCCTGTTGCGACGCTTCCAATAAAATTCGGGAAACGAGTACAGGACTAAACCCCCTATCGTTCAACCACAAGTCGGTGTATCGGGAGCTTGCAGGATGGGAGGTCCTTTTTACGGAATTGACTTTCATTCGCGGTGACTTCTCGACTGCGAATTTCCCGTTGGTCCCGCGAAATATCAACGGCATATTTGCGGAAACGCCCATTTGGGGCTTAATAAGAAAACGGGGACTGTTTTTTTAGCCAATTAACATAGTTGTGATTAAATATTTTCGGAATTCTAGTGGATTCATTATTTAAGAAAAAGTTATCATAGGTATTACTCCACAATGTACGCCCCAATTCTAACTTGGGTTTGCTATAAAGGTACCCGAGGAATGATACTGAAAAATATCTAGTTTTCCGGGCGTTTCCGGAGAACGTCTACCACCATCTTCAGTAACTAACAAATAAAATACTAAGAGAATTAAATTCTTCTTTTTTTATACTAGAAATCTTATCGAAATGCAAATCTCTGACAGAATATTAATTTAAAGGTATTATCTTAATTGGGTATGCAGCCTTAGAATAGAATAGGATATAATACAGAAACACACACACATTTCGTACACAGGGACCTCAAGAAATTAAAATATAATTTATAATAAATAAGCAAAAACAATACAACCAAAATAAAATATAAGGTATAAATAAAATATAAAGAACGGGTGATTCAAAAGTAAGCGTTTTCCGTTTGGGGGTATAATCCTTGCGTAAAAATAAGACAGAAAGTTCCTATTAACATAGGTCCGGAAATGATTCCTAGAGGAACTACGCCCATTTTTAAGGGGCACCCTAAAAACGACTTTTTCGCGATATTTTTGAAACCGCTTATAGTTAAATTTTGAAAATCGGTGTGCTGTGTAAACATTTGATGCTGAATCTTATTCTGAATTCAGATTTTCAAATTTTTTGTCTGAGGCGTCACATACCGGGAAGGTTAAGGGTGAAGATAACCCTATTTTTTTTTCCTTTATTTTATTGCGATTTTGTTTAGAAATTATTAAATTTCAGACTTTTCTACGTAACTCTAACTAAATATTTACTACGTAGTTGAATTCGCTAAGGCTAGAGCGTACCGTTTACGAGAGAATTGACTCTAAAAATTATCTGATTCTTCTATGTTTATTCAATAAAATTCTGCATCTAACATTTAATACCGAGTGAGTACCTACCATAGATAGAACACACTTTTTTATTACCATAAATACAAGTCGTCTGATAACGAAGGTAAGTTTTTATGCTTTCAGAAATGTTCTGACTGACAAACATGTGGTTAACTGTGACACAGTGACAGTGTATGCAGGGGCGCCGGCAGAAAATATTTCAGGGGGGGCAAAAATATTTTAGGTGAAGGAGCAAATGATACATCTTTTTTTATTTATATGAATATTATATTAACATAAAAATACAAACCAACGCTAAAAATATCTAAGAAAAAACTAATTTTAACCTTCTTCGGTCTTGAGAAAATTTATCAAGTACTGTCTCGATAAATTTGGTTTTATCGCTTTCAATTTTTTTTCTATGTACACTAAGTAGACATAAACCGGCTAAACGATTCTCTCCCATTGTTGACCGTAGCCAAGTTTTGACTCTTCTTAGAGTACTGAACGATCGTTCAATTGAACAAATCGTAGGTGGCAAAGAAAGAAATATTTGTATTGCATTAGCAATTGCGGGGAAGAATTGGCATTCCTCTGTGAATAATGTAAAAAAGTCTATGTCATCGGGAATGTTTTTATTTTTCCACATATCCTTCCATGTAAGACATTCTGCCTCAAAATTTTCAATATTGTACTGCTCTATTATATTTTTTATGATTTCATCATTTAAATTTAAAATATTTGATGGATGCAAATTTACCAACGAAAAAGCAGTTGTTGTATCTTGAGAAAATCTTGTTGTTAATGAGCTGATCAGGGAATCTAAATACGGATTAAAAATAGATATTCTAAAATATGCCTCAGGTGAATCCGCTAAGACATTTGTTCTCATCGTTTGACGCTGTGTTATTCTGGGCATTTCAAATTCTATGTCAAATATATTTTTGAAATCATGACATTTTTTAAATATTTCTGAAAAAACTACATTTGAATTTTCCCGGTCTCTTTGAAAAATGCGTAATAAAACGTCAATATGTTTTTTTACAGAAAGAAGATTTATAGACACTCCTTGCAAACTATTTGTAATTGGTTTCAATTGTGAAGAATATTTTGAAATTATCGTCAGGCATATCAAAAAAACTGGTTCTGATGTAGAAATAAATAACTGGTGAGCTTTTTGTCTAGTTTGGGTATTGAAATTTAGATCCAAAGAAATATTTTCTAAAGTTTCCTTTATAGTAATAAAATTTTCAGAAAATATTCTTATTGATTTATATTTGGCTGACCACCTAGTCTCTGATAGAAGAGGAATATTGGTAACAAGTGACCTTCGCTTTGGACTTTCTCTAAAAAATTTAATTACTTCTTTAATTACAGCTATACTGTTTTGAATTTGTGGTACTGCATTAAGGTCATTTACAACAAGATTTAGCCGATGAGATGCGCAATGAAAAAATGTTGCCTTAGGATATATATTTCTTATTAGGTTTTGAACACCATTTTCCTTCCCCGCCATAGTAGAACAACCATCAAACCCTAATCCTACTAGTTTGTCTAAATTCAGACCACATTCCCTAGCATAATTTAATAGAGTATCCGCTATTGATTGTGCAGTCTGTGATTTTAACTCGGCAAATCCAAGAAATTCTTCTTTTATAATGTTATTTTTACCTATATATCTGACTCCAATAGATAATTGTTCAATCCCGGCAATATCTGCTGTTTCATCCGCCAATAAGGAAAACGCATTGCAGTCATTTACTTCACTAACCATCATGTTTCTTAAAACTTCACCACATATTCCTATTATTTCGTTTTGACACATATGAGAAGTATATTTGGCATTTTTTTTGCAGGTGTTCAGATGTTGTTCTAATACTTCGTCTCCGCTTTCCACTCTAAACTTAAGAAGATCTTCGAAATTTCCATCATGTGATTCTTTTCCTCTAAGAGCTATATCGTGCATTCCACAAAATAATATGGATGAAATAATAGGCACCAGTTTTTTTCTATTATTTTCAACTAATAATTGTTCCTGCGTATTTATTTGTTCTACTACGGCACTGGCTTTTCCAGTTACAATTTTAATGAAATTTGTTGCTTGAACTACAGATTTCAGACTCGCTTTTTTCTGTAATTTTGCACATTCACTTTGTATTTATTAAACTTTTTTTATAAAAGCCCTTTGAAAACCTCTATGGATGGCTGGAAATAAAAAGTTAGGGCTTTTGAATAAAATCATATTTTTCATTCTATCCTAAATGCTCTTTTTCTTTCGCCAAAACCAACATCATCCTTGAAGTTATAATTAGAAAACGGTGTAAAAGGATTCACTAAAAGATTGTATTTGTCATTGATGTTGAAATAAAAAGTCCTAAATCATATTTTTCAGGTTCACCAATACCTGATTCCGGTGATTTGTTGATTTGTGTACTACACGAAGACCTAGTGCTGGAGCTGGCTATCGAATTTGGGTGTTGATCTGGTTCTGGTACTGGCAATGGCGTGTCATTATCGAAACTTATTTTGTTTGTTAATTTTTTTTTTCTGTTTGTTGCACACAATTATCACTAGAGCTTTCAGAACCAGAAACAGGTATTTTTGTTTTAGTTAAAAACTTTCTAATATCCATTTTAAAAATATATTCTATTGATTCTATTGGTAATAATAACCACCACCTTCCACCTAACGACAAAATACATACAAATGAAAAACAATACTAATACTAATCAAAATAGGCTTACCAAAACAATGTAGGTACACCTCACTTCTTTAAATCAAATCAATAAATAAGATCGAATACGAGGTCTTCGAGGTCGAATATCCTATTGTCAATATATTTATGTATATATAGTAACCACCACCTAACGATAAAATTCCAATCAAAAAAACAAATACTAATAATTAAAATAAACTTACCAACAAAAAATTTACACCTCGCAATCGTATTCTCAAACTAAATTGTATTGGAAATACACTGAAAGTCAAGCTAGGTATATCTAAATAAAATCTTACTTCCAGAAGAACTAAAACAATGCCGAATTGAACGATGCAATTTCTATTAGACTATTAGGCTGTTAAAAATCACATCTACAAGTCGTGGTAATCTCCGCGTGTCGTGGGATTCCCCGGCCCCGGCGCCGGCGTTTCAAGTTTAGTCGGTAACTAGTGATGTCGCGCTTAATTAGGGAGTTCCTATACCGCGTGTTGTGTCGAACACAAAACGGTATTATGCAATTTTGCTCATTGTCTTTTAACTGTATGATTTTCCAGGGGGGGGGCAACTGCCCCCTCTTGCCCCCCTCAGCCGGCGCCCATGATTGTATGTTAAATTTTTTACAATTTTTCAATAATAAGGCTTTGTTGAATTTGTACTAATTACCCATACCTAAAGAATTACGTACAGAGGTTCTGAAAACAAAAATGGAATTTACCTATCAAGAGCAAGCCGATATTCATATTTTGTTTGCGAGGACTTTTGGGGATTACAATGAAGCAAGGCGGTTGTACGAAGAGGCATTTCCTAATCGACGTGTACCCCACCGTTCTGTGTTCGCAAGAGTGGATCGTAACTTAAGGAAAACAGGTTAGTTCAAAAAATTAACTACAATGGTGTCCCGTAATAATGTAATTACGTTTTTCCTTAGGAAGTTTTCATAGTGTTGGGCGACCGAGGAATGCTAGAACACTAGCATTAGAGGAACGAGTGCTAGATCGTGTTGAAGAAGATTCCTCTCTAAGTACGCCTGTCATTGCAAGTGAAGAGGGCTCCTCTCAGGCAACTGTATGGAGAATTTTGCACGAGCTGTTGCTTTACCCATACCATATCCAACGGGTTCAGGCATTGGAAGCACGAGATTTTCATCTGCGTGTACAGTTTTGTGAGTGGCTTCAACAACAACGAGTTGCCGTCGCCTACGATTTTGAAAAGAGAATTTTATTTACCGACGAGGCCGGCTTTACAAGAAATGGAATATTCAATTTTCATAACAACCACGTATGGGAGGATGAGAATCCTCATGTTATATAGTACAGAGAGGACATCAGCAACAATTTAGCTTAAATGTGTGGGCGGGAATTATTGATGAGTATTTAATAGGACCCGCATTTTTACCGCAACGGTTAAATGGACAAAGTTACACACATTTTTTACAAACTGAATTACCAGAATTATTAGAAAATCTGCCACTTCAATTACTAGCAGAAATGTGGTTTATGCACGATGGCGCCCCCCCTCATTTTAGCATTGTCTAATTGGGACCAGTATCATGGCCACCACGGTCTCCTGACCTAAATCCACTTGATTTTTATTTATGGAGACACTTAAAACAACTAGTTTATTCCCGCCCAATACCTAATGTTGAAGTTTTGAGACAAAGGATACAAGAAGGCTTTCAGCTTTCTACCACGTGTGCATCGCAATTTAATAAAAAGATTAATAGCTTGTCGTGATGCTAATGGCGATCATTTTAAACATTTCCTGTATAAAATAATAATAAAAAATGTGTCCTACGGTAAGGGGTAAACTTTCGTTTAGCAGTAATCACCTATGTAAGAAATTTTTGTTTATTTAGTATTTAGAGGCCTCCCTAAAAAAACATTACAAACATTTTTCTGCGTAAATGCGTCATTTTTATTTTTTTGATAAAATATTGTAGGCTTTAGAATAGCCGATAACAACGAATACTTTAATTTGTTTAACATTCTAAATATTATTCTGAATAAAAGTATACAAGAATACGTTTGCGGGCAAAAAAATTATTTCTAATTTTTCGAGGATTTTTTAAAATTATTTTTAGGTTAGGCTAGTTAACATAACATAACTTGACTTAATTCAAGCTAACATAACTAACCTAAACTAACTTAACCTCACTTCACCTACGATAAACTAACATACAAAGTAATCTACAATACTTTATCAAAAAATGAAAATGACTTATTTCTGCAAAATGTTTTTTGTGGATCTACGTTTACAAAAACGGCTTAAATGTAAAACAAAAACATGTTCTTATGTACCTGATCTCGGTTATTCTAAAGTTGTGAAAATGAAAATGGCGTATTTCCGCAGAAACTTTTTTGGGATTTTCTGTTTGGAGAGTCTTTTAAATACTAAATAAACAAAAATATCTTGCATAAGTGATTTCGGCTAAACGGAAGTTGAACAATGGTAGGTATTAGTACGATTAATTAAATGTTAGATGCAGAATTTTAATGAATAAACATAGAAGAATCAGATAATTTTTAGAGTCAATTCTCTCGTAAACGGTACGCTCTAGCGAATTCAACTAAGGGTACCTTTTTTACGTAGAAAAGTCTGAAATGTAATAATTTCTAAACAAAATCGCAATAAAATAAAGGATAAAAAAAAAGGGTTATCTTCACCCTTAACCTTCCCGGTATGTGACGCCTCTGACAAAAAATTTGAAAATCTGAATTAAGATTCAGCATCAAATGTTTATACAGCACACCGATTTTCAAAATTTAACTATAAACGGTTTCAAAAATATCGCGAAAAAGTCGTTTTTAGGGTGCCCCTTAAAAATGGGCGTAGTATTTTTACGCAAGGATTATACCCCCAAACGGATAACGCTTACTTTTGAATCACCCTGTATATCTATGTACAGGATTTTCCCGTATATTTTTCCACCCACCTAGAGAGTTTATTTCAATAGATACGGAAATGTCGTAAAAACAAAAGTTGTTGGGTTTTTTTGAAGATTTAGAATATTATATCATTAGTGCGAAAATATTATTAGAAATGTCAAATTTTGACAGGTTGTCAGTTTTTTTAAATGAAACACTCTGTATATTAAATCATATTCTTGAAGATCTTTTTTTTTTATTTCAAATATATATATATATATATATATATATATATATATATATATATATATATATATATATTTTTTTTTAATATATTCTGTCAATTAGTTTTGGATATATAAGCGTTTAAACATTCAAGAAATGGTAAGGTAATTTTCGCTAATACATAGTGAGCCATGGTCAAGACAATTGCAATGAACGACGCCTTTTTGACGTTTACCGGTCAGAACTATCTATTTACGAGCATTTTTAATATCTAATACGTTGGACGATGGGTTATTCGGAAGAAGAGAAACTCGACATGATAGAATTACTTTATTTACATGGTAAAAATGCATCGATAGCTCGTAACGAATATCATAGACGGTTTCCAGATAGACCAACACCAACATTAGCATTAAACATCGTTAAACAATTGAATGAAAGAAAAACACTTAAGCGAAAAGTTAGAATAGTGGAAAGAAACAATACCACACAAAATCAATAATATAAAGTAGGTAAATGATAATATTAACTTAAAGAACTAAGTTTTGGTTTTCTATATAGCCTCCTTGGTTTATAATGCATTTCTGAATATTTCATCTAAATTTTCTGTGTATGGGTGTGTAGATAAAATGAGGTGACTGGGTGTTTAAATCGTCGATTGTTTGGACTATATTTCGGTCTAAAGCTTGGATGGTTCTTGGCCTATTGTAGTATATCTTGTTTTTCAGATAACCCCACGAAAATATGTCCAATGGAGAGAGATCGTAACTGTTTGCTGGCCATCTATTATCTTCCAATCCAATACCTGTCATTTAAAAAATTGGTGACCGGCTGGACATTATGAGGAGGGGCACCATCTTGTTGTCATATCAAATTAAGATATGAATTAATCGGTAGTTGTTCTAAATGCCCCTCGATTTAGTTTTCTAATAACTCCTGATACCTTTGCCCTGTTAAATTCCCATTTAAAAATATAAGTCCAATAACACGATTGTTAAGAAGGCCACAACAAACATGTAGGGATCTTCTTTCCTGAATTTTGACCGCCTGAAGACCTCGCGGGTGTTCTTTTGACCAAAAATGCTTATTGTTCCGGTTAAACATGCCTTCAGTGGTAAATGTTGCCCAGTCAGTGAAAATTATGTTTCACAGATTTAGTTGGTTCATCATAATATGTCTTTCTATTTCTTGGCAGAAGTGTAATCGGTCTATTTTATTTTGATGGGTTAATTCTTGAGTAGGTAAAAACTTATATGGCTTATATTTATATTGTTTTAGAACTGAGTGGATTTTATGCCATGATTTGTTAAAAAAAATCGGGAATTGAGCACTCAGGATTTTCTAAAACAAGAATAAATAAGATAAATAAATTATTTTAATGCAAAAGTTTAAAAATTACCTTCAAAATATAATAAAATATTTAAATCTTCTTTAGCGTTTCTTTCCACTATTCTAACTTTTCGCTTAAGGGTTTTTCTTTCATTCAATTGTTTAGCGATGTTTAATATTGTCCTACGAGTCGGTGTTGGTCTATCTGGAAACCGTCTATGATATTCGTTACGAGCTATCGATGCACTTTTACTATGTAAATAAAATAATTCTTCGTTCAATGTCATGTCGAGTTTCTCTTCTTCCGAATAACCCATCGCCCAACGTATTAGATATTAAAAATGCTCGTAAATAATTACTTCTGACCGGTAAACGTCAAAAAGGCGTCGTTTATTGCAATCGTCTTGACCATCGCTCACTATGTTTTAGTGCAAATTACCTTACCATTTCTTTAATGTTTAAGCGCTTATATATCCAAAACTAATTGAAAGAATATATTAAAAGTATATATATTTGAAATTAGAAAAAAAAAGATCTTCAAGCACATGATTTATTATACAGGGTGTTTCATTTAAAAAAAAACTGACAACCTGTCAAAATTTGACATTTCCAATAATATTTTCGCACAACTTTTGTATTTACGACATTTCAGTATCTATTCAAATATACTCTCTAGGTGGGTGGAAAAATATACGAGAAAACCCTGTACATAATAAACTAAAATACAGATATTATCCGTAGTACGACACAATGTATAAAATCGTACAAATTAGGGTAAAAACCAAAAGAGATCAAAAATCCTAATAAAATAAATACAAAAATGCTACGTTATCACCTTCGTTCACTCTAATCCTTGTAATTTATAAACTTCGAAGTAGAGTAAACAGCCTTGTCCAGGACAAATTATATTAAAATTTTGTTAATTTTTTTTTACTTTTATACTTCGTAAACCATTGTGACAGTTTGTTGTATAAATACATGCAGTTGTATAAAATGGAATCTCTGAAAAAAGTCTTTCTATGTTTAGGCATCTTAAGCATCTCAGTATTTCTAGTAAAATGCTACTCACAAACATTATATTGAACATACAACAGACATTTCAGTATATAAACACGGGACAGTTAAAATTTTCTTTTCTCTAAACAAAGTTCTACAGCTCTCCGGCGGTTTAATATTGAATGTTAATCTTAATATCCTCTTTTGGGCAGCGAATGTTCGATCACTACCCTTATGACCCCAGGATACTATATTATTAAATAAATGGCTGAAAACCATTGCGTAATATACCGTTAAAATGCCCGCTTCCTGAAGTGAATTTTTAAGATTTAAAGTTGCAAAATATGCCGAGTTTAATTTGGAGCAGATATGGTCAATGTGTTTTTTAAAAGATAAAGTTGAGTCAGTATATGTTCCCAAAAACTTTGTACTTTCTGAGAATTTCATTTTTGCGTCTTTTTTTAAAAGTTAAGCAAAGAGGGTCCCGAATACATATGTTAACAAATACAGTCTTGTCTGGGTTCCTTATCAACAGCAATTCTGATTCTCCCGACCAAGCCTCCATATTAGGGCATATGAGCCTTACCTTACGAGGACCTTTAGGTGGCTAGATGTAACAATGTAAAAACCACCGTCGTGTCACCAGCACCAAGAGCATCAGGGAAGTTCATTCGCGTTCCACAAGAATAATAACGGGCCCAACACTGAACACTCAAAGTTTAATTGGCTTAGATACCGACAAGGTATTTCCACACTTAACTTTGATCTCCCTATCTGAATTCAATCCATAACAACAGATTACCACGAATATTTATATTAAAAAGTTTTGATATAAGTATAGTTTTGTTAATTGTATCGAAAGCTGTGGATAAATACAATAGAAGTACCAAAACCACCGAAGTCGAACCTCTCCGCAGCCGAAATACAGCAATGAAGACCTTAAACGCAAACATTCTGGTACTTCCAGCAGATAAAGGCAATGCCACTGTCATCATGGACAGAACAGAATATGTGGAAAAAGTTACTCAACTTTTGGACAACACCTATAAGGTTATGCAGGCAGGCTCCACAAGTAGAATAGAAAGACGCATTACCAATTTGATCAACACATCCAGTCTACCACCAGCGGAGAAGAAATAATTAAAACCAAGCAGCTCCAAGATTCCCAGGTTCTACGGTCTTCCGAAGATACACAAGGACAACGTACCACTTCGACCGATCGTCAGTGCAATAGACTCGCCCACATACAAACTAGGTAAATATCTTTCAAATTTTCTTAATCCATTTACTGGGAAAACAGATTCTTTTATTAAAAACTCTGCACATTTCGTGGAAAAACTTGACACAATCCATTTGGATCCCGAAGATATTTTGATCACTTTACACAAATGTTCCTGCCAACGACTCAATTTCCATTATATCAGACATACTGGATAATGATAATCTTGATAAGAACTTATAGACCTAGTGGAAGCTTGTCTTACATCTACTTATTTCATTTTTCAAGGAACTTTTTATGAGCAAACTTCAGGGGCAGCTATGGGATCTCCTCTATCACCTGTGGTAGCGAATTTCTTTATGAAAGCCTTTGAAGATATTGCTCTAACATCCGCTCCTCTAAAACCGAAGCACTGGTTTAGACTGGACAGGATAATCTCCTCATATTTCTGGACCACCTTAATCAGCAACATTATAATATCAAGTTTACGATAGAAATTGAATCTAATGGAACAATTCCCTTTCTAGATGTATGTGTTCAAAGGAAGGAAAATGGTACATTAGGATATTCTGTGTATAGAAAACCGACGCATACAAATAGATACTTAAATGCAAATTCTCATCACCATCCAGCACAAAAGAAATCGGTTAATAATTAATTAGTATTCAGAGCTATTTCGATTTCTGATCAAGATTCTTTAACATCGGAAATATCGAAACTGACCGAAGCTCTTAGAGGGAATGGCTATTGCACTGAAGATATTACGCGTTCAATTAAAAGATATAGTAAACCAACTCCGCCAAAGGAGAATGATAAAGAGCCACCATTAGGTAGTGTTGTTCTTCTCTACATACATGGCACTACAGACAAAATAGGACGATTATTTCGGCGGTCCAACATACGTACAATCTTCAATACACATAAGAAGATTGGACAATGCTTGCGATCTTTGAAAGATCTTGTACCTTTCCAAACAGAAGGAGTATATAAAATTCCTTGCTCCTGTGGAGAAGTGTAAGTGGGAGAAACAGAACGCTCAATATCAACTAGACTTAAGGAACATGAACGATGTATTAAAAAGAAACAAATTGTTCAATCTGCTGTAGCTGAACACCAGCATAACACTGTCCATTTCATAAATGTAAAGGAGTCCAAGGTTCTAGCATCGGTTCCAGGTGTTTATAAACGAAAAATTAGAGAATCTATTAAAATACTTAAACATACAAAAAATTTCAATAGAGACACGGGTTACGGTCTATATCACACGTGGAAACTAATCATAACACAGGGTCGCGGTTCGGCGAGCACAAGTCATTTGCCCCTCCTTAAATACACCACTGCTAATAAACATGTTGCTTTCTATTAAATATTTAACTAGGTATGAGATTTAATTACATTCTAAACGATATTTTTATTTAAAGGAAACAACAGCGCGTCTGCTCTTCATGGCGGTGCGCTGGGTACGGTGCCTGGCTCCCTTTCAGACCTTGAGCAAAAACGATCAACTGCTATTGCTGCAAGAGTCCTGGAAAGAATTGTTCCTGCTCCATCTAGCTCAGTGGTCCGTCCCGTGGGACTTATCAGCTGTTTTGGGATGTTCTCAAGCGAGGGAAAGGTTGCCGAATGATGTACATACTGCAACTGAAGTTAAGACTATACAGGTTAGTTTTTTCATAATGGAATTGGCTTACTTTACTTGAATAAATGGTTTATGTGATTTCAAGTTCTCAAGGGATATAGTAATCAGTGATGCATCAACTTCATATATTCTATCAACTTTTGCAAAAATTCAGTTTAATTCATTATTTCTGAGTAAAACGCTGAAACACGTCGAGCAATTTACGAAATTTAAATTAAGCTTTTCCTTATTGATGGTAAATAAAGTGCCCCTCATTTATAACCTATTCCAAATTGTAAACGCCCGTTTGCTGAAAGTGATTTGTTGCCAAGAGATGAATTATAGAGAATAAAATTATAAAAAATATGATATGTTGACACGACTTGATCGGATCATTAGAACTGGAAAAATATTTCTTAAATTGTGGCGATGGCCCTTTGCCAAATAATAGTTATTGGTATGTACTTTATGCATACCAAAGCCAAGAGCTGCTTTTACGCAATTGCGATTTGAATTTTTTAATGCACTCTCTTTCAGTGCAGTGCCTGGATGATCTGATTTAAATTCTTTCGGGTTAAAATTATGTGAAATACGCAAAAAGTGCTTCCAAACATGATCAGAAACGGTCGAACGCGTGAAAGTAGTCGAGTAGCATAATAGCAACCCAGGCAGTCGAGGGGTAATAAAGATGCTGCACACGCAAAGTATTAGTATTTGTTTATAATTTTCTTAGGAATTGTAGCTATTGGAATTTGTTTTTTTTTGTTATTGTCTAAATCGTAACTAAATCCGAGAAAAGCGATTCTTAACTCAGATTTCACGAAGAACTGACGAGAATGCTGCTTTTGCCTATAATGATTACTCAGACAGGTCCTATTTTAAGCCCCAATACTGCCAATACTGTTGAAAATTACACTCTATAATCACACAAGTACTGAATAAATTCTTATTTTTCAAATTAATTTTGACAACCACATATAATATATTATGATAGTAGGTGTTCAATTCACACAGAATGTATTTAAGCAGAAAATAGTTTTACATTAATTATTGGTGAATTGTATTATTTAACTTTCACCTTTTTTTAGGAAATCATGTGTCGATTTCGACAGATATCACCAGACGGCAGTGAATGTGGTTGCATGAAAGCTATCATACTCTTTACCCCAGGTAAGGCTTTTATTTTAAAGAATGCTAATATTATACATTTGCTTTGTTGTCATTGTTAATTAGAGAGGTAAATGAAATGTTGCTGCTCGTGATAGATAGTTAATAACTATAAAAGAAAAGGACTTGTAAACCTTAGCTCTATAAAAAGGTTTTATTAATTTTGTTGCATCATCGTAAATTGACTTTAAACTTTACGGCTTAATTTAAAATGTTTCACTTGAAATACAAACTGTATAACGTCACAAACTGTAGGGTGTCCGGATTTGGTTGCAAAAGCAGGGTATCTCGCTTATTTTTAAAGATAGAACCTTGCGGTTTTCACGAACCTGAGCTAATTTTTTGTGAAACTCATGAAGCCGTAAACAAAATTTTCATAGCCTTTTTCGTTTATGAGATACAGGGCGAAATAGAAAATTTTGCATTTTGGGACACCCCTCGTATCTCGGTTATCCTTTAACTTAACGCAAAGGGAAACATTGCTGCTTATGCAGTTTTTTACGCTGGATCCAGTGGCGTAGTCATATTTTTCATTTGAGTTGTTATTTTTTAGATATGACCCAAAGTTGTGTTTTTTTAAATGGCACACCCTGTATATTTGTCCAGAAATTGATATGTCCTTTTAAAAGCTTCTCAAAAATATATAATAGTATGGGTCTATTTTAATAAACAACAACAAAAATCCTAATTTTTATAATTATCATCCCAAATTTTGCAGTAGGCCATGCAAAACGATGCCGTTTTCTTTTGTTTTCTTGGAAGCAAATGACATTTCCCAATTTGGTACGCGTATATAAAATATAGCGCTAGTTTTTTGTATTTATTTATTGTGTAAAAATATATTT
Organism: Kuschelorhynchus macadamiae; assembly: GCA_030620095.1. Classification (NCBI taxonomy): domain Eukaryota; kingdom Metazoa; phylum Arthropoda; class Insecta; order Coleoptera; family Curculionidae; genus Kuschelorhynchus; species Kuschelorhynchus macadamiae. The sequence goes on from JAUTXW010000231.1 coordinate 67,908, forward strand.
GTATTATTATGGAAGAAAACCAAACTTTCGAACATTATGAAAAGTACGATATGTTAGCTTGTTTTATATTAAGTAATGAAAATGTTGAAGCGGCTTCTGAGATGTATTTTAACAGGTAAATAACTAATTTTTAGGTATGTTGAAATACTATTGCTTAATTTTTATTTAGATATCCAGAAAGGAGGCAACCTAATATATCCACTTTTTCTCGGATAAAAAAGAATTTACTTAATCACGGATCATTTATCAAACCTCGTACGAAAACATATAATAAAAAAACGGGAGACTGAGGAAATTACGGTTTTGGCTAATGCAGAAGCTTACCCTACAAACTCTTGTAGGGCCAGTGAAAAGAGCATAGGGTTTCCAAAAACTAGAGTTCAAGAAATTCTAAAAAAGCACAAATACCACCCATACAAATTTAGGCTCGTGCAGCACTTACAGCCAGGGGATGCAGAGCGTCGGGTAGTCTTCTGCAATTGGTGATATGGTTAGAGATTTTGAAAGGAAGGTTATATGGTCAGACGAAGCACATTTCAGTAATTCTGGTATATTCAATAGGCACAATAGTAGATTCTGGCCCCAGGAAAATCAACACCAAATATTTCCCAGAAGACAGCAGGGCAGGTTTGGTCTAAATGTGTCCTGCTTCATATTAGGAACACATATAAAATTTTATATATTTGAGGGAAATCTAACTGCCAATCACTATATAGAAATTTTAGAGGCAGCTATACCTGAATTACTTGACGATGTTCCTCTAGCGCAAATTAACGAAATTTATTTTCAACAGGACGGTGCTCCTGCACACAATTCTGGAATGACGAGATTATTTCTGGACAATAATTTTACCAATCAATGGATCGGAACAAATGGACCTATAAGATGGCCCCCTAGGTCCCCAAATTTGTTGATTTTAGATTTCTTTCTATGGGGATATCTGGAAAATAGAATTTATAAAGACCACTACGATAATGTCCAAGATTTACGGAATGCAATAAGAGAAAATGTTCCTATTTACAAAATCATCCCGTTATTTTGCTTAATTCCCTAAAACGAATACGAAAATTGTGCGAAGCATGCATGGAACAAAATGGAAATCAGTTTGAACAGTTCTTTTGATTTCCTTGGTTACTGTAGTTCTTATACGACAGTTGATTTTTGCTGAAAGGCTTGTTACATAATAATTTATTACTGTTTTGTTCTTGTGTTACATAAATCTAGGTAGGTGGTACTTTTTTCGTGCGAAATTATCAATACATATTTTGATAAATAGATTTAATTACATATTTATTTTGATTTATTGTTAGGATGTAGATATTGTTAACGACTTTAAATAAAAGGCAGCATTGTTTTGCATGGCCTACTGCAAAATTTGGGATGATAATTATAAAAATTAGGATTTTTGTTGTTGTTTATTAAAATAGACCCATACTATTTATATATTTTTGATAAGCTTTTAAAAGGACAAATCAATTTCTGGACAAATATACAGGGTGTCCTATTTAAAAAAACACAACTTTGGGTCATATCTAAAAAATAACAACTCAAATGAAAAATATGACTACGCCACTGGATCTAGCGTAAAAAACTGCATAGGCAGCAATTTTTCCCTTTGCGTTAGGTTAAAGGATAACCGAGATACGAGGGGGGTCCCAAAATGCAAAATTTTCTATTTCGCTCTGTATCTCATAAAAGAAGAAGGCTATGAAAATTTTGTTTAAACGGTTTCTAAAATGAATATTTAAATAATCTCTTATTCGAATAGCGTTATGCCTAGGAAAACCATCTCGTTGAAAATAAATGCTAATTCCTTGATTTAAAGGAACATCACCAGGGATATCGAAAAATTGACTGGAGTATGCCCTGATATTTATCTGTATTTAAATTTTCTTCAAATCAGCAATACAGGTTTATTTTGAAACAAAAGACAACTTACATTTTCTCCAAATTAATTTTTTGACAAGGTCATGTGGGGGTTGGTAACATTCCAATATATTTCATTACGTCGGATAAAAATACTGCGACTTGTAATTCGACATTAATCCAACCAAATCATTGTTTTTGTGAAGTAAATGATCCTCATTATATTAATCGAGAAACCAGTGGCAAAATTCCAATCTTCTCGATCCCCAGGATGATGCAAATATTGGGTAATATTAACAACATATGGAAAATACTTACCTGATTATGAATCTCAGAAAATTCGAAAATGCATAATTCTTCATTTTTCCTGTTTTCATTATTATAGGTTTGCGGCTTCGGAAAACAGCCATATGTTTTTAGATTATGTTGTAGTCGTCGGAATATGTACTTTATCATACCAAATGTCTCAAAATATTAATAAACTATTTCTACAAATAAACGTAAACGTAAAAGTTAATGTCAATAACAACTGGAACGTCAACATAATTTTTGTATCTATGAAATTTGCTTTTGTTTCATGGCCTACTATGGCTTAAAGTAAAAAGTTTGAATAAATCGACAAGAGAACTAATAATATCCATGGTGTGCTATAGCTTTGAACAGATATTATATAATGCAATCTTTTTAGACTAAAATATACAGGGTGTGTCCTTTAAAATAATAACGTTGCGTCCGATAACTTTTTAACTTAACCCTGTGCACTTCTTTCGAAAACTATATTTGTGAATCTTGAATTTTCCTAAATAAGGCTGGTCGAAAATATAAGCAATGGATTCTTCAGGGAACTATTTAACTTTTTGCTGTTTATCTTTTTTTTTTTTTTTTGTTATCCGTAATAAAGTGGTAGGGGAAGATCAAACTTTTTTTCTTTCAATCGTTTATATATTTGCTTTGGATGAACCGATTAAATTGAACGCATTTTTTGCTCTTTAAGTAGAGCTATCAACTGTACCGTACTGATTCTATTACTGGTCACTAAATGGAGTTTTTTCGTAATTGTTTTTTTTTGTTGGAGGTTATAAAAGGCATCGAATAATAAAGTAAAAAATCCAGGTCCGTATTTAAATTAAAGAGGTTGATGATGGTCACCAGGATCCGAAACATCGGATTGAAAAACTAATCTCACTAATTTGTAGATGAGTAAAAGTGAAAATGAAGAAGTGAAAATTATTTTCATCTGTCATGTCAACTAAGCCTGCAATTTTAGAAACACTAAAAATAAATACAAAAAATAACTTTTATTAAGTGTATTTTTGCCATTTCGAATTTACATAGTTTTGAAAATAAATAATGTTACAAATTACGATTGGATTCAAGTTACTGTTAATTTTTTGTTGGCGGTTTCTACATAATTTCCAACAGTTCCAAAGCATTACGGTTTTTGACGTTTGCTCAAGCTATGTTGCCGAATTTTTCTAGCGCAAAAATACTTACCGAAATATGAAATAATTAGTTTAATAAAAAAAAAATTCCTCATTTGGGTAGCTTCATATGCCATTTAATTTCATTTTACAACATTAAGAAAATGTTTTATGAAAAAATTGTTTTAACTACCTTGTATCTATATTTTTACAGAAACTGCCGGCCTATGTGACGTCCAACCCGTGGAGATGCTGCAGGATCAGGCGCAGTGCATACTGGGCGACTACGTCAGGATGCGATATCCGAGACAGCCAACTAGATTCGGGAGGTTACTTTTGCTAGTACCGAGTCTCAGAGCAATCAGGTCTATGACTGTCGAATTGTTATTTTTTAAAGAAACCATCGGTGAAATTCCGATAACTCAGTTACTAGGCGATATGTATTATATGGAAAAGTGCGCTACAGAAACACAGTAGACCAATCAGCAAAATAGATGTTAATAAGAATAAGTTATGTGAAAAAGTATCATTTCATAGTATTACTAAATTATTTTCTTAAACTAAATTACACATATTTGTATTTTTAAATTTAAATTAGGTCTTTATTAATAGCCATGTCAGTTTTACTCAGAAGCTTCTCAAAATAGAAGCTTGTCAAACAACCGGTTGCACGAAACTTAATTGCTCTTTAGAATATTTAACCGGGCTTTCGGATTTGACAACCTTCTTCTAGAAATCTAGGAACTCGCTGTCAAATTTGACATTCCGTTAAATATTCTAAACTTTAATTGAGCTTTCTGCAACTGGCCGCTAGTGTTTATAAAAACTTTAACGTTGTTAATTTTATTTTAGTTATAAAAGTGTTTATTTTCTAGCTGCTGTTTTCCGACAAAATTACATAACAAATTATTTGCATAACACAAATAGTACACCATGTTATATTTACGTCCGAATTTTAAATGTTTTACTAAGAATAATTCGTTACCGAAGCCAGTTAACAACAAATTTCAGAAATCTAGTATTGATAGCCTGACTCTAATAAAGGCAACGCTGTGGATTTTATTGCTCTCACTAATCATTGAGGAGCCGTTAAATTTCAAGCACTTCTCCGTGGTTGTATTATAACGCAGCAATTTGTTTAAATATCGCTTAAAACATTACTTTTCGGAGTCGAAACATTGCAATACAATTTCAATGCCTTACCATTAAACTAACAAAACTCACACTAAGAACTCAACGAACTTTATAGTTTATACTCCGGTATTTTCAATATCGGATTATAATTTTAAGCAAGTCGCCGCAAGTGGCGCTGTTGTATGTGAGAAATGCTTGACATTTAACCGCTCCTGATCATTAAATTAAAACTGGAGAAAATAATGATTTAATATTGTACAGGGAGTTTAATTTTCATTGTTTTTACATGGTTTCCACGTAATGAAAACACAAAGGTTTCCTAAAAACATTTTCATTTTGCCCTGTATCGAAGGAAAGAATAAATGTATATTTACAACATCTTCAGTTTCCCAGGAAAACATAACAAGCAATATAACGTAAAAAATCGTTGCTAATAAGCAATATACATTATTAAACAAAAAAAATCCAGTCACCCTGTACCCCAAGTATTTTTCTTGAAATAAAATAATGCTAGTATCATTGTCTAATAAGATATCTTATACAATGCTAGTATATTGTGTAAAATATCTAGATTCGCCATTCTGTCGAGAATACGGCAACGTCCTTTCAAAATTACAATTTTAATTTTCCTTTAATTTCCGCTGTAAATTTCACTTTCACCCTATTTCACTGTTTTGCTAGATCAGTTAAACTATTTTTTAATGTCGCCAAAAAAGCGTTACTCTAAATGTTTGGGTTATACCTTGAATAAGGGGCCCACTCAATCCCACTTACATTATTACATTACATATCGTGTTAAAAAACTTAGAACCCTCTGTCAGAAAGACAAATCAAAGCGTTTGATTATTTTAAGAATCACTAACAACCAGTGGCGGCTCGTGGTGAATTATATTGGGAGGTCAATGAAAAATTTAAAAATAAGCATATTGAAAATAAAAATAAATATCTTATATTTAAATTGAGCTTTAAATTCACTTGAAGTTCAGGTCTACTCTTCGTTAGATGACCCGCAAATCGCGATTTCATATTCCATTTGCTATCACGTTCGGCTGCCGCTCGGTAGCTGTCAAATCTTCGAGTACTTTCGTCAAGCTTTAAGGTAATCAGGGCAATTCGGACTGCCCAGCCTAGCTTAGTATAGCGTATTTTATTATGCATAAGGAAGGCAACGAGACCATTCGAACCGCCGCGCGCGGCTAATAGTGTAGCTTATTTAACTTTTCCCAAGGTTCGCGTTTTATGACAAATATTAAGTGGAACGGTCAAACGAATAATTTATTTTTTGAAATATTTTTGGGGGGTCATTGATCAAAGGACCCTATGGAAGAGCCGCCACTGCGAACAAGTCTTTATTTTAAAGAAATAGAAATGCTGCTTTTCATTTAAGGAATAATTTTTCTGATATCACAAAACTCTGTTTCTTTAAAATTTTTGTTTTTAACAGAAGTATTTCTGTAGTGGTTGATGGTCATATATCTGACACAGGCGTTCAATAGGGTTCAATGTTGACACCATACACAAAATAACAGGGAGTGTTGTTTCGTTCATAAATTACTAGTTGTTCTGAAATCGTGAACAGGGTGTTTCACCATATTTAAACTTTATCTACTGCCTTTAGATAGCTAGATAGATAGATAGATACATTTATTTGACAACGTTACAAAATATGTTTGTTGCAAGTCATACAAAAAAAGCATATAATCTAAGTAAAAATACGAACGTATAACATTGTTTACAAACTAAGAAAAGAGTAAAATATATATGTATATTATAAACAAACAATTAGTGTCAATTCAACTCAAGGTTGGTGCCTCCATATATTCATTGACTGAATAAAAAGAATGCTTTAGTAGTATTTTTTTAATTTTTAGATGCAAGGTAGTGTCATGATATTATATTTTTTAAAGAGCGGTCTGCACGAGGTTTGTGAACCAGTCCCTTCAACGGTCCTAATTGCTCGCTTTTGTGCAATAAAAGCTTTGTAACTTTTCGATGAACCGCCCCAGATGACAGTTCCATAGCTCAGTAAGGAGTGGATATTTGCGAAATATACCATTAGCAATATTTCTATATCAAATGATTTTTTTAATTGCTTAAGCAAATAAATCTGACTACTTAGTTTCAAACAAAGATTGTCTATATGTGGATACCATTTTAAACCGTCATCCAAAAGAACACCCAACAGTTTAACATAGGCCCCTTTAACAAGTGTACAATTGAAACTAAATGAAATGATCTGGGTTTTTTTGTTGTTTAATTTAAGGTTATTGCTCGAAAATTAACGCTGAGCTTTTACTAGGGTGGATTCAATATTTTGGACGAGTGCGCTATTGTGTTTGGGGGCTGAAATTAAAAGTGTCGCATCATCTGCATATAGAACACACTTATTAGGAGAAAGACTTTGACTAAAGTCATTTATATAGACTATAAATAGCAGGGGCCCCAGAATAGACCCTTGGGGAACCCCTGCCCTCAGACCCTGAAAATCTGACTGTTTCTGGTTCAAAGCCACCGCTTGTATGCGATTATGTAGATAAGATTTTAGGAGAAGGAGGGGTATTCCGTTTATTCCATAATAACTAAGTTTATCAAGTAAAATAGGATGAGATATACAATCAAACCCTCGACGATGGCCCCCACCACCTCCAGAATTCCGTCAATAGTGGAGCGACCACCCGTAAAACCAAACTGTCCAGAATCCAACAAGTTGAAATTTTCAAAATATGAAACAAGTTTAGTCTTCAAAATTGCTTCAATTATTTTTCCAAATAGAGGCAGTATCGAAATTGGTCGATAATTGTCGGGTTGATTGGGGTCGCCTTTTTTGAAAATCGGTATGACCTTTGCCACTTTAAGTACATCAGGAAAATTCCCTTCTTCAAAGCATTTATTTGTAAGTATAGTCAAGTATGGCACAATGACTTCCAGACAACTTTTAATCATTTTGGTGTTAATGTCGTATATATCGAAACAATTAGATTTTTTTAAGTTCCTGATAGCTGTGGCAACGTCGGCCTCAAGGACTGGTGACAAAAAAATGAAGATCTTGGGCGAGGTACCTCTGCCTAAAAAATCAAAATGCGATACTCTGGACGTTGCTAACGAATTAATAATTGTACTAGGCATAGTACAAAAAAAAGTATTAAACTGATTAACATCAATTTTACACTCTTGCACTTTTCGCGAGGTATTACATTCGTGTTTTATCAACTTCCATGAATCTCTTGATTTGCTACTTGAATCAGTTAAATACTCCCTGTACGCTACGGTTTTGGCATTACTGATTTCTTGTCGGTATATTTTTTTAAATGATTTAAACACATCGTAGTCCTGGAGAGACTTAGATACGTCACTGACTGTTTTAAGAGCTGATAAACTGAACTTTGACGTTAGTCGTTCCAAGAGGGCTTCAAATTTTTGTATAAACGTATTAAAATCACCGAGGTAAGACCTATATAAGCAAACAATAGAAGTGCGCGAGTCTGGTATCAAGATCCCGCAAAACTCGGCGTCAACTTCCACACAGAAGCTTTCTAGGCTTAATGGTATTGTTTGAATATGTCGTTTTACAAATATGGAGGTGCCACCATGAATCCGGACTGACCTGATTTATTATAAAGATAGAAAAAAATGATAAATGCAAAAGTTGTAGGGATCGTCCTAAACTACCATGAAACAAATGAACATCGCAAAACTACTAAAAAAACATAAACTTGGTATTTTTTAAATGGGACACCCTATATATATTACATTATATTTCGATAGAGAATATTTTTCTGATTTCAAAAATATATATTATGTCTATGTTTGGATCAGTAGTTTTTAAAATATGTTTAAAAATCTCGATAATATCAGATTTGGGTTTACGAAATCACAGTTGCCATGGACAAAAAACAAAACAAAGCGGAAGATTTAAACGTCATTAATATTAATTAAAACATATTTAGGCGTCAAAACGAAATACTATAAACTTAAAATGGGTTATACAGAAAAAAAATTGATATTGACAAACAGTAATATCAGTCAGTTAGCAGCCTAAGCAGAATGTCAACAAATCAACCTTCTATTACACTGAAAGATACATCAGAGAGCGCAAGCATTTTCAAAGGAAAAAACGCACTATGACTCAAAACGATGGTGAAAAGTAGCAAACATTATCATTTTTTCAAGGTTGGAAATGTGTTATTATTAAATAATTATGTAATTTAAAACCTGTTTATGTTCTTTTTTTTTAGAAAATCCGGCTTTATCTATATAAGAAGCTAGTAAACATTTTAATACATCTAGAAGCAAAATGTACATAATCCTACATATACTGGATACAGAGGGTGCGGTGAAATTTTAAGAAAGGGAAGCAATTTTTAGAAACCTACCTATTTGTAATATAATTCGACTCATCGATCATTTTTTGCAAATTCGTCAATGACTTCATCATAAAAACGTCGATGCTCCTGCCCCGTTAAATTTCTCACGAAATTTTTTATACGTTTAAGTGTTGAAAAATTGCGTTCTACTGATGAACTTGTGGGAGGTATTGTCAATACTAATTCACACAAAACTCCTTGTCTTTTAAAAATTGCATTAGTTCCTTAGCGTTATTTTTTTGCGTTAAAGTCATCAGTTTCGTAAATCACTTTTAGTTCAGATCGCAGTAACACTCGGTCGAAGAACTGGCCATAATGAAGAAGAAGAGATTTAAACGCATCTTCTGGAAAAGCTTTTCCTTTCAATGCATCAAAATTGCAGAGCTCGAGGAATTTAAAATCGATTATTTCATAAAAGAGGCATCTGTATGATGTTTGAACATCTTCCACCTTGTCTGTTCGAAGACGCTTGGCTTGTGGTTATACATTTAACCTCATCGTTTTCTCCCAAAATAGGTCAGTCATCTCTTTTTTGGCTTAAGATGGACTTAAAATCATCCATTTTTTTTAGGCAAAAGGCAATATCATTTGTTTTAGTTTGTAATATATTAAAAACATTGTCCGAGAATGGAAATATTTCTGAAAATATGTTCAACAAATAATTAAAATTAAAATCTCGTTTCAAACAGTCCAGAAACCCCCTCGAACTATTTATTGCTTCTGAGTCCCGCGTTTCATTATTTTCTATTATATTCTCAAATAGTTCAATCAGTGATTCACGATTTTCAGGTACTGTTAACACAAGTCTTCCTTTATAATTCCACCTAGTAGGAGCTACTTTGGGCAATCGTTTGTGGACAATGGAGTCCAAAGCTTGTGTACGTTTTGTTGACTTGGAAAAAAAAGCAGTCATGCCACTTAAAGTAACGAAAAATACTTTACACTCTTTAATGTGATTGATGGACTGGGATAAAACTAAATTTAATTTATGAGCAAAACAATGGACAAACACAGCACTGGGAAAGTTTCTCGAACCTTAGCTTGCAAACCCCCTAATTGTCCTGCCATCACTGCAGCTCCATCATAGCTTTGAGCAACTAATTTTTTATCTCCATTAATTTCTTTAGTATCGTTATAAACTACAGTATATAACACATCTGCTGTACGATTTTCGGGCACATTCTTAAAACCTAAAAATCGCTCTTGAATACTTCCGTCGTTTTAACATAGCGTATTACTATAGATAATTGGCTAAAATTAGTGATATCAGTTGTTTCGTCCAGAAAAATAGCAATCAACCGCGCCTCGCCAATCTCCTGCTTAATTCTTTTTAGAATAATGGTTGCAACAGCGAAAATTAAATCATTCTGGATTCGATTTGAGGTTCCGCGAAAAACGCTAGAGTGCTCTAAATGATTTTTTAAGCAATCATCATATTTAGCCATTAAACTAAGTAAATCTTGAAAATTTCCTCTATTTGAAGAAACTCTTGTTTCGTCATGACCTCTAAATCCCAAGTCGTGCTGTCCGAGAAAACAAACAACATCGATAAGTCTTCTTAATATTTGCCTATTTTTATCGACTAGTTCATTGTGTTGGCGGTGACTAATCTCCAACTGTTTATTAAGGGCGTGTTCAATTCTGGTTTTGCCGAAGACTTTTCTTTTATGACGGCCTGTCAATGCGCTTTGGACATAATGTGTCTTTTTGCAGCTTTATGGAAATTGTTTAAATCGGAAAAACCAGTTTTATTCCAGAAACCTTTTTCATTTTCAAAAAGTAAACATGGCCAACAAAATAATTTACTTATATTTTCTCACCCTGTTAGCCATTTAAATTGTTCGTATTGTTTTTCCGGATAAAAATGTCTAATACAGTTTTTCATTTTTGTGGTTAAATTTTTCAAAGGCGGTTTTGCTCTTCCTTTGGAAATTATTTCAAACTTATCAGCGAAGTTTAATGTTGAAAATCCCTTTATTATTAAGACACACACCACACAATCACACACACTCTTCTTACTAAATTCTCCAACATTTTCAACGTTATTACCGACAGCCGACGTTGACGGTATTTCCATATCCACGTCCGTATTATTGCCTTCCATATCGCAACATGGACGACGCGACGTACGTATCACACAACACACGGATAGCCGTTCAAACAAAGAACCTACTCCAACGATAGCTTCCGCCCCCACTTAAATCACGCGACTGAAATGCAAAAATTGCAAGCAGCCGGTGGAAAGAGAAGCTAGCGGCCCGCATAGGTTCTATTGGATATTCTATTGTGGCTGGGATCGGACTCAAGGCCGCATTTATTATGGGCTTGATAATTAAGATAATATTTTAGCATTTTTAATATAAACTAAATTAATGGTTTCCTATTTCAAAAATTACATTTTAGATGTTTTGTAATTTTTTTGGGGAAGCACTGCTTCCCTTGCTTCCATGGACTGCACGCCTCTGCGTGGATATCATCCCTATAAAATGTTGCCAGTGCAAAAGTTAACGGATATCCATAAAATTAAAAGACTGGAATACTGTAATTATATGTTAGCTAGAAGAAATTAAGACTATGATTTTTTAACAAAATTTTATAAAGGCGGTGTTTACTACTGCGGGCGTGTATAACAGAAGAAATACTCACATGTGGACACAGGATTCTTAGAAATCAAATAATTGGTCCGATAATTTTTAGAGATTCTTTAACAGGAATCAGGTACCTACAGTTTCTAGAAAACGATATAGCTAATCTTTTAGAAGAGATTCCTTTTAGGCAATTTGCGGATCTTGTGTGGCGTCAAAATGGCGCGCCATCTCATAATCGTATTTATGTAAGAGAATACTTAACTGAAAATGATGGCGGTCACATTCAACAATTGTAAATTGCCCACAATAATTATTTTAAAATGTAATTTTCCAATAACTATTGGTAGTTTTGTATTCGTGTGATCGTGTAGTTCTTTCTGTTTAATATCGTAGTGATTACCGTAAATTTGTTTTATTGTTGATTTGTTATATTTTGTTATCGTTTTTTAATTATGTAATTTATATAGACAAACTTATATTTAACAATATTAGTGTTTTTGTTAAATATGCGAAGTATGTTAAATTTTTCCTCTTCTAACCTATTTTACAGATTAAACTATTTTCTTTGGACGGTTAAATAAGTTTTAATCAACATTAAAGACGTTTGAATCTTTGATTGGTTTTTTGTCCATGGCAACTGTGATTTCGTAAATCCAAACTGAACCAAACAAAGACACAATATACATTTTTGAAATGAGAAAAGTATTCTCTATCGAAATATAATGTAATATATAGGATGCCCCATTTAAAAAATACAAAGTTTATGTTTTTTAGCAGCTTTGCGATGTTAATTTGCTTTAATAAAAATTACTTCCTGGAGGTTTAGGACAAACCCTACATATTTTGTATTTAACATATTTTCTATTTCTTATAATAAAGGCAGTAGATGGTAAAACACCCTGTACATCGTTTACAAAAATGCGGCGATGTTGTCGGTTTTGTATCGAAATAAAAACAATAGATTTGTTGATGGTAATTATATATAGTTAATAAAATATACCAGAGGTTATTATTACAGTATTATGGAATGTGTTTCCAGCAAAGACCTTTCACTGTATCCCCTGTCTGCAAGTCTTTAAATCTATAAACTTGTTTTTTTTTGTTGTAATATATTTTCAGTATATATTAATATTGCCAAAACTGCTAGTCTTTTTCTGTGATATTGTTATTTAAATTAAATTTAATATTAAGGGTATAGATGTTTTAAATTTAAAAAAATGTAAATATTAACAGAACTGACTGATTTCAGTTTTTTATTGTAAGCATACAAGCGTTACAGTCGTATATTATAGTGAACTAATTAAAATATATGTATGGTTTACGAGAAATTTTCGGAAAATAACGTGTCTATGTACATATACAGTAAGTATAATAAAAATAATTGTAAATTTCGTATTGTGTTTTTTTAAATACACTACCAATCAGGAATTATGTGAATATACAGAAACAACAAAAAGGAAACTTTCAAATCGGATTAATTCACATTAGAATAGCAGAAGCATAGTTGCAGCTAACACAAGAGTCTGGGGAACAGATTTGTGAGAGCTCCGAAAAAGATCGAACATACTTTTGTAGTCAGGGTGCCAGTGCACAGTGGGTTCCTTCATGTGACAAAAATATAAAAAACAACATGCATATTTGTTGTCACTGTGACCTAATCTATGTAGAAAAAACTACGAAGTATGCGTTGAAAACAATGGATGTTGCCTGAGTATATTAACAGTCGGTAATTACGTTTTTTGCTATTTTTTATATTGTAGTTGTGTTTGCTATATAATATTATTCTTAGTGTGTTTAGTTAAATCCTTGATAATGGAATATAAAGTTCAAGGTATGTATATATAAAAATCTATTAAAGAATTAAAATTTATTCATTACTTTTTATACTGAGGGTTGCACCAGAAAGCAGTCTTTTCAAACTTTTTTCTCTTTTATAATACACGAATTTGTTAAGTTTTAAAGTACTTGTTAACTTTAGTTAGTGATGATTTCTAATTTAAAATATTAAATTGGGTTTTACATTTTGGAAAAAAAATAATGTAGGTTCTACAATCATCTACTCGTTAAATTAATAATGTATTAACTTCGTAAAAAATGTGTAAATAAGTTGCTTTTGACTACAACGTATTATGGCTACGTTATTCTTTTCCAGGTAATTCCTATGAGTTTAAACTTCAAAGAAGGCTCATTTATGATATTTGGATTACTAAAAAAGGTGGAATGGGTGAAAAAGCGACTGAAGTGTTCCATGCTTTCATGCAGAATATTCCAGATATTTCAAATAAAGACTATTTGAATTTAAACTCATTAAAATTACGAGTTGAATACATTTGCAAAAGAATATATATTATGTTAAAGGAGTGCAAAGGTAACAAGTCATACTTTTTAAAAAAATATTCCGAATGGTTAAGCGTTTCAGATGAAATAACTGCCGACTTTGACGATTCATTAACAAAATCAACTACATGTAACCAAAAGCGTGGTCGGCCGCGAAAGGACTTTAGCAAATGTGGTGTTAGAACAAAGAAAAGACGATTAGCTGAACTGTCCTATGTAGACAAATCTTTTAGAGATTCTATTTTTCATGCCTCTACTTCTTCAGAAATTACACCAATCGATCCAAATGAGTTTCACTTATTGTCGAAACGAAATTAACTAAACATCAATATCTTCTTCTGCGGGAATTTATAAATAATAAGTTACCCGTAAAAGTGTTACCATCTTACAAGCAAGTGTTAACTGCCAAGAAAAATTGTTACCCAAAAGATATTAGCGTGACAGAAGCTTCAGCCGAAGTTGAACTACAAAGTCTTCTGGACCACACCGCATCTAGATTAATACATTCTCAAACAGTGGAATTAGAAAACGTATTGACCTCTTCAAAAAACTTACTTTTATTTGGTAAATGGGGATTTGATGGCAGTTCGAATCACAAAGAATATAAACAAGCAGGATCCGACCCTAATAGCAATGAAAATAGTCTATTTGTTACTTCATATGTTCCACTGCGACTTGTTGATGCATCAGATGAAACCAACATATTATGGAAGAACCCAAGACCTTGTTCCACTCGATATTGCAGGCCAATACGTTTCCAAGTCAAAAAAGAAAATACAGAGGTTTCCTGCGAGGAAGCAAAATATTTTAAACATAAAATATCATCGTTAACCTCCACTAAAACAAGATTCAATAATTTCGATATTTCTGTTACGCATCATCTACAGTTAACAATGGTCGATGGGAAGGTTTGTTCTGCTCTATCTGAGACAAGTTCTGCCAGGTGTCATATTTGTGAAGCAAAGCCTTCGGAAATGAACGATATAGATACATGTTTAAGAAAACCAGTTCATGTTGAAAGATTTGAGTTCGGATTGTCTACGCTTCACATGTGGATCCGCTTTTTCGAATATTTTATTCATCTTTCATATAGGCTAGGCATCAAGAAGTGGCAAGTGAGATCAAAGGAAGATAAAGATATACTTTCTGAAAGAAAAAAATACATTCAGTGTCAATTTAGACTTAAGCTAGGATTAATTGTAGATCAACCATAAACTGGTGGTGGAACATCTAACGATGGGAACACTGCCCGAAGGTTTTTTGAAAATAGTGAAATATCCGCTGAAATAACAGGTTTAGATAAGTGTCTCATCGATAGATGTGCCACCATTTTAAAATGTATGTCTTCCGGATACGTTATAAATACAGAAAAATTTTGCTTTGAAAACTGCGCGAATGTTAGTTGAAACTTATTCTTGGTTTTACCTTCCAGCCTCTGTCCACAAAGCTTTAATTCATGGTTCAGAAGTGATAGAAAATGCCATTTTACCTATTGGTGAGCTTTCTGAGGAAGCTGCTGAGGCCAAAAATAAAGACATTAGGTCTTTTAGACTGAAGCATACTCGAAAATTTTCCAGAACAGTTATTAATTTAGACTTAATTAATCGGCTTCTTCTCACTTCTGATCCATACATTACGGGACTGCGAAAATTACCAATAAAAAGTAAAGCAACATTATCTAAAGATATTCTGGCTTTACTTTCGTGTACGTAAAAACTTCCAGATAACTTTTCTGTAAATGTTATTTAATATCTAAATTTTTGTTTCTGTATATAGTGTATTTAAATTCTATTTATATGAACCTTGGTTGTTATATTTTTTGTTTTCTATGACATCTTTGTTGTTTTGCAAATTTCAAACATTTTCCCTCTCGGAAAATGTAATAAACACATGGAAACTAGTTAGGGATATTGAAAAAAGTAATTTTTGCAATCAATAGTATTTATCCTAACAATTTATTCTACAAGTGTGCGGAAATAACCTCAGTTTCTTATTTGCCGCGCAGATTTCAGTTCGGAAAACTTGATTTTCCGCACTAGTGCTGAAAATGAAGTTTTCCGAACTTAAATCTGTGCGGAAAATTATATTTTACGCACGCTTACGCGCTTGTAGAAAAAATATATTATAATTTATATTTGGATTAATTAAAGTATTGCCTTTATATCCTAAAATTATATTATTTCAAATATGATTTCATGATAATAATACAAAATAAAATTGGCTACTGGGTCAAGTCATGACATATTTTTTAGTGAAATTTTGAAAACACTCTGTAGCATAAACTACCTGCAATTTTTAAACTGTATATCAGTATTTTTGAAGTCTGATTCTTTAAAAAGATTTTGTTTTTCGAATGGTAAACATATCGTTATATAGTATGGTGATGTTTTACCCGTATTTCTCTTACCCACCCATAAACATGTGAATATTAAAAATTCAATTCGAAGTAGGGTTATTGTTTTTTTTCTTCAAATTGGTAAAAACATCATTTAGCACATCATGTGTGTGCTAATGATGTGCTAAATGATGTTTTTACCATTTTGAAAAAAAACTAACCCTATAGGGTTACTGTTTTTTTTTTCGAATGTAATTTTTATTATTCACATGTTTATGGGTGGTTAAGAGAAATACGGGTAAAACATCACGATACTAATATTGCTGTATTTTCTTTAAAAACGTTGATCATCCAAAAAACAAAATGTTTTTAAAGAATCAGGCTTCAAAGTTACCAATAATAGTTTAAAAATTGCGGGCAATTAATGCTACATGGTGTTTCAAAAATTCACTAAAAAACATTACTTGACCCTGTATCTTACTCAGCAGTCAATTTTATTTTGTATTATTATCATGAAATCATTTTTGAAATAATATAATTTTAGGATATAAAGGCAAATTTTTAATTATTCCAACTATAAATAATATATTTTGTTTGCAAAAACGACCTTTTTTTTTCATTATCCCTAACTTTTTTCCATGTGTGTATTTCTAATACATATAATTTTTGATAATTTTATTTTGAACAAGGCCCTAATAATGTTAAGTATGTCTATTTTTATTAAAATCGAAATTAGTTCAAATATGGAATATTTCATTTAAAAAAAAATGTTGATCATATTTTTGGAGCACCATGTATACATAAAAAAATCGTACCTACGCTAAACCCTACTTACTAAATCCAATAACTATTCTATTTATAAATTCTAAATCACAGAAAACAGAGATATAGTTTTGATTTTCTGTGCTAAAATTAAAAGCAAAAATGTGAAATTGGGAATATTTATAATGAATCACCCTGTATACATACGGAGACATTTTTTTAAAGAAACATATTTTTTTATACG
Source organism: Kuschelorhynchus macadamiae (assembly GCA_030620095.1). Lineage (NCBI taxonomy): Eukaryota > Metazoa > Arthropoda > Insecta > Coleoptera > Curculionidae > Kuschelorhynchus > Kuschelorhynchus macadamiae. The sequence goes on from JAUTXW010000231.1 coordinate 84,959, forward strand.
GGTTGGGCTAAAACATATTTTAAAAGCAATTGTTTTTCTAATTTCCAGTTTTTTATATTTTTGACAACATCGACCATATAAGAGGAACCACTGTGCAGTGGTAGATTTTGCTGATATGTTATGTGCATGGTCTTGCACAATGCGAGGGAAATAGACGTTTTAACGACTTTTTACAAAGAAAGAGTTAAATAAGTGTATCTAATAATACTTTTAACAAGTAGTAGATTAATGTATGTTTATTAATAATTTTTACAAATAATGTAATAAAAAAAATACGAAATGAAAGGATACGAATTTAAAAGCAGTTGAATAATGTGTATTTATAAATAATTTTAACAATAATAACGGGTGAGGATTTTGAAGTGTTACAAAGCGATATCGGGAAAATGGTTTGGAATTTTTTATAAACATTTGAGAAAAAGAGTGAGGCAGAGACACAGATTTTAACTTCGTTCATTAATAACTAAATACAGCATCATCCCCGAATTAGGACAAAATGTGTGTCTGCAAAGTAAGAATTTGCTGCGATATTTTTACTTACTGATCAAAAGGGCGTTTGTGAAATGAAACAATAGGAAATACATGTAAATGTAAATATAAATACAAAAAAATAGCGGCGATCGATGGAGGAAAGGAACCGGCAAATACTGCACTTTTATACTCATTGATGGTGTTGCAAAACCTCTTCAAGCAGCCATAATTAACGAATATTATCAACATAATGGAATAAATCCGATTGGTACGCGGTCCAGGCACGATCTCCGGTTAAAAATATTATTGAAAACGTTAGGAGTAGGCTAAAATGCACATTTAAAACAATTAAAAATCAACCACAAATCATTCCAGATCTAATACGTGCAGAGAAAATGAAAAAGTATTCCACATAAATTTATTATCTCTAGTATGTCTGGCCGCTACCAGAAATTGTTGATAGTTCCTAGCTTGTACATTTGTAACCATCGTTTTATAAATTATTTTGAATTTTTTTACTGTTTCAATTTTCGCATGATAATATGTTTTTCTTGTTGAAGTTGTAAATGTTTGCCCCATCACCCCTTCCAGGAATAGCCTTTATAAATAAATAATTATAACTTTTTCTTCCAGAGTCAGTTTTTATTTTAACGAATATTTTTTACACAACCTGTATAAACACTCTAAAAATTTTAAGCTACAAAAATATGGCTTTTTTTTTCTTTGAATAAAAAAATATACTTTATTGAATTTAACCCTGTCTACCTCCAAGTATGAACCAACTGACAACTAAAAAAAATCGTTCCCTTTGTATTAAGTTAACGGCTACTGAACTTCATTAACGTCTATAGTAACTTAGAAAACACGACCATATTCCTCAAAATAGAGTATATTTGTCGTACATATAGTGATAGTTACAATACAGAGTTCATGGACTTGAAAAAAGGAATTTTACTCTTCAAAAGAATACATATCTTGTCATCCTAGCTAGACTATAATTTCCTCAACAAGCTCCGCAGTTGTTTTTTATTTGTTTAACTTCCTTAAATTTTAGAAATTATTAAATAGGTTATTAGAAAATTAAATTATAATTTGAGCCACCCCCTTAATATATAACAGAAGGATTCCTTCTATATTTTGATTTTTAAATTAAATCATGATGATCGTACATAGTTTAGGTTTTTTGACTCACCTCTACGGTATAAACTATGCCTTCAATTATTGTACAATGAAAAAATTATTGTGCGATCAAACCTTTTCACCAAATGATCATGTTTCTCCTAGAAGTAATGTTAATTGTACCTAAGTGTTTGTAACGTAAAACTGAAAGCGTTTTAGGTATAATAATAATACGCACCTCTAAATGGTTAATCACTTCCGCCAAAACTAGTTTATAAAAGCAAATCTAACTTAATTTAGTACTTAACAGTGTTCTGTGATCTAAGATCTAATTAACAACAGATTTAAAACTAAAACATTAAAATATAAGCATTCTTTGTTCTTTACACGGTCGAACAACATAAGAGCGTTACATGTGTTGTCGATGCCAATCGTGTAAACTCGCAGCTCTTACAAATCTGTTCCCCAGACTCTTGTACAGCTATCGTAATGAATACATCTACGGGGAACGATCAATAACTTTATTAGTTACTTTAGGTATTCGTGTTAATAGAGTAGCAGATGTTCAACTTAATAAAATTTAACTTATGGAAAAAATAAATAAAAACGTATTAATTATATTTGCGAAATGATGCCAAGAAGTTCCAACAGTTAGTTTATTCTAATTTAAATTTCCAAAATTATCCGAATGACAATCAATACGTTCTCGACAGGATATCAAAATCGATTCTACTTCAAAAACATTTTACCAAGTTCTTAGAAATAGAGAATGGCAATACATGTTCCCTAAAAAAAGCAATATTCTAATAGCATAAGACTTAACTGGCTAATTCTTAAAACTAACAGTCGTAAATCTAATAAGTGGTGCAACGGGAACTGGGTCTCGTTTGGCGCCGATATCAAATGTTCAAATTCCATTCACATATACGTAGAAACTAGATTATTTCCAACAAAAATTAATGTTTTTAAAAAAACGGCGAAATTGTCCACAAGATTAAACTGGTCTGCATTTAATAAGCCAAACCAAGAGCAAGTGTCTCCTTCTTTTCTCAAGACCGTCTCCACACTCTAGATATCTTTTTACATTCTCCAGAAATTATAATCCAATAAGAATTGAAAGGCCCTTGCACCATAAATACTATATAGCTACCAAATAAACATTTTTTAAACGCCTTAAATCCATTCATAATAACTTTATCGAGTTTTGAGTCTAATACTAGAAGAGCCATTGATTCAATGCAAGGGTTTTGACGCTCACGCACATAAAACCAAACCACAAAACTGTTAAGCATTTATATTAAAATTTATATAAAATAAAATAAGTTTTATATGAAAGCCCTATTGTTGCCATTAAATCCCTTTATTAAACAGTTTGCTCCTAACAGCTATCTTAAAACATTTTGGTTTTAATATTAACATCAAATAGTCATAAGTGCTTTAAAATATAAATTAAAATGTTTTATAAAGCCTTCTTAAGTAGCACAAATTAGTGATGAGCTTTTTTGTCTAACAGTTAGCCATAAAAGACACATAAAAACCAGAGATTTGTCAGATTTTGGCAAATGATTCTTGGTTTGTTTTCTAGCCATGAAAGCTCGCTTCAAGTTAAAATTTTTGACTCCAAAAGTAGCAGTTTTTAATGTAGATAAGCTATAGCATAATTACTTGGCCAAAAAATATCTCATATGGGGTAATTAAACCTACAACTTTTTTTTTGTAATATTGGATGGCCAAAAAGTAGAAATATCTGTCAATTTTGTTGCCACAACATAACCAGATATATTCTAGTAAGTATAGAAATCGAGGTCAGAACATAACCAATAAGTAGGCATTTCCCCCCCCCCCCCAAGTTTAATTATGGTAATAATAGCTATATAAGAACACCAGATTATGACATTTTAAGAGAACAAAAATTGAGAGGAAAAAATATGGCTTTTATTATCATATTTTTGTTTCAAAATTAAACTAAAATTAAGTAGTTTTATTTATCTTATTTTTGCTATAATATTGACAAAATATGCCACATTTTCAAATTTACGTTTATAACCTATAAAACTATACTTAACCAAACTGAATACATATTTAGAAAAACGAAATATAAATTATTTACCATACAAAATGTCTAATAAAAAGATTAAATATTCCACCACATATTCTAAAAAAACGCTGTCTTGGGATAATCGTCGTTTAATTTTGTTAAGCCGGCTCCTGGGTCTTAAATTAACTATTTTTAGCGAATACTAAAGGCAAACCAAGTAGGCATTTTCAGTAAATGTTGCTACATTTTGGCTACATTTGAAAATGATTGCCATTTGGTAAATATTTGCTGACCAATTTCAAGGAAAAATTTGCCTAAAAAGGAACCCAAAGCTTTTTATGATCCGCCATGATTGAAATTAAAATTAAACTAATTTCCTGGCAGCCAGTACTTGACCACTTTAAACAAACGTATTCTTTCTACCTATAAACTTATTTTCATGCATGTTTTTTTTACGTTATGGACCCTTTAATCAATTTTTTTAGTAAAATACGTTTCCAAACTAAAAAAAATATTAGTAGAATCGAAATTTTTAGTTTCAAGACGGGACGCGCTATCATTGATTTTTTTAACAGTAAAAGTTCCTTCGCAAGTGTTTTTTGTCTCTACCAACCGTCAAACCATGATTTGTTATCTATGCATTTCCTCCTGCCTCGTATATTCTTACACTGATTGGCTCTGTTAATACTATTTCTACATAATTTGAAACAACTGATGATTTATTATTAAAAGAAGAAACGCAAAAAATGAGAAATTCTTTAGGTAAATTTCGGAAAAAAATGTTACTTAAATTTCGGCTAAAAAACAAGTCAGAAATCACCTAAAAAAGCTCGATCTTAAAGTCAAAAAGTAGCTAATAAACCCCAATTGGCCATTTTTACCCCATTATGGCCAAATTATTATTCCCTACTTTAGCCATATTTCTGTCTTTATACTGTTATAGAACTGTTATTTTGGCTAGTCATTTTAGCTAATTAGCCAGGGATATTAGCCAATATAGCAGCATTTTAGCCCATATATGATTATATGTGCTGCTTGGGTTAAAACTTATTTGTGAATAAATACTGATTGATGCAGGGCAGTAAGGAAATCATTACTATTCCATAGTACAAAAACAGATTTTCGTGAAAATAAGTGGTGAAATACGATTTAAATGGTTAGTTTAAATATTAGAAGCAAGGCAAATATCTTAAAATAAGGAATAGACAATTTACAACCCCAAGTCACCGTCCCAACAATGTAGCAAATCGTTTTCTTTGTACCCCCTCTTCTCTCCAATATATCTCTTCGAGGCGTCCCCTGCTAAGGAACAAATTAGGGCCAGTAACGTTCATAAACAGTTTGGTTACAGAAAAACGGCTTTGAAGGAAATTTCGTTTCCGTAAAATTTGACTAATTTTCATTTAATAAAAAAATTACCAAACTTTATGGTTGGATCTATTAAAGTATATCTTATTAAAGATGTTCCAATAGTTTGTAGATCAAAAAAAATTAATAACAAACCGCTAGTTTTTTGCTTATAGTGATTGTTTTTAAAAATACAGAAAAACGGCAAAAATGGTCGATTTCTTGGATTTAGATAGGATAATTCCATCCAAAACGGCTCAAACTCTTCGTTTTTAACTCTTTAATCAAAATTCATTGTATGATTTTGATCATATACAATCTAAAATAGCTGCAAAAAACGCTAATAAATGTAAAAAATTGCCAATAGTCATTTTGAAGGGTGGTAGAAATTCGGACCCTTAATCTATACCCAAAATTTAGCGATTCCAAAAAAATTACTGTTTAGAGAAATTTTCCTCCAAAATGACAGTTCGACTGGACTACATCCTGTAGATTACTTATCTTTCAATCAACACCAAATCTGGAAAATATCGAGAAATTTGGTTTTTTAATTATTTTAATTATTCACTATACTAAATATGAAAAGTCGTATATTAAATTAATAAAATCTTTTCTGTTTTAGTAGATAAATAAGACGATAAGTAAACACACATTTAGATAAGGGTGTCAAGCTACTTTATTAATAGCATTTACAATTAGTTTAGTAAGTTCAAAATCTGAATAAAACAATTTTTCCAAGACATCAAAATGGTCAACCGTAGGTATAACGGTTAAATGAGAGTCTACCCCATCACCCTGTAATTTGTTGTGGAATTCTCTGCTTTGTTCCACAAATGCTGGACTATCGTTTTCGGCACCCACAACGTAAATTTTGGTATTGCCATAGTCAAGAGTTTGGAAAAGAGGGCTCAGCTCATTCTTCGCTGTGGCGGCTGATAGGTTTAACAGGTCATTCGCTGACATTTTGGTGATAGGTTCTAAATCGTAGATTCCACATAATAAAAATGCGGCTTTAATCAAATCGCTGTCTTCCGTCGGAATTGATCTTCTGAGGTCTGTAAGGATTGCGGCGATGGCATGGGCTCCTACAGAATGACCAGACAAGTATACTCCTCTAAAAACAAGTGTGAATTATTAAAAAAAGACTTAGAGTATACAGTGTGTCCCAGATTCGCTTCTCTATATAGGGATCTCGGCTCCTATTATACCTACAGCAAAGATTAAATAGGGAAACTTATTGCATTCGATATCTGGCTTCAGATTTACGATCGATCAATAAGTTTGGGATATATCGGCGAAAAACCGAAAATGGTGGATTTCGTTTTTCGCCAGTATATCCAGAACGGTAAATTTGACAGCTGTCAAAATGTCACATTATTCGGACACATTTTTAAGACAAATAAGATGACGTATACGACACGTCTTCATTGTTTTTTATTAACCCGCAACCTGCCTCAACTTTCATTTTTCTTATGACCGCCATATTGGATTTTTCGATTTTCGGAAAGAGCCTAAAATTTCCAGTATAGTGATATCTCACAAGTGCATTAAAGATTTTAGTGTCATCAAAATATCACACTTCGTAAATTAGGTTTCAATGTTTTTAAAGGAGGCCATGATTTATTTGTCACAAGATTACATTAATAAGTAAGTAATGTATTGAACGCATTGAATTTTTAATACAAACATGAACGTAAATAACGACTTAAAAAATCTAAATGAGCTTTAACTACTTTGTAAGTGGGTAACACTAATTTACAAATCTGCAAAATGACGTCCAATTGCATAGAGACATTTTTGACAATTGGTGACTTTTTTTCGTACAACCCTGGTAAGCGTATTTCGGTTAATATTTCTAAATGTGTCCAGAACTCTTTGTCTCAAGATTTCTATGGTCATGGGGGGGGATCAAATTCGTAGATTTCATTCTTCATGTGACCCCAGAGGTAGAAATCCAAGGGCAACAGGTCAGGGGATCTAGGAGGCCAAGATATTGGACCATTTAAAGAAATTATTCTTTCGTCAAACTGCTTTCTTAAGACGTTCCTGATTTGAATGGTATTGTGAGCCGGACATCCCTCTTGTTGAAACCAAGTTCTTCTTAATTCATCTTCCGTTAGAATAGCTCGTAAGGCTGGTACAACCTGCTTTCGCAAAAGTTCTAGGTACCTGTGCCCGTTTAGGTTGTAGTCAAACCAAAATGGTCCAATAAGTCGATTTCCTGAAATGATTAATAATTTATAAATAGTTGCCCAACAGTCAAGGGGGGCAAGGTCGGCCGGGTGGTACTAGAAACTATAAATTATAAAGGGAAAATTATCTTTATTAAAAAGTAGATATTTTGTTTCCAAAAATAATTATCGAAACATCCCGTAATGAATAAGCTTGTATACAGTTGAAACCTATTCAGCTTTATTATGAAAAAGAAAAACATATTTGGTTAGCGGGAAGTAATAGCCGTAATAAATTATTTTGTTGGTATTGCATATTAATTTCGGAAATACTAAATCAATTTATTTCAGTGATATAATAATCTTAAAGAAGTACATAAAATTTAAATTATTCGGAAATACAGCTGAACGTCTTTCTATAAATCATAATGAGAAATCGAAAAATAATTCGACATTTGATTAATATGGTATTTTTTTCATAACGCAAGAACTAGGCTTCCCGGGTAATAATAAATCATTAAATTCAGACAATCAAAATAATTTTAGAGAATTAGCTAAATCTGCAGAATATTTAGATAAAGTGTTAATAAATGTATAGAACCCAAATCTATTTTTATAGGTTCTTCGAAACTACAATACAAAATGATTGAATAAAAATGTAATACAATATCAAAAAAGTAAGTTGACTGACTAGAGTAGAACGTTTTACTTTTTTTTATTAGATTATTCTCTTTTAGTATCATTAAAGAACTAAACGAAAAAAAAAACATTATTATTTGACCATCATTTGGTGCCTATTTAAAAAAGATTGGTTAGATTAACTTACCAATAATACAACACCAAACGTTACTTCCAAATCTGATCTGTAGACGTCTCTCTGCCACTTCGTGAGGATTTTGCACAGCCCAATGATGACGCTTATGCCTATTAAAGACTCCACAATTCGTGAACCTGCTCTCATCGGACCACGAGACATGATTTACAAAATCAGGATTTTCATTACATCTCCTAGTATACCACTCACAGAACTGTAGTCGTCTTGGAAAATCAGTTTCCTTAAGTCCTTGTACTATTATGGGTTTGTATGGATGGTACTTATTCTTTTTTAAAACTCTCTGTACTGTTGATTTTGGTACATTAGTTTCCTGTTCTACAGTTCTTACCCATGCACTAGGGTTTTCGTTGTTAGCTCGTAAAATGTTTCTGTCTCGATTTTCATTGTTATTATTGTATCCGCTTTTAGGTTGTTCGAAGGCACCATGGTTAATTAAATTAACTACGATTTTCCTGAATTGGGTTTTATGAGGCTGCCGTCGGAGGGCATCTCCAAATACCTTGCCGAGGTAACGTCGGCGTTTCTGTATGATTAAAAGTACAGAGCTAACATGTCAACCTTTTCTTCATTTGAATACGGAATGCTTTCTATAGGTTTTGACAATTTATTTGTCAGATTTATGATTTTATTGGGATAAAAGCGTACCTACTACTTATTAAAACACAGCTTTGATACTTTCAACTATTTAACTTAACGTCAAAGTCAAAATCCAATTTTGTTACAGATAAATCATGGCCTGCTTAGAAAAGCATTGAGAGCTAACATTACTTTAAATCATGGCCTCCTCAGAAAAAACTGAAACCTAACTTTACGAAGTGTAATATTTCGATGATACTAAAATCTTTAATGCACTTGTGAGATATCACTAGACTGGAAATTTTAGGCTTTTTCCAAAAATCGAAAAATCCAATATGGCGGCGATAAGAAAAATGAAAGTTGAGGCGGGTTGCGGGTTAACAAAAAACAATGAAGACGTGTCGTATACGCCATCTTATTTGTCTTAAAAATGTGTCTGATTAATGTCACATTTTGGCAGCTGTCAAATTTACCGTTCTAGATTTACTGGCCAAAAACGAAATCCGCCATTTTCCGTTTTTCCTCGATATTTCCAAAAACAATTGATCGATCGTAAATCTGAAGCCGGATATGGAATGCAATAAGTTTCCTCTAAAACTTTCCCCATTTAACCTTTGCTGTAGGTATAACAGGAGCCGAGATCCCTGTATAGAGAAGCGAATCTGGGACACACTGTATATGGGCAACCCCCGGCCCTCCACCAGTTCCAATCCGGCGCACATAGTTTATTTGTAATTACTGTTAACCAACCTAAAATTGTATTCTTCAAATCATAAAGACTAAAATCGATAAATAATTTTATTAAGCATGCGCAGTGAAACGCCACAGATCGAGTCAGAAATAGAAGTTAGAAAGAGACAGATAAACATTCGTAAAGCCGACCGATGACCTTGAAGCGTTCCGAGCGATGCGTTATTAATAACATTCGGCTCTGAGCGCTCGCCATCGCAAATTCGCCGAAATTCGATCGAGACTCTCAATTCGAGAGTATTCTAGTTGCTTATTGCGTGTAGTATGTAAACCGCTTAGCGCGCGTGTCAGCTCATTACTTCTTAACAACTGATAAGAAAAGACGCGGGAAATTCAGCTCAGAAGAAAAAAATCTACCAAGATGTCTGGTTTAAAAAAAGCGGAAAGTGGACACAGAATTTCGCCAATTCCAAAACAAATGAACTGAGGAAAACTTTTGTATCGTGCACAGTGGTAAACCTATGTGTTTGTTGTGCGATGAAACAAAAAAGCATTTCGCTCAATATAATTTACTTACGGGTCAGTTAAAAAAGCATAAAATTAAAAAACTCATAACCGATTTAGGGAAACAGAAACAAATGATCACTTCACAAAGATCAAATCTAGACAGTGTTGTTAAAGCTAGTTTTATAGTTAGTTCCAAAATACCGAAAACATCGAAATCATTTTCTGAGGGAGAGTTTGTTATGGAGTGCTTAGTAGATGTTGCAGAACTTGTGGTCAGAGAGCGCGTATTCTGTACCACCCGTAACAGGAAATTTCTTTCTATAAACTCTTTCCACATCCCAAACTTATTCTGAATGCTACTTCGGCAGCGGTCGTCTCGCACGAACGCTTCGTTCGGTAGAGAAGAATAGAAAGACCATTTCAAGTCTTGCTAGGACATTTCTATTATCGCTGTCTTTTTTAACACACGACACGAGACACGATGGAAGTATTATTTAACTAGGCAAGACCGAGGACATGGCATAAGCCGGCAGCCATATTTATTATTTACAAACATTTGTTTTTAAGTTTTCACATCAAGGTAGATTACACCTACATCAATGCACCCTATTACCCCCGGAAACCCAAATTGGGCCATAAACGCCCCTTTCTTCTCTTGTTTTTCAGCTTCAGTTAAAGGAAATTTTATCCACTGATGGGCAATGGCCTCTAAGGCCAAACAAACATCTGATAGTGCCCGGCTAAATGCAGGTTGAGACAGGGCAACATGCACTTCATTTCCAACTGCCTTCTGGTCAAGATCCTTATATGGATATGAACCTTCGTCCCGTTAGTACCTACATCCATATGGGGAGTAAGAACATGAATAAGGTCTTGAACCAACTGTGGACTTAGCCTGAATAATTCCAGAATTCTCGTTCGATTAACTCAAAAGCATTTTGTTAGTCTCGCAAAATTCTTCTCTCCAAACGTAATTGGTTTTGTCGCTCTTCCTCTTCTATCTCCTGTACATAATGCATAAAAAGTGGGTCCATAATTAAATTTTAAAAGAAAATTCAAATGCATTTTAATTTATACCATACACGCATTTCTACACGTCACAACATCAAATAGACAAATGTTGCCAACTAAATTGAGAAAATAATCCCATATTCCCTAATAACAGGTCAATGTTTTTGCTTTCAATAATATACATTTCTTTATAGCCGAGCATACCCGACCTGCCCGGGAAAGAGTGGTACGTAGGTTCACGAAATAGAAAGAAATTTCCTCTCTATTCCTATAGAAAGAAATTTCTTGTCTATTGGCGATACAGAATACGCGCGCAAAAAGAGAAAGAGTTTGAGAAAGTGGGCTTATCGCGGCGTACTGTTGTTAAAGTATACAGGGCGTTTCTTAATTGAGTGTCAATATTTAAGGAGGTGATTTTTGGGTTTATTTTAAGAAGAAAACTTCATTTATAACGTATGTCTTAAACTGTGTAAATTTTGAGATACAGGGTGTTAAACTTTCAATAATTTCATAATTTTTCGATAATATCTCGAATACCACTCTAGATATTGTAATGAAATTTGGTATAGAGGTACTATGCATCTAGTGGAATTTTTTGATGTAGAACATTTTTTTAAATTTCCACCAGTGGCGTCCGTACGGAATCCGACCTGCATATTTTCCCAGACATTGAGGGTACGCCACTGATTTTTTTTAAATAAAAATTATTTTTGAAATTCCCATTCATTTTTGAGCAAGTTTGATCCCTTGGTAATTTTGTGTTGGACGCACGGTTTTCGTTTTAAAAAATAAAAACCGTTTCTCTGCATGGTCCAAACAATCCTGGTCATAAGACGGATATCACCATGCATGCAGAGGAATATTATTGTATTAAACTCTGTATACTAAAAGTTTTCAAAAACAAACAAATGAATCAATAAAAATGCTTTATTTTAGAAAAATCAATGGCGTGAAAGTAATTACTATGTCCATTTTTATTAAAATCAGAAATCGCTTTAACTTAGTGAGAGATATTTGTAGTTAATAGTATGTAGTCTTCAGCCACCAATCTAGGACCACCATGTCAATGTTGTTCAGAAGTCTGTTCCTTCATAAATACTTTTTATAAATTTTATTAAAATTATATGACATTCTTCAACAATGACAAGTTATTTACAAAACTATACTAATACAACTAGGTACATAATTAATAATTTCAACAAAAATAATTAGGTTTTAACAAATTGACAGCACACTTTGTGAAACAAAATAGAATAAAAAAATTAGATAAGTTGTTGAAAATGCCCACCACCTTGGAGAATACACGCTTCAGCCCTTTTCCTCATGTTGTCGCGAACTCGTTGAAGGATACCCTCGGTGTTTCTGATAATATCGCAAGAATCTCTTATACGATCCTTCAGCTCCTCTACAGTGTTTACTGGGGTGCGGTAAACTAAAGATTTAAGATGTCCCCATAGAAAAAAATCCAAACTATTTAGGTCTGGGGACCTAGGGGGCCATGGTTGGGGTCTGCCACGACCTACCCATCTGTTGTTAAATGTGCGGTTCAAATATTCTCTGGCTTCAATACTAAAGTGAGCGGGCGCGAAATCGTGCATGAACCGCATTCTGTTTCTAATCAGAATTGGTATATCTTCTAACAATATCGGGAAATAGTTCTCAAGAAACCGGCAATAATTATGGCCATTTAGTCTTTCTAGGAGGAAAAAAGGTCCAATTAGGTGATTTTCGATAATGCCAGCCCAATCATTTACAGAGAATTGCTCTTGATGATGATGTTCTACAATGGCATGGGGGTTCTCGTCGGCCCAGATATGATTATTGTGGAAGTTTTTGATAGCGTTCCTGGAGAAGTTCGCTTCATCTGTGAACATTATTTCGCGATCAAATAAGGGATTACGCGCAATTTTTTCCAAAAACCATTCACAAAAATTATCTCGGAAAGGAAGATCTCGGGGAAGTAAGGCTTGCACTTGTTGAATGTGATATGGGTATAAAAAAATCATGTAGAATTCTCCAAACTAGGATGTGCGAAATATTTAGGTTAATTCCAATTTTCCTAATGCTCAGTTCAGGATTTTCATCTATGGAATTTAATACTGCCTCTTCAATTTCTGGAGTTCTTACAGTCCGATGGGCCCCTTTTAATTGATTATTTGGCTTGAATGTACCTGTTTCAGTCGACCTTCTATGCACATTTGCAAATATTCGCCTATCTGGTATGACTCTACCAGGAAAGCGCTCTTGATATAATCGCCTAGCTTCCGGTGAACTGCCATCAGCCAAACCATACATGTAATGCATGCCTGCCAACTCTTCATTGGTAAACTCAACCATTTCTTTTTTCAGATATATCAGATATTTAGAACACAAAATTAATTAAACCCGACTGAATCTGAAAGCTGAACTGTCAAATTAAGTTACAAAAGAAGTATTAATTCTGACAGCCAAAGCCTACTACAATAATAATTATTATTAGTAATCTTTCTTTCTTGATGAACTAATAGTATTTTATAGTTTCGTGTTAAAAAATTGTAAGTTCAAATAATAATTTTGAAATCTTTGGGTATTAGTTATTCATAAGCAAATTTGATTTCTTGAATTTCAGTCAAAAAAAAATTCCTTGCATGCCATGGCGATTGGTGTTGTCATATTAGCGATATTGTTAAAACTCTGCAGAGAAACGGTTTTTATTTTTTAAAACGAAAACCCTGCGTTCAACTCAAAATTACCAACTTGCTCAAAAATGAATGGGAATTTCAAAACATAATTTTTATTTAAAAAAAAATCAGTGGTGTACCATCAATATCTGGGGAAAATATACAGGTCGGATTCCGTACGGACGCCACTGGTGGAAATAAAAAAAATGTTCTACCACAAAAAATTCCACTAGATGCATAGTACCTCTATACTAAATTTTATTACAATATCTAGAGTGGTATTCGAGATATTATCGAAAAATTATGAAATTATTGAAAGTTTAACACCCTGTTTCTCAAAATTTACACCGTTTAGGACATATGTTTATATGAAGTTTTCTTCTTAAAATGAACCCAAAAATTACCTTCTTAAATATTGACACTCAATTAAGAAACATCCTGTAGATATGACGGCTAGTAATATCAAAAGACATTGACTGATAGATTGTCTAGTTTTCAAGCATTTTCGATTGCTTTGGATGAGAATACCAATTTATCTGACACAGCCCAGTTGGCTATTTTGATACAAGGTGTTGATGAAGAATTTGTAGTGACAGTGGAGCACAAATGGTGCGCCTTCAATGGTCAGTTCACGAAAAGGTTTTATCGAAATTCTAAAGGTAAGAGCAACCGCTATGAATGTGCAAATGGATGTGGTATTAAGTACCATCAATTTCATTAGATCTCGCGGTCTTAACCATTGCCGGTTTAAAGCATTTTTGGATCAGTTATATTCAGAACACGATGAAGTGACATACTATAGCGAAATGAGGTGGCTAAGTAAAGGTAAAATGCTAAAATTATTTTACGACTTTAGAAAAGAAATAGCTGATTTTATGGAAATGAAACAGAAAACCGCAAATTTGTGATCCAACATGGCTTTGCGACTTGGCATTCCTGGTAGACATCACAGGACACTTAAACGACCTGAACTTGAAATATCAAAAACAAGGGCAATTGATACAGTCATCTTAAAGTTTCTCAAAACAAAATTCAGTTGTGAGAAACACAAATAAGAAGTAAAAACTGTTTTAATTTTTTAACGTTATTGTGGTCACGAAAACATTGAATACGGTCGCTATGCTGAAGAACTGAACTGAATTTTTGCAAATCCTTGTAAGTGTAATGTGGAAGATGCTCCGCTTCACCTACAAATGGAGTTCAAGAAGACTCATGTTTGAAGTTTAAATTTGATGATGTGGAACTAAGCGAATTTTACAGAACATACCTTTCTCAAGAAAAGTATGCACAGCTGAGTGTTTTCGCACGAAAAATAATTTGTACATTTGGTAACACGTATAAATGTGAGCAGCTCTTTTCAGTCATGAAAATTAATAAAAATAAGCATCGTGCTCGGCTTACAGATGCCAATTTAGAATATACTTTGCGCCTATGTACTAGTGATATGGACCCCAATATTGTTCATCTTGTTTCTCAGCTTCAAACTCTCTCATTAATTTTCATTTGATTTTTCTATCTGTTTTTGATAATTTGTTTTTTATATGTTTGATTATGCTATTATAATTAATAAATTAAAAAATGTGTGATGTACGGCCCGCGACCTGATTAAGTCCCGAAATTAGGGCCTAAGCTAAGCAAAGGTTGCCATACCTGATTTAGAGCCATATAATAATACATTGGTCTATGTATGAATATAAACAAATTTACTACAAAACGTACTAAAATCAAAGGCGGCGGCTCTTAACTAGGGATGGGCGATATAAGATTTTACCTATCGATATATTTTATAAATCGATAAGTCGAAAGTTATCGATAACTTTCCATAGTTATAGATATATCGATAATTTTTCGATATAAAGAAATTCATCAAAATACCGATAGTTACCGATAAATATCGTGAGTTATCGTTCACTCTTAGGCTTTGTCCAGTTATTTGTATTATTCATTTCTATGCATGCGGAAAAAAATAGTTTTGGAATCTGGTGCTATCTGGAAAGCAATTTGATTAGGTATTTAAATAAAATAATGAACAATAAAACTGTTTTAATTGACTAACCTAGTTACTTACCGAGACTTAAACTTTCTGGCATATTTGATGCAATCTCTTAAGCCAATTATTAAATGCTCCAAAATTTCCCCGACAGTTTTTTGTGGGCTCAAATCATAACCCAGTAAAATCGTCTTTATTCCGTTCTGATGCAGAACATTTGAGATGAAACCGTTATTGGAGTGAGTAAGTGGTTCTGCTTGATAGTAACCTCCATGGATATGTATTAGTATTGGAGAGCCTGGAATAATTATGTATTATATATATATATATATATATATATATATATATATATATATATATACATATACAGCAGCAGATATTTGGTTTCTAAAATCACGCAAGTCTTTTTCAGTTTTCCTAAATTCATTTCAGTCAAGATCCCTAAATAATCCTCCGTTACTGAGAAGGTTGAATCTTTTGCCAAACAAAAGTGGCTAGATTTAGAAATTAAAAATCTGTATAGCAAACGAAGTATGCTTTAAATTGAAGCATCGGATCATTTAAAAAACTCACTTATGCAGAAATCAAGTCTCAAAAAACGTTGTTAAACAAGTTAAATTATGTTTCTCGTAAAAATACTGAAGTTATCCAGAGAAAGAAAAAATAATGTTTTTATTTAAAAGCTGACAAAGGAAATAAGCTTGTTATACTAGACAAAACAGATTATTTTGAAAGAGTAGACAATTTGATTCAAACTGGTCCTTACGATTTAATTGAGAAAAACCCGTTATCAAAAATGATAACTAAAGTAAAAAATACCTTAAAACAGTGTAAAAACCTTGTGTTCAAAAAACTAAAATTCAAACTCAGTAATCCACAGTTATTTAAACTGTATTGAGTTCCCAAAATCCATAAACCTGGGAAGTCAATGAGACCTATTGTTTCAGCAGTTGGATCACCAACGTACAATATTTCAAAATGGTTAGTAGAAGAATTCAGCAAATTAAATATCTCGTACGATAGAACTCGTTAGAATTCTTAGATAAAATAAGGAATGTTCACTTAAAAGAAAGTGAAATTTTAATATCTTTTAATCTAAGCTCATTGTTCCCTAGTTACCCATACCACTAGCTTTAGAGTACCTAAAGGAACTACTTAAATTTAATCATTTGAAGAAAGGAATTATTGATGAATATTTGCTTGTCACAAAATTATGTATGAATCAAAATTTTTGTCAGTTCAACAAACAACTTTAGGGAACTGCGATGGACAATTGCTTATCTCCGTTCCTTGTAAATTTGTTTATGGGTAGATTAGAAACCCAATTCAAAAAAGAACTCAAGTATTTCATAAGGGTGTGGTATAGATACGTAGACGATATATTTGCTATTTTTGATGCTAAAACAGAAAATTTGGACACTTTCTTAGAAACATCAAACAATAAATATCCTTCCATTAATTTTACGTACGAAAAGGAGAACAATGGGCAATTACCTTTTGTCGACACGTTAGTCAGTAGAAATAAGGATAAATTAGAATTTGATATTTACAGGAAATTTAGTAATACTGATAGGTATATGACATCCGACTCATTTCATTGGCGTCAACACAAAATGGCAGCATTTAATTTCTTAACTCACAGGTTAGTCAATTTTCCATTAAGTAAAGAACGTTTTAAAAATGAAATGAATCGGATATAATGATAATTTTGTACATAAATTAGTAAATAGACATAAGCATAAGAAAATGTTAAAAGATGCCACTACTCTTCAAGCACCTGAGGCTCCCAATAAGTTCATAGTAATTCCATACGATCCCATATATACGAGAGGTCTAGAAAAAGTATTTAAAAATGTAGATTTTAGAGTAGCCTACAAAACGGAGAACAGTTTGAAAAATCTCCCTGGAAACCCTAAAGATAAAGTCGACTTGAAGGAGAAGAGTGGCATCTATGAAATTAGCTGTAATGACTGCGATCTAAAATATGTTGGGGAAATTAAACTCTCCATAAACATTCGTTTTAAAGAACACAAGGCACATTTAAGATATGGAAGAACAGAAAAGTCAAGCGTTGCCCAACATGCTTTGGAAAACTATCACCAAAGAGGAATAAATAATCTTAAGTTGATTAAAAATGTATCTAATAATAGATTATTGGATGCATTTGAGAGTATAGAAATAGTTAAATGTGGTAAGAAAGCACTAAATAAAGATAGAGGGCCTATTCCCTATAGTCCTTTCTATTGCTTACTTGACAACGGTGCGGTGGAGTGCAAGCAAGTGTGACCACATTTACCTATAAATAGTCTCGGTTAGGATAAGTTATTTTAGTTTATATCATCTGCTGATGATGCTAACTTGGTTAGCGAAACGCACGTCCAGAACGTAACAAGTTGTGGTGAAGTGTGGTTAGAACTCTTGTATTTTGAAATTAATAACTATAATTAAAATACTGAACAACCGAATAGCATTAAAAAATATGACTGCAAATTTATTTATTTCCTGAAGTTAAAAAAAAACACATTCCAGGAAGAATGAACTTTGAAACATTTTTACTCACCGTCTCTGAGATCTGTGCCGTATATGTCATACTTTTCTCTGAAACCTGACCCATAAGAAATTCCTAAATCGCATGGTATTTTTTCTTTTACTAATCTGGTGTCTAGAAGTAAATAAAACGTAAATTTTAATTTTCAATTCCAGTTATTGATTAAAGCATTTACAATATTGTTCCATAATTTTAACTTATAGTTTTCAAAATTCTGATAAAATACTTCAGCAGAATGGTTAACAAAATACATTAAAAAAAACGGTAAATTGGCTAAAATAATAGGAAAAACAAAAAATAATAACAAGATACTGAAATTAAAAAAAATAATTATAGATATTTATTATTACCTTTTTTCTTATTATTATTTCTCGTTTTTTTTGTCTTTTTAGGGGTTTATAC
Source organism: Kuschelorhynchus macadamiae (assembly GCA_030620095.1). Lineage (NCBI taxonomy): Eukaryota > Metazoa > Arthropoda > Insecta > Coleoptera > Curculionidae > Kuschelorhynchus > Kuschelorhynchus macadamiae. The sequence goes on from JAUTXW010000231.1 coordinate 103,324, forward strand.
GGAAAATCACCCGCGGGTCTTTTTATAAGGAGGGAAATTCCAAAGCAAATATACCAATTTTCATATTGTTTTAATTATTATTTTAAAGATTATTTATTAATTTAGTGATACTTTTTTATTGACTTATACAAATCAACTCATACAAATTTCTAATCGATCAACGACCAAGGCCCTTCTGATCAATGTAAAAAATTAAATATATATGAAAATTTTAAACAAATCTGTCATAACATTTAAAGAAAAAGATGGAAAGGAAACGAATTTTTAATATTTCTTAATTATTTTCATTTTAATTTTGCTATTATTTTAAGCGATAATTTTAGGTTCTGAACTGAATATAAAATAAATCCTGTTAATTTCTTCACCTTAATATGTTAAGGAGGAAAAGATCCAGAATTCCCTCAAGATGGACACACTTAAGACCAACTGAATAGTATTGTCCCAAATAAGCCTGTCTTGTCCCATAATGTTCTATGTCTTTAAAATTAATGTAACATAGAGGATCACAGTTGTTGTCTTATGTCAACAACTCTTTATTTTTTATACGGTTTTATTTTTGTAGTTTTGAAAATGGCTGAGTAGTATATCTGACGGGGTTCTAGACGCAATGGTGCTTCGGATGGCACATGTTCCATCCGCAGCCACCAAAGATTGGGTGTGGCTACACTTCTTCACTGAAGAAGTGACGTAAATTTCTGCAAGAAGTAAAGATGTCAACAATGACTTATTTTACCAGTGATTGTTGAGACAGGCTTGTTGAAGAAGAATATATACCTGTATCTATCACCTGTTTTTACGTGTCATCTGATTACCTGTACCTATCACCTGTTTTTTTATGTGTCATCTGATTACCTGATACTTTACAATCTTTTTAAAGGATAAAACGTATTTTCTTTGAAATCAAAAATGCCCTGTGTGCTTTACACACGCTACGAATAGATTTACTTAGCCCTTATTAATAAAATACATCATTTTCATGTACATTGTTTTATTTATTTATCTTTAAACAAAAAACAGTATTTATAATTATATAATAACTTAGCGTTCGATTGTGCACAATGCCAAGTAGCACCATATGGATCCTTGTGGAAGTGACATTCAGGAACTTTCTTAAACTTGCTTAGCTTTGGTTCACTCTCCAACGGTATTTTAAAAATTCTTTCTGCACTTATAAATTATAAATAAGGGCTAAGTAAATCTATTCGTAGCGTGTGTAAAGCACACAAGGCATTTTAGATTTCAAAGAAAATACGTTAATTTATCCTTTAAAAATATTTTAAAGTGAGGTTACCTACCTTTCTTTGTTGATGAATGGGGTCCCATTACGTCAATATGTCCAGCGGAGCCCCCACAACAAAATATTGGGCCCCAAAGTATCTCCTCTGGAAGATCGATTAACATAACCTCACAAAACGCCAGGTTCGAATCCACAGCTGGTCCGTTGAAAAAAGTGACGTCAGCGGGATAGGTAACAACAGTTGACACAAGTAACAGGGAATAGGTAATATGTAAAAAGAAGACAGGTGCTAGGGTAAACAGATGACAGGTAAAATCAGGTAATCAGATGACACATAAAAAAACAGGTGATAGGTACAGGTAATCAGATGACACGTAAAAACAGGTGATAGGTACAGGTATATATTCTTCTTCAACAAGCCTGTCTCAACAACCACTGGTAAAATAATTGTTGACTTCTTTACTTCTTGCAGAAAATTACGTCACTTCTTCAGTGAAGAAGTGTAGCCACACCCAATCTTTGGTTGCTGCGGATGGAACATATGCCATCCGAAGCACCATTGTGTCTAGAACCCCGTCAGATATACTACGTAGAATACAGTGGCGTAGGCAGATTTTTTTATGTGAGCTGTTGTTTTTGAGATATAACACAAACTTATAATTTTTTAACTGGGACACCCCGTACATTTTTATTTAATATTATTTAGTTCATAATAAGTTTCTCGAAAATATATTATAGTATATACTTTTCTATTCGAATGGCCCAGTAATATGCATTTTTTTGGAGATAGACTCAGTTTTTGGTAGTAGGCTGGGATTGCCTAAACAAAACAAAAGAAAATTGTTGTCATGTTAAATAAATTTTTTTTAAAAAACCTCTGGTTCGTTTTGAAGCTAGATTAGATAACAGCAACAATTATTTTAAATTTTATAATAAAAAATTGGTAGAAACCCGTATCCGAATGAAGAAAAATACGTCATGTTGCTCTGTTTTGCACAATCTAACGAAGATGTTAACGAGGCTTCGGAACTATATTTATTAAGGTATGCTTAGCATTCGTGGTATTTTATAATAAATACATTTTTATGAAGCTGTTGGCGTTTTAAACATAGGTACCCTGTAATATTACATTTCTTGGAATGAAAAGAAATCTAGTTGATTTCGGATCTTTCAATAAGCCGCGAAGTAAAACCTATAACAAGGAAAACGAGGAAGACGTAATTAATGTTCTGGCGTCCATTTATGCAGATCCTTTAAGTTCTTGCAGAAAAATCCATCAGAATGTTGTGGTTCCAAAAAGCCGGGTACAAATTTTTTTAAGGAAACAAGGTTATAAACCATTTAAATTTAGATTGGTACAACACTCACATCCGGTGGACGCCCAGCGTCGTATGATTTCTGTAACTGTATCTAAAAAAATGCGATAATGACCCTGACTTTTATAGAAAAGTAATATGGTCCGATGAGGCATATATAAGTAGCGCCGGAGTATTAAATAGGCATAATTCTAGACACCAGTCGGAAGAAAACCAGCATCGAATATTTCCTCACGAACGACAGGGTAGGTTTCAGGAGCGTGCAGTCCATGGAAGCAAGGGAAGCAGTGCTTCCCAAAAAAAAATTACAAAACATCTTCTAAAATGTAATTTTTGAAATAGGAAACCATTAATTTAGTTTATATTAAAAATGCTAAAATATTATCTTAATTATCAAGCCCATAATAAATGCGGCCTTGACTCCGACCGAGCAATAGAATCGAATAGAACCTATGCGGGCCGGTAGCTTCTCTGCAGCCAAGTCCTGTATGCTTGATTTCCTGTAAATCGAGCCAAAGGTTATTGAACTTTCCACCGGCTGTTTGCAATCTTTGCATATCAGTCGTTTGCTTTAAGTGGGGGCGGAAGCTATCGTTGGAGTAGGTTCTTTGTTTGAATGGCTATCCATGTGTTGTGTGATACGTACGTCGCGTTGTTCATTGTGCGATATGGAAGACAATAATACGGACGTGGATATGCAAATACCGTCAACTGCGGCTGTTGGTAATAACGTTGAAAATGTTGGACAATTTAGTAAGAAGAGTGTGTGTGAATGTGTGGTGTATGTCTTAATAATAAAGGGATTTTCAACATTAAACTTCGCTGATAAGCTTCAAATAATTTCCAAAGGAAGGGCAAAACGGCCTATGAAAAATTTAAGCACAAAAATGAAAAACTGTATTAGACATTTTTATCCGGAAAAACAATACGAACAATTTAAATGGCTAACAGGGTGTGAAAATATGTTTACTTTTTGAAAATGAAAACGGTCTCTGGAATAAAACTGGTTTTTCCGATTTAAACAAGTTCCATAAAGCTGTAAAAAGACACATTATGTCCAAAGCGCATTTGTAGGCCGTCATAAAAGAAAAAGTCTTCGGCAAAACCAGAATTGAACACGCCCTTAATAAACAGTTGGAAATTAGTCATCGCCAACACAATGAATTAGTCGATAAAAATAGGCAAATATTAAGAAGATTTATCGATGTTGTTTGTTTTCTCGGACAGCACGAATTGGGATTTAGAGGTCATGACGATACAAGGGTTTCTTCAAATAGAGGAAATTTTCAAGATTTACTTAGTTTAATCGCTAAATATGATGATTGCTAAAAAAATCATTTAGAGCAGTCTAGCGTTTTTCGCGGAACATCGAATCGAATCCAGAATGATTTAATTTCCGCTGTTGCAACCATTATTCTAAAAAGAATTAAGCAGGAGATTGGCGAGGCGCGGTTCATTGCTATTGTTCTGGACGAAACAACTGATATCACTAATTTTAGCCAATTATCTATAGTAATACGCTATGTTAAAATAGACGGAAGTATTCAAGAGCGATTTTTAGGTTTTAAGAATGTGTCCGAAAATCGCGTATGCATGCATTATATACCGTACTTTAGAACGTTACTAAAGAAATTAATGGAGAGAAAAAATTAGTTGCTCAAAGCTATGATGGAGCTTCAGTGATGGCAGGACAATTAGGGGGTCTGCAAGCTAAAGTTCGAGAAACTTTCCCAAGTGCTGTGTTTGTCCATTGTTTTGCTCATAAATTTAGTTTTATCCCAGTCCATCAATCACATTAAAGAGTGTAAAGTATTTTTCGTTACTTTAAATGGCATGGCTGCTTATTTTTCCAAGTCAACAAAACGTACACAAGCTTTGGACTCCATTGTCCACAAACGATTGCCCATAGTAGCTCCTACTAGGTGGAACTATAATGGAAGACTTGTGTTAACAGTATCTGAAAATAATGAAAAGTGGGATAAATAGTTCAAGGGGGTTTTTGGACTTTTTGAAACAAGATTTTAATTTTAATTATTTGTTGAACATATTTTCAGAAATATATCCATTCTCGGATAATATTTTTAGTATATTACAAATCGAAACAAATGATATTGCCTTTTTGCCTAAAAAAAGTGGATGATTTAATTATGTAGAGCCACAAGCCAAGCGTCTTCGAACAGACACGGTCGGAGATGTTCGAACATCATACAGGCGCCTCTTTTATTAAATAATCGATCAAATTCAGCAACAAATAATATAACTAATAGATTTAAATGATTTTAAATTCCTCGAGCAATTTTGATGCATTTAAAGGAAAAACTTTTCCAGAAGATGCGTTTAAATCTCTTCTTCTTCATTATGGCCAGTTCTTCGACAGTGTTACTGCGATCTGAACTGAAAGTGATTTACGAAACTGATGACATTAGCGCAAAAAATAACGCTAAGGAACCAATGCAATTTTTAAAAGACAAGGAGCTGGAAGAGGCCTACACCGAAGTGTCGAAATTGTGTGAGTTAGTATTGACAATACCTGCCACAAGTTCATCAGTAGAACCCAATTTTTCGACACTTAAACGTATAAAAAATTTCGTGAGAAATTCAACGGGGCAGGAGAGACTTTCGCATACATCGTTGTTGTGCATTGAAAATAAACTTCTCCAAAATATGTCGGAGCATCGTCGTTTTTTTTATGACGTCCATGACGAATTTTGCAAAAAATGATCGAAGTATCCAATTACATTACAAATAAGTAAGTTTGTAAAAATTACTTCCCTTTCTTAAAATTTCACCGCACGCCCCTGCAATTCTCATAAAAGTAGGCATCTTGAGTAGTATTAGTACATGCGGAAATTGGGTGCTACTTGCCTATGTTTCGCATCTGGTGTAAGTTTATCTGTGGTATTGTATGAAAAAAGGCAACAAGAACGATGAAAAACTCAAAATATTTTATTTTTGAATAAATAATAAACACATATTATGATCAGTGGTGGCTATTCAGGTGAAGTAGGTGTAGTATTACTTCACCAGGAAAAATAAACAAGCAAAGATCTAAATATATTTGTTATATATCTCTTAAAATTTTAGTTTTTACATTCATTTATTCACCTGATTGGTAAAAAATAAATTGTACATCTCGAATAAATATTTTACTTGACCGTTGGCGGCATATCTTTTTAAAACTTTCACTCGAACTTTATTATAACAACTATAACAGTGGCGCAAACGGCTTCGACTTTGCTGGAGGTGCTATGTTTAGTTTACTATGTTGCCATGACAACGCGTACGCGATGACGTCGAGAGCATGGAAGAATAATGTTAACCAGCGCCATACAACGCTCTCGGTGAACTGCAGCCGCTGTACACTACGCCCACGTGTCGTTCAGTTTACGGTGGTTGTTTACTTTTATTTTGGCGGATTTCGCTGCAACCGGTGAGTTCCTTTGCAGTTTGCTTGACTGTTTTGTGTTATATTTATTTATGGTGTTGTTACAATTTCAAATTCGAAGTTAGTAAAACTGATTGTTCAAGACTGGAAAAATAAATTTAAAAGACGTCTTAATGAATTAATTACTCAAAAAAACTGTGACAAATCTGTCTAAAAACTTATGTTTTAAAAAAATACAATATCTCAAAGAAAGACTTACATTTTTTATGAAATATTCATATTTTTGGAAATGCAATATTTCAGTTACATTTTCATGTTTGGCGGATTCTGCTAAATTTTTAGAAAAAAATTTTCTGTTTGAAAAGGTTATAGAAATATTTTCAAAAAGTCAACGACTTAAAAATGGGCTTTCTTATTTTTGCCATTGGAATATATGCAAGAGAGGAAAAAAATTAATAAATAAATTTTTGACAATACCTATCGACAAGTGCTTCAGTGAAAAGAAGTTTTCTTCAAATGTGTAAAAAGAAATACAATATCTCAAGAAAGACTTACTTCTCTTGGCAATATTTCAATTCAAAAGGAATTTCTGGAGGAGATTAGGGCAACTCATCCATTTTATGAGGAGGTTATAAATAAATTTGCTGTTATGAAGGTAAGGAGAATTGATTTGGTATACAAAATTTAGTTAAGTCGTAAAAAAATATTCTAATCCCTCCACATATAAAAAAAATTACGGAAAAAAAATTATTGATTACGATATTGAACGTTAGTGACTGTTACTTGATGGAATTCCATTACACGAAGTAAAATGCTAATATAATAATTAGAAAATTTCACACCTGTACTTAGTAGCCAATCAGATACCTTTATTTTTCCACGTTACCATAGCAACGGGTCGGATTTCCGGAAATGTTTTGCCTCCAGAGTAAGCTGGAGGTGATTACACTGAATATTCCACTCACGTACAAATTTTCCCGTAAGACTGGTGGTGTTTTCAAAAAATTATAGCGAAAATACCACGTCGTCTAGGAAACATGGTTTTTCCACTTACCTGGTTAGGTGTGGTTACATACCTGACCAAAAAATGAAATCTTGACAATGTGAAACCTGCTTTTGAGAGACGCTAGAGTCCCTAGAAACTGATTTTTTTTAAGTATCTTTCAAACATTTTTGAAAAGTTGTCAATATGAATAATCGCTTTGGGCTAGTTCAAGAAGAGGAAATTGATGAAAATATAATTGGAAGCGAACCATGAAACACCGTTAAATCCAAGAAGAGCATCTGGAGACAGTTTATGTCATTCTGCGATGAAAAAAACTATACGTTTGACCAAGATACTCCAGTATCCCAACTAGCAATGATTTTGAAAAGCTGGGCCTACAATATGCGAAAAATGAACGGGGAGGAATATAAAGAATGTAACGGCGAAATTATTGATGGAAAGGTATTTCAATGAATACAAAATTAAAATAAATCCCTTCGAGCAGATCGAATTCAAATCGACCCGAGACGCAAAAAATGCCAAAAGGAGACATTTGCAAGGTATTGAAGGCAAAGGCGTTTTTTTAAAACAATGAATTAAAAAATTTAATCGAAGCTTGTGATGAATCAACTCCAGAGGGTTTACAAAACAAGTGTTTTTTTTTCTGTTGTTTTTAGCCTGGAGAAAGAGAACAAGAGCCAAAACAACTTTTTTCAAAGAAGAAACTGACTCGGAGAAAAAACAAGTAGAATTCAATACAACCCTGTTTTTTCTTAAACGTGTCAAGGTGGTGGCCGAAAACCCGCCGATTCGAAGTGGTTGGTGAGAAACGAGAGAAGTCCCAGCTTTTGCCCAGTAAGAATTTATAAAGAATTACAAGATAAAAGGAAAAGTATCTCCAACACTCGACTATTTTTGACGCCAAACCCCCACTGGAAAATTTCCGGAAAATGGTTCAAAAACCGCCCAGTAGGAGAAAACGAGATTTCAACTTGGTCAAAAAAAAAGCACAGAAATCAGGGCTCAATACCACAAAAAAATTTCCATTCCCTCAGAGCTACTGCCGTGTCCAAGCTAGCCAAAAGCGGAGTGTCGGAGCAAAACTTGATAAAAATTACAGGTCATTCGAATGCGAAATCCCTATCAAGTTATTTGCAAATGGATCCAGATCACCATAAAAAAATTATTGAAAAAATGAGGGAACCTGGAAAAGAACCACCTCAACAGCACGTGCATCCAGCCCCTGTAGCAGCATCACCCAGCACAAGTACAAGTAGTGGTCTGACGGCATCTTCTACGTCGTCGCAAAACAACAATGTGGTTAATAATTATCAGAACTGTACCTTTTATTATACAATCAATAATTAAAATTGAATATTTAGATTTATATTAAGTACTTTTCAATATTTAGACAAATAATTTTATTAGTATATTATTATTCAATTTGTGTTCAATTTGTTACAAAATTCAAATTTCTGAACTTGAAATAGGTATGTATTTAATATTCAGTTAATAAAGCTTAGTTTCCCTGTATTTGATTCGTGGAGTATTCCTCCTAAATACCATTCGTACTTAAAAATTAACCAGATAATTTTCCACTCATGCGTGTTTTCTCTACAAATTTCCCTCGTCCTTAGGACTCGAGAAATTATAGGAAAACACGCATTCGTGAAAAATTATCGGAAATTTTTAAGCACTCGTGGTATTATCCCCGAAAATCTTTTTGACATATGTGATGTGATTAGACAGAAAATTTACATTATTGCATTATTGTTTAGATATTTTACTCCAAAGTTTGGGCTTGCAATAATAAAAAAACTTTATATAGTCGATAACATATATTATATATTTACTTTTGATAAACAACTAAACTAGCAGCTGAGGCATCAAAATATTTTTTAAATTCTTGCATTACTTCTTGTGTTCTTAAGGAAGAGTAAGGAGCTGATTTAGGTGTATATAACTCATCAGATTTCCATAAATGTTTATGTTTCAGAAAATAGATATAATATTTGGACACTATTTTGTTCTGCTTACTTCGGGATAATCGGTCCAAGAAAGAAGATTCTTTGGAAAGACTAGACTAGAATTTTCATTAGGCAAGACAATGTTCTGTGGTTTATTTTAATATAGTTAATTTTCTTAACAAAACTTACACATAAAGTGTAACTCTTTAAATTATCCATTTTAAAAAAATCTTCACATATAAGTTGCGCTGTGTAAGTATTACTGTCATTCTTAATTTACTAGTTACATTCATTTGTTGTAGCCGTGGCAATCTCTGTTTTACGATTAATATGATAATTTATATCTTGTACATAATACTACAAAATGGATTCTCAGGATATATTTCATGCAGTTCAGTCAAGTTTAGTGATCTTAAATAGAGCAAAATTTCAACTTTAAAATGTCCTGAAATTTCTAATTAATATATTAATATTTTACTTCGTACATATTATGATAATAATTAACATAATTTTAAAACTACACTTAAATAATAATTCAACAATTGAGACTTCAGACTTGTTAGAAACAATAATAGGAATTATATAATGACATTAAGGAACATATTGTATCAACAGCGATATAATCGAATAGATAAAAAAACACCTTTATTCATATATTAAATAACATAAATGATATCAAACTTTCGTTCTACGTTAATTATATCAAGAGTTACTTAATTATGTGTACTTAATTAAATGGTTTACTTAGTATCTATAAATAGCACAATTTGATTATATTTTAATGAATAACATCAGATTTTTTTTTAATTTGAAAGTAGATAACAAAAGAAAATTATTTTATTTAATGTTTATATAATGAACTTATTCTGTTGTATTAGTAATTTATATTGCCAAAAGCTAGACGGATTAGAAACATCCTCGATATAGAAAAAAAAGCTATATATAAAACCGTCTGTTTATCTTCAAAAAAAAATCGTTAATTTTTTTTTACTGGGAAATTGCCTCGTTAGGAATATTTCCTTTTTCTAGGAATAGTGAAGTTTGGCCCAATTTAGTTCAGTACATAGTTATTTAGGAACACTTTATATACTGTATTTTCTAACATTTTTATTGGGCGCCATTTTGTTTCATAATATTAGATTCATACCAATATTTTACCAGTTTTTACGTATACCAAATTTGATTTTAAATTTTTTTATTTGGTCGCCATTTTGTTTTGCTATCTTATATTCACCTCAAAATATTACCAGTTCATTCTTATAAGACATTTGATCTTTGTGCAAAATTTGAGGTAAATTGGATAATTAGTTTTTTAGTATAAATTTTTTAACGTTTCACTAGGCCGCCATATTGTTCCGGCATATTGGATTTTTATCAAAATATTACCAGGTGATCCCCATGTGACTCTAAATTTGAAGTAACTCTGATAAAATCGGTGTCTAACAAAAATTATTAAATATTTCACATTATTATGTTTTGGTTTTAATTTTGCTGTCAAAGACAATATTGTTTCATGTCTTAGTATATGTTTTACTTTATTCAGCAACCCAATTTGAGGTAGAAGCTCTCAAAGATTAGCATAAAAGAAACTTTACTTTGTGGGCCTTCTTCAGTATATACTACATTACTAAATTCACATGAGAGACAACTGTATTGTATATTTGTTAAAAATCTAAATGAAAAAGTAAGTTTGCAATAGATAGTGCAGAGATAGTATTAAAGTAAAGTATTAACATATCCCTACATTTACAACTACAGTCTGGCATCTGAATGAACCTGGATAGAAAGAATGCGGGCAAAAAACTTCCTTCCGTTTTTCCATATAAGTGGTCCGTTCAAAATATATATTTTTACTGCATCATGAATTCAAATGAAACAGTAAAAATATATTGATCGGTATCGGTAGTATATCAGCCAAGATTTCCCAAATCCCGGCCCGTTCAAGAAGCGCCATTGTCAGAGACGGATAGCCATGGTCGGCGCGGATGGCGTGGAAAAGAGGAAGATAAAAGATCGTTATTCGAGGCTTGGTTTGAATTATGAACGGGCCGGGGTCTGATGTCCGATTTTCTGATCAGTGGTGTCACCGAAATAAGAAAAATTAATTACTAATTAATCTTTATAATACCGACCTAAGTTTTATTTGTATATGTGGGTATTGCCTGTTTTTTTTATTTTCTTGTGTGTAGTGTAATCATGGCCATTTGGGGAACTTGGGAAAATGCTTGCAATAATGTGGAACTTGTAGAACTTGTGGTTGAAGACTTTTTTCACAAAGATCTGAAAGAGCACACACAAAGGGTGATAAAAAAAATTAAATATTTACGCCCATGTCCAGAAATTGTTTGAAATATTTTATGGGGGGAGAAGTTTTTTCGCCGTTCCAATTGACGTTAAATAAAGAGAACTTCTTGTTAAACTCTGTTTTATTAATAAGGATTAATTAGTTGTTTTGTTAATTTTACTTGTTAGTTAATTATTTCTGATTGTTTAGTTGTTTTATATTGAATGATAGACTCGACTCGCTTCTTGGTGCATTTCTTTAGTTTTAATTAATGAAAAGAGTAAGTATATATATGCAAATTTCATACCTATTTAAATCTTAATACGTATCTTTATTTGGTGATATATTTCTAGGTTTTAATTATTACTTGATGCTTATATTTCTTACAATAAATAAATTTCTTTTTGAATTATGGAAAGAAATATCTTTTTAAAGAGAAAACCCCTTGCTGGCCAGTCCAGAGAAATTATCGCCAATGTTTATAGAGTTTGCGATGAGGAAGCGAGAAGTCATAATTTTAAATTACCTTTAAAAAGGAAAATCGATCGTGTCGCTTTATATACTGGGGTTTCTCAAGACGTGAGAAAAATTCACAAAGAACAGGAAAAGGATTCTCTGATTTTGATGATTTTCCTATCATTAGGCAAACAATAAACAAGTTTTATTTAGAACTAAAAACTGTGCCTGCACTCAGAAAGCTTCTCCTTAAATTGCGAGAAACAATGGATTTCCCTTATAGTCGCGAAACATTAAGGATGTTATTGAAGGCCTATGGCTTTTTTTTCGTAAGTGTCAAAATAAAGGAAAAATTCTGATGGAGAGACCCGAAGTTTTGCATTATTTTAATTTACAATTATTCTTTTGACCGTCCCTCCTAATAGTTGTAATAAAACGTAAACCTTGGGAAAAGTTAAATACGCTACACTATTATTGCGTTCCTTAGGCAGCATAAAATACGCAATACTAAGCTAGGCTGGGCAGTCCGAATTGCCCTGATTACCTTAAAGCTTGACGAAAGTACCCGAAGATTTCACAGCTAACGAGCGTCAGCCGAACGTGATAGCAAATGGAATATAAAATAGCGATTTGGGTCATCAGCCGGTCTCTCCTCATAATTCGATCGATCGGTTGCGGCATCACGTCGGCATGCGGAAGTTCAATTGATCGGCAGTTCAATTGTTTCGGACGTTTTTAATCGATGAAAATTGATTTAAAGTGCGGGAGACGAAAGAAAACCGAGCGGTCCTTAAAATAAGGGTTCATAGTTTTAAGCAAGCGGAAAAGTAAAATTTGTGTACGCAAATAAATTTTATGTTATTTTATTTGTTGTAATAGTTTGCCGCTTCACCTTTAAAGTGCGCCAGCTAAGCGGTACGGAAAATTAATCGAAGATTTAGTAAATTTCGCACTGGTCCACTTGTAATTGGGATGTGCCTAGAGTCTCCATGCACTTGCCGCTAGAAGGTTCTAGCTATTTCCAGTGGCGCCTATACATTTCGAGCATTAGTTTTCGTTTCTACATATAAGCAATTCGAAGCGGTGAACGTGAAGTTATTTCAAGCGTTATAGAGGCCTGTATTAGAGAAGCTGAAAATAATAGTTTGACTATTCCAATTCAAAATCGAACAGAACGCGCTAAATTTTACACTGGTGTTTCAGAAAGTAGTGTAAGAAAAATTCAAAAAGAACATAATGATCGCTCATGTTCTACTTCACCTTTAAAATCTCCTGGTAAAAAAAGACCCCGATTTGTATGATACAAAGATAAAATTGACGATGGTGATTTTCAAGTAATTCGACGAACAATAGAGGATTTTTATATAAACTTGAAGAAGGTTCCGACCTGCAAACCCCTACTTCGTGCTGTAAAGAACAAAATAGATTTTCCGTACGGGTATAAAACCTTAAATCGGCATTTACGATCAAATGGTTTTGCTTGGGGCAAGTGCCAAAATAAACGAAAATTGCGCATTGAGAGACCAAATATTTTTCACTGGCCGGTGAAATAACTATCAACTGTAAGGCAATATAGGCAAGAAGAACGCAATATTAATAATATTAATAAGTAGATGGCAAAATTGAAACGGTTATTGATGATTTAGTTATCACACTGGGATCTTTAAGTAGTGACGACGAAACCTAATCATTTTCAGAGGAACACAACCATTTAGAAGGAATCGAACCATTAGAATCACAGCCGTCAACCTCAAAAATGGCTTAGTTTTTTTCATATATTTTGTAAAATTGTTCATAAAGTAGCTGTAAATAAACTGCTTCAAAATAATTAATTTTCTGTTCAATACCGGGTGTCAAAAAATATCTATTATTGCAATTAATATTTGAAAAACTACAGAACTCACTTTTCCAAAATTAACACATCAATGTAGTTATAGTAGGGGAGCCAGCACTGATTCCAGTGAACAAGATTTATCAAAATTTTAACTTATGCAGTTCGACTTTGGGCTATTAGGATATGCCAAAAGTGACCGTTTGTTTCCGTCTGTCATATTACTTTGTACAGGGGGCGTCATTGTGAAATACTACACAGGGCGTTTTCTAGTTGTGTGCTAATGTTAAAGGGGGGTGATTCTTGGACCTTTTTAAGAAAAAAGTTTAATATGAACCTAAAAGTCTTAACTTTAGAGATACAGGGTTTTAAAAAAACATTTTTTTTTTAAATCCTAATTCTGATGCTATTATAGATAAATAACTGTGTAAATTTGATGCACGTCTTTTATGCATAAAAGGGCATTTTTTATTAATAATCAATTTTTGAAATTTCTACCAGTGGCGTGCATATGTAATTAACCTGGGTAAATCCGTATGCTCCTTAATGCATAGAAGACGTGTATCAAATTTCATGCAGTTATCTACAATAGCATCAGAATTGGGATGAAAAAAATGTTTTCTTTTTAAATTTTACCATCCTGTATCTCAAAAGTTAAGACTTTTAGGACATAAAAACACCCCCTTTAACATCAGCACGCAATTAGGAAACTTCCTGTATAGTATAAAGTGTATAAAGTAATATGACAAACGGAGACAGACGGCCACTTTTGGCATACCCGAGTAGCCCAAAGTCGAACTGCATAAATTAAAATTTTGATAAATCTCGTTCACTGGATCTGATGCTGGCTGCCCTTGTAAAATCTGGACTTGTAAATCGTGTATCACTATATTGGGTGGTCCAATAATAGTGGACGCAGGCAGTAGCCAGGGAACCGTTAATGACAGAACTCAAGAAAAATTATATTTATAGGTCAATCGATCAAGAATTTGAAAGTTCGCCGTTTTTGCAAGACAAAAGAGATATAGAAGTTAAAGATAATTACATAATTAGGTTCATTAAGCATAATTACATTTTTTAATTATCTGAAGTGTGTATAGTCAAAAAGGAGTGCCATATTATTTAAAGAACGACGGGACACCACTGGTTTAAAGAGATTTCTTGGCCAACCTTCCTAAACCGATTGACTCCGCCCGGTTTTCTTTCGTGTCCCGCACTTGAGAGGTTGTCAGTGTAAAATAAATTTCGAATTTTTTCTGCGGCATATTACTCTTTGTAGACTGAAATTAATATTAATTTCATTAATTAATTTTTTAGATGATCCAATTTTCTTATACTAACGTGTTAAATTGTATTTTATATCTTTAGACATTTTGCATCAATGTGGCGGGTGGGCTTCTATTGTCGCCACTGTCCTTATAAAGAAACTCATACCAGCGCCCCCTATCTGCGGAACCTTAAGTACAAGAGGTAATAGCTTCCTTGTAGTAAATAATTACTGTAATTCTGACTTCTAAGTTGCAACCGAAGAATAAAGGCTGGTAACAGCCAGTTTAAAGTAACATTAAACGATAACTTTTTCTACTCTGCAACGACTCGTTTTACTTTATAGTAATACCTTATAGGAGTACATTTGGACGTAATGGAGTAGTCGCTGCAAGGTTCAGGAAAGTTCTGATACTTAAAAGTTGTAATTTAGTAAACAGATTAGAAGCAGTAACTTTGAAAAATTACTATTATGTCACTGAAAAGAAATGACGACCTTGGAGTCAATTTCGTAAGTAGTTGCTTGGCTGTAGTAATTATATAATATAATTACTATACATAGGAAATTACTATAAACTATTATTTGCAGTAACAAATGCATACATAATACTTAAAAACGAGTATACCAAAGTATTTATTCATATATAGTAGGATTATTAGTAATAAATACGTAAAAACCCTTAAAGAGTAGTAGTGGAAACAGTTATAGGTACTTTAGTGCCAGCTGGGATGTAAATGAAGTCATAAGAAATAAATAATAGTAATATAAAAATAAATTATAAACAACTTTCCTCGTATACAATACACACATCGATAAGACATTTTATGAATCCATATGATTATTTGTAAATAACGCAAAAAAATTAAATAAATTACAGTTTACAGGATTTGGATAAAGTTTTAACTAAATCATAAGAAAGATACTAAATAATGATATGCATACATAAAATGTGTTACCTGTACAGTGTACAGGGTGTACGGATTTGGTTGCAGAAGCGGGGTATCTCGCTTATTTTTAAAGATAGAACCTTGCGGTTTTCACGAACCTGAACTAATTTTTTGTGAAACTCATGAAGCCGTAAACAAAATTTTCATAGCCTTTTTCGTTTATGAGATACAGTTCGAAATAGAAAATTTTGCATTTTGGGACCCCCTCGTATCTCGGTTATTCTTTAACTTAACGCAAAGGGAAAAATTGCTGCTTATGCGGTTTTTTACGCTGGATCCAGAGGCGTAGTCATATTTTTCATTTGAGTTGTTATTTTTAGATATGACCCAAAGTTTTGTTTTTTTAAATGGGACACCCTAAATATTTGTCCAGAAATTGATTTGTCCTTTTAAAAGCTTCTCAAAAATATATAATAGTATGGGTCTATTTTAATAAACAACAACAAAAATTCCTAATTTTTATAATTATCATCCCAAATTTTGCAGTAATAACATGCCGTTTTCTTTTGTCTTGAAAGTATCCCAAAAAAATATAGCGCTAGTTTTTTGTATTTATTTATTGTGTAAAAATATATTTGTATTATTATGGAAGAAAACCAAACTTTCGAACTTTAGGAAAAGTACGATATGTTAGCTTGTTTTATATTAAGTAATGAAAATGTTGAAGCGGCTTCTGAGATGTATTTTAACAGGTAAATAGTTAATTTTTAGGTATGTTGAAATACTTGCTTAATTTTTATTTAGATATCCAGAAAGGAGGCAACCTAATATATCCACTTTTTATCGGATAAAAAAGAATTTACTTAATCACGGATCATTTATCAAACCTCGTACGAAAACATATAATAAATCGGGAGGCTGAGGAAATTACGGTTTTGGCTAATGCAGAAGCTTACCCTACAAACTCTTGTAGGGCCAGTGAAAAGAGCATAGGAATTCCAAAAACTAGAGTTCAAGAAATTAAAAAAGCACAAATACCACCCATACAAATTTAGGCTCGTGCAGCACTTACAGCCAGGGGATGCAGAGCGTCGGGTAGTCTTCTGCAATTGGTTTCGAGAAAGATGCGATATGGTTAGAGATTTTGAAAGGAAGGTTATATGGTCAGACGAAGCACATTTCAGTAATTCTGGTATACTCAATAGGCACAATAGTAGATTCTGGTCCCAGGAAATCAACACCAAATATTTCCCAGAAGACAGCAGGGCAGGTTTGGTCTAAATGTGTCCTGCTTCATATTAGGAACACATAAAATTTTATATATTTGAGGGAAATCTAACAGCCAATCGCTATATAGAAATTTTAGAGGCAGCTTTACCTGAATTACTTGACGATGTTCCTCTAGCGCAAATTAACGAAATTTATTTTCAACAGGACGGTACTTCTGCACACAATTCTGGAATGAAGAGATTATTTCTGGACAATAATTTTACCAATCCATGGATCGGAACAAATGGACCGATAAGATGGCCCCCTAGGTCCGCAAATTTGTCGATTTTAGATTTCTTTCTGGATATCTGGAAAATAGAATTTACAAAGACCACTATGATAATGTCCAAGATTTAGGAAATGCAATAAGAGAAAATTTTCGCTATTTACAAAATCATCCCGTTATTTTGCTTAATTCCCTAAAACGAATACGAAAATTGTGCGAAGCATGCATAGAACAAAATGGAAATCAGTTTGAACAGTTCTTTTGATTTCCTTGGTTACTGTAGTTCTTATACGACAGTTGATTTTTGCTGAAAGGCTTGTTACATAATAATTTATTACTGTTTTGTTCTTGTGTTACATAAATTTAGATAGGTGGTACTTTTTTGGTGCGAAATTATCAATACATATTTTGATAAATAGATTTAATTACTTATTTATTTTGATTTATTGTTAGGATGTAGATATTGTTAACGACTTTAAATAAAAGGCAGCATTGTTTTGCATGGCCTATTGCAAAATTTGGGATGATAATTATAAAAATTAGGATTTTTGTTGTTGTTTATTAAAATAGACCCATACTATTATATATTTTTGAGAAGCTTTTAAAAGGACAAATCAATTTCTGGACAAATATACAGAGTGTTCCATTTAAGAAAACACAACTTTGGGTGATATCTAAAAAATAACAACTCAAATGAAAAATATTACTACGCCACTGGATCCAGCGTAAAAAACTGCATAAGCAGCAATTTTTCCCTTTGCTTTAAGTTAAAGGATAACCGAGATACGAGGGGGTCCCAAAATGCAAAATTTTCTATTTCGCCCTGTATCTCATAAACGAAGAAGGCTATGAAAATTTTGTTTACGGCTTCATGAGTTTCACAAAAAATTAGCTCAGGTTCGTGAAAACCGCAAGGTTCTATCTTTAAAAATAAGCGAGATACCCTGCTTTTGCAACCAAATCCGGACACCCTGTACAGTGTACATGGTGTTTCGTTTTCGATGTTTTTATGGGGTGTCTCGCTTATTAGTGAATATA
Source organism: Kuschelorhynchus macadamiae (assembly GCA_030620095.1). Classification (NCBI taxonomy): domain Eukaryota; kingdom Metazoa; phylum Arthropoda; class Insecta; order Coleoptera; family Curculionidae; genus Kuschelorhynchus; species Kuschelorhynchus macadamiae. The sequence goes on from JAUTXW010000231.1 coordinate 121,472, forward strand.
GAGGATTCCGGTTTTCTCGACATGGTGCTACTTTTTTGTGAAACGAAAGATGATCCAAACAAAATTTTCATAGCCCCCTTCGTTTTTAACATACAGTGTGAAATTGAAAATATTACATTTTTAAGCCCTCTTCGTAATTCGGTTGTTGTTGTCTGTCACGTAGAATCCAGTATACCCCGTATATTTTTATTTTCTATTATTCAGTTCACAATAAGCTTTTCGAAAATATATAATAGTATATACTTTTCTATTCGAATCGCCCAGTAATTTATATTTTTTTAGAGATAGACTCAGTTTTTGGTAGGTAGTAGGCTGGGATTGCCTAAACAAAAAAAAATTGATGCCATGTTAAATAAATTACTTATCAAAAACCTCTGGTTCGTTTTGAAGCTAGATTGAATAACTGCAACAATTATTTTAAATTTTATAATACAAAATTTGTAGAAACCCGTTTTCTAATGAAGAAAAATACGACATGTTGCTCTGCTTTGCACAATCTAACGAAAATGTTAACGAGGCTTCGGAACTATATTTATAATAATAATAATAATAACGTTTATTAAATTCATACAAACATACATGAAATATATCAAACACATAGATTAATATAAATATAACAGTAAAATTAGGGACTGCCAGGTATTTGCCCGACAGAACAATACGGTGTCATCTGCAAAACCCATTATAGTACTTTTTGTTTTTAATTGAAGCATATCATTTATATATAGTATGAATAGAATGGGACCAAGAACAGTACCTTGCGGTACTCCATATTCTACAGTTCTTTCATTACTTTGTATTCCATTTATGTCCACATATTGTTTTCTGTCGGCCAAGTAACTTTTAATCAAATTAAAAACTTTTCCCCTCAGTCCATACCGTTGCAACTTTTTAAGTAGCCTTTGATGACATACAGTATCAAACGCCTTTGAAAGGGCTACGAATATACACATACAAGGGTCAGTTGAGTCAAGGGCGTCATAGATGTTAGATGTTAGGATATGTATGGCATCGTTTGTTGATTTTCCCTCTCTAAAACCATACTGGTTTTCAGAAAGTATTTTATACTTATTTAAAAATTTAACCATCCTAAATTTAATAGCCCTTTCAAATATTTTTGAAAAAACAGAAAGTACAGAAATCGGCCTATAATTAATAATCTTGTCTTTTTCTCCACTTTTATATAGTGGTTTTATTATTCCAATCTTTAGACATTGTGGGAAACATCCGATTTCAAAGCTTTTGTTTACTAAAAATGTTAACGGTTTAGATATTTGACACGTAATTTCCTTAAGTGTTTCGCTTTTGATTCCATCCCAGCCAGGTGATTTCTTTGTTTTTAAATGTTTTATTATTTTTTCTGTTTCCTCGATTGTAACGTCGGTTAACACCATTGAATTTTCCATGTTATCAATTGGAAATAAAAAATTTGTTGGGGATTTAATTTTCTCCGCTAGGGTTTTTCCCAAGTCACTATAATGATTGTTAAATGCATTTGAAATATCTTTTTTATCAGTAATAGTTTGATTATTATCGATACTAATTCGTTCAATACTTATTTTGTTCTGTTTGTCTTATTGTATATTTTAGTAACACATTTCCACAATGCGGAGGACGTGTTTATACATTTGTCAAACTGAGATTGTATATATTTTTTTTACTGATTTAATTATCCAACGTAACTTGTTTTTGTAGACATTATATAATCTTTAACGCTACATTTTGTTGATCTTTCAAAAGCTCTTTATATAGTTTGTTTTTTTCCTGAATAGATTTTAAAATTCCTAATGTCATCCATTCTTTCTTAACTTTATTTAAGATTTTGTTTTTAATTATTTTAGTGTTTTTATTAATCTGGAAATTTATTTTTTCTATAAAAAGTTTCATAGCATCGTTAAGGTTAGACAGGTTGTATATGTCTTAGCAGCTCTCTTTTTCCAGATCACTTCGAAGTGCTATATAATTTATATATTTTTTTGTAATATTTTTTTCACATTCATTAATGTCTTGTTTGAAGGAAGTGACCAAAGAAATTGGAAAATGATCTGTAATGTCTGTGTGGAATATAAAAGAATTTGTATTATTTTTAAAATTATTTTCTCCTTTTACAAAAAAGTGATCTAAGCATGTATCTGATTTTGGACGGGTACTTTTGTTTTCGAAAGACGTAAATTTGTGTTGAGCTAAAATATTTTTATATTCCTCTACGTGTTCAGCATCACTTAATAAATTGATATTAATGTCTCCCACTATTATGTGATATGTATTCGTATTTGTATTTTTTAGATAATTTAGCAAATTAGAGTTAAATCCTTTTTCGTTTACTGATGGAGACTTATAAATTCCTGTCAAAACAATATTTATATTCCTTAAACTAATTTTAGTTTCTAAAACATTAATTTCCTCAAATTTTACAATGCTGTGACTGTATTTTAAATGTGATTTAATGTATATTACAATTCCATTTCTATTTAATTTCCCGTGGTTGTACAGTATGTCGTAACCGTCCAGATTAAAAGGCGATTCGTCTAAATTTGTTTGTGTAAATGTTTCTGTTAAAACTATTATTTCAAAATTAGAGTGTATAATATTTAGAAATAAACACAATTTATCAAAATTTTTGCCTAAGCTACAAATATTACAATGCAATATTTTAAGACTTGTTTTATCTGAATCATTAAAATTTTTATTATATAGGTTAATATCATTTATGATTTGTGTGTCAGGAAGCTCTGAACGAAAGTCTTTAATAAAGGAGTCCATTTCTGAATCTTAAACTAAAATACTAAAAATACCTTTTTGAGAACGTTTTTCATTTTTTGGTAATAGCACGTTTTGGGTTGGTTGTTTCGCTTCCCTTGGATCCCGCTCTAGTGACTCTGGCTTTTAAAGTTTGTAATGATGATACCCTTGAAGATGGGTTATTTGTTAGGGTATACTTAGCATTTGTCGTATTTTATAATAAATACATTTTTATGAAGCTGTTGGCGTTTTAAACATAGGTATCCAGAACGAAGACAATCCTGTGATATTATATTTCTTAGAATGAAAAGAAATCTAATTGATTTCAGATCTTTCAATAAGAAAAACGAGGAAGACGTAGTTAATGTCTTGGCGTCCATTGATGTAGATCCTTCAAGTTCTTGCAGAAAAATCCATCAGAATGTTGGGGTTTCAAAAAGCCATTTTAAGGAAACAACGTTATAAATCATTTAAATTCAGATAGGTGCAACACTTAAAGTTTGGCACACGAATCTGAGTCTATGAAAAGAATGTGAGTAACTATGGAAACTTTACATCCAGGCGACGCGCAGCGTCGTATGATTTTCTGTAACTGGTGTCTTATAGCAAAATGCGATAAGTGACCCTGACTTTTATAGAAAAGTAAAATAGTCCGATGAGGCATATATAAACAGCGCCGGAGTATTAAATAGGCACAATTCTAGATACTGGTCGCGAGAAAACCAGCAGCGAATATTTCCTCGCGAACGACCTAACCTATAACCTACCCTAGGTTTGGGTTTAATATTTCTTGTTTCATATTGGGTTCAAAAATAATGTATCGTATATACCAGGGGAGCTTAGATACAGATCGGTATTTCCAAATACTGGAACTTATTCTACCGGAATTACTCGATGATCTGCCTTTGGCCTATTTACGCGACATATATTTTCAACAGGACGAGGCACCCTGCTCATAATTCCGGTAAAATAATTTTCTTGGAAAATGGTTATGGACCAATCAATAGTTCTGTAAGATGGCCGACCAGATCGCCAGATCTCTCGGTTTTCGATAACTTCTTGCGGAGTACTTTAGAAAACAAAATATATAGGACAAGACATGACACCTTAGCCGATTTAATAAAAGCCACAAGAAGGGCATTCAATGAAATGCAACAACGACCGGTTAGTATTTTCAATGCCTACGGAAATTACAGTCTGGCAACTGAATGAACCTGGATAGAAAGAATGCGGGCAAAAAATTTCCTTCCGTTTTTCCATATAAGTGGTCCGTTCAAAATATATATTTTTACTGCATCACGAATTCAAATAAAAATAGTAAAAATATATTGATCGGTATAGATAGTATATCAGGGAAGATTTCCCAAACTCCGGCCCGCTCAATAAGCAGTCATTGTCAGAGAGAGTGGTCGGCGCGGATGGCGTCTGATGTCCGATTTTCTGATCAGTGGTGTCACCGAAATAAGAAAAATTAATTACTAATTAATATTTATAATACCGACTTAAGTTTTATTTGTGTATGTGGGTATTGCCTGTTTTTTTTTATTTCCTTGTGTGTATAATTAGTAATAATCATGGCATTTGGAGAACTTGGAAAAATACTTGCAATAATGTGGAACTTGTGGTTGAAGACTTTTTTCACAAAAATATGGAAGAGCACACACAAAAGGTGATAAAAAAAAATTAAATATTTACGCTTATTTCCAGAAATTCTTTGAAATATTTTATGGGGGGAGAAAAAAACTTAATTAGTTGTTTTGTTAATTTTACTTGTTAGTTAATTATTTCCGATTGTTTAGTTATTTTATATTGAACGATAGACTCGACTCGCTTCTTGGTGCATTTCTTTAGTTTTAATTAATGAATATAGTGAATATATACATGCAAATTTCATACCTATTTAAATCTTAATATATAATAATTTAATTCAATTTATGTGGCATCTTAAAACGTTTATTAATTTTGACATATTTCTAGGTTTTAATTATATCTTGAAGCTTATATATTTCTTACAATAATTAAATTTCTTTTTGAATTATGGAAAGAAATATCTTTTTAAAGAGAAAACCTCTTGCTGGCCAGTCTAGGGAAATTATCGCCAATGTTTATAGAGTTTGCGATGAGGAAGCGAGAAGTAATAATTTTAAATTACCTATAAAAAGGAAAATAGATCGCGTCGCTCTATATACTGGGGTTTCTCAATACACCGTGAGCAAAATTTACAAAGAAGATGAAAAGAGGCAAAGGGAACGTCCAGGTGAGATGCACCCATCACCACCCAACAAGAAAACCCGTTTGTCTCTGGATTTTGATGATTTTCATTAGGCAAACAATAAACAAGTTTTATTTAAAACTAAAAACTGCGCCTACACTCAGAAAGCTTCTCCTTAAATTGCAAGAAACAATGGATTTCCCTTATAGTCGTGAAACATTAAGGATGTTGTTGAAAGCCAATGGCTTTTTTTTTCGTAAGTGACACAATAAACGAAAGATTCTTTTGGGGAGACCCGAAGTTTTACATTGGCGCTATAAATATACAAAGGCAATTCGAAATTATAGAGAGGAGGGTGGTAACATAGTTTACATTGATGAGACATGGGTCGATAATGATTTAACTTTTGGGAAATGTTGGCAAAGCAATGACGCATTTGGAATAGTAAGCAATATTAGAGCAAGTGGTGAGTGTTTGGAATTGATTATATTTAATTTATTTATGATGTGATAACGATCATAATAGTTTATTACTTGTGTCTATGTACTGGGTGTTCAATTAAAAATGGCTCTCGTCGATATCATGAAAAGTATTTTCCGTTTCTGTTATACCCCTAGCAGCAATTCTTTGAATTTGAAAATATTTTCCAATGATTTATCGTGGCCGCTTTCACCAAGAAAGTACAAAAAATTACCGCTACAGAACGTAACAGCAAAGGAAATAATTTCCATTCTGGGATATCGCCGATGGCCATTATTGTTGGAACACCCTGTACAAAGTGGTAAACAAAATTTATATATATTTTCAATAAAATTTTTACTTTCCTTTGTCAAAAAATATATATACGTGAGAACTCGAAAATATAACAAAAATAATTTATTTGAAATGGAATACCATGTATACTTTTCAATTTCAAAGACATCGCTTTCTATTTCCTCTAAATATACCCGGTGATATATTTATCTTTGAAGATGACTGAGTGAATTGACAAAAACCTTGTCATAAATATCAATGTGCTAGAGAGAGATTTGATTTTTACACCAATCAATAGAGCAAAAAAATAGTCGTTTTTTGCCAAAAATACTAACCAGAATCCGAGTGCGCCATCATACACAAGATAGTTCATAGTAATATTCTTTTATGTTTTTCACTTGCGACTAGGAATCAACTTAGGTTATAAACAATTTAATGCAAAAAAATCCTATTTTTTTGTTTTTGGCTTTTAAAATCGAAACTAATAAAGTAATCTTGATGGTATAACGACATAAATAGTAGATAATGAACTTACAAATAATATAATGTCATCGCCAACTTGATCGGATCATTAGAACAGGAGAAAAAGCTGAAAAATCTGAAAAATTAGGCTTTTTCCAAAAATGCATGTCCTTATTTTTTGAAGATGTGGTGGAAGCCTTTGATGAAATAATAGTCATTGTTAAGTACTTTATGCACACCAAAACCAGGCTTTGTGGAACTAATAGTTTTTGAACAACTGCGCCTTGAACCAAAATGTTATGGGCTCATTCCTGTGTAACACTCGAATTTTGTGCCGAATTTTAGATATATTAGTTAATTACATTTTTAGCAATATACTCTTTAGCATTTCACTAGGCCACCATTTTGTTCCGCCGTATTGGAATTTTACCAAAATATTATCAGGTTACTGTCATGCAATCCTTAATTTTTGACAAAAATTTAAACTTAATATGGCAAATAGATTTTGAGCTATGCCGCAAATTAACAAAGAGACAAACAGACAGACAGATCAAAAGAAACTCTATTTTTTTGGGACCTAGAGACGCTAGAATAGGAAGATACGTAAAATATTGATTTTTTTCCATGTTTATAAATGTTGAAGTTGACCGCCATTTTGTTTTGATCTCTTGAAATCGTACCAAAATTTTACAAGTTCATCTCTATACAACAATTATTTCTAGAGCAAAATTTGAAATCAATCTATAAAATGGTCTTTTCGGGCCGAATTGTGAAATTATTTATTAAGCCGCCATTTTGTTTCGCCATCTTAAATTCAAACCAACATTTACCAGCTAATTTCCACATAATCTTAATATTTCTCAGTAATAATATTTCACTAGACCGCCATTTTGTTTCGCCTTAATGGATTTTCACCAAAAAGCTACCATTTTATCCTCTTATGATCTATGGTTTTTGACCAAATTTTAAAGATAGTGGATAAATAGTTTTTGAGCTACGCCGCCTACAGATAGGCAGACCGACAGACAGAGCGATGGAAATGGGAGAACATGTTTTCCGAGACCCAAAAATGTAAGAATCTGCAAAAATCTCGGTGGGTGATTTTTTTCATGATTACAATCTTCCCTTATACAAGGGAAGTCCAAAAGTAATATTTATTGATATTATGATTATTATTATTATCATTATTATTATTATTGTCATCAATATTAATGAATAATAATTTGATTAAAATAACTTCGCACGCCTATGACACTGGAAGATTTTTGACGAGCTTCTCCCCTGCCCCTTCAGGCGTTGATAAGGTTCATTCGCTTGTCACACTGTATGTAGGCTTTGTATAAGGCAAAATGGACATCATTTCAAGCAATATCTTTAGGGTATAAATTTAGTTTTCTGTTCATTTTAATGATCTTTAGTGGTAGGATTAGTTTTTGTTGCCGTTTAAAAGTGTTAGAGGTAGAATTATATTCATTTTATTCAATTAATAATACTTTTCAAGATTGATGGATTCACGGGTTTAGCAGCGAAAAACAGGGTAATAATAATTCTTTTTATTATAAAACCGAGTTTTCGCTTCGATTTTGAACCTTCTTCAAGGCAACAGGCTAAAATTATAACAATGTAAGATAAATAACGTTATGATAGTTATTACAAATCTACTTACATTTTATATTATAATTATTGAATTTTAAATTGCTAAAATTTTAACATTTCTTGTAAAATAGTATAAAACAAGGATATACCAGTTAATAATTTATTGCAGATTTTTTTAAAAAAATTCTTGTTACTATAAATAAAATATACCTGAAAAATTAATTTGTTATGTAAGCAATACCAGCCTACTACCAAAAACTGAGTCTATCTCTAAAAAAATGCAAATTACTGGGCCATTCGAATAGAAAAGTATATACTATTATATATTTTCGAGACACTTATTGTGAACTGAATAATATAATATAAAAATATGTGGGGTGGCCCATTTAAAAAATTATAAGTTTGTGTTATATCTCAAAAACGGCAGCTCACATAAAAAATGACTACGCCACTGGATTCTACTGTATCAGAGCCGATCTAATCTAGCTTCAAAACGAACCAGAGACAAGAAATTTATTTAACATGACAACAATTTTCTTTTGTTTTGTTTAGGCAATCCCAGCCTTCTACCAAAAACCGAGTCTATCTCTGAAAAAATGCAAATTACTGGGCCATTCCAATAAAAAAGTATATACTATAATATATTTTCGAGAAGCTTATTGTGAACTGAATAATATAAAATAAAAATATACTGGGTGTCCCATTTAAAAAGTTATAAATTTGTGTTATATCTCAAAAACAACAGATCACATAAAAAATCTGATTAAGCCACTGGATTCTACGTGAAAAACTGTATCAGAGCCAGTTTTTACCTTTTCGATAAGTTAAACAACAACCGAAATACGAGGGGGGCCCAAAAATGCAATATTTTCAATTTCACACTGTATCTTAAAAACGGAGGGGGCTATGAAAATTTTGTTTGTACATACGAATTTACCGACTTTTTCGCCTGTTTATAAACGCAGTGTATACAATTTACTTACGTTCCTCTATGAACTGAAGATGTTTCTCAAAAACTTCGGTCTTATTATATCTCTTGGACCACTGGCTGGGAGAGTACAAACGCTCGATATCTTCGACTTCACTCATTGTTATTAATTAAACGAATAATTATAAATTACCAAAAATGTATTCTTGTTTCGTTATCGTTTTTTATTTATCTAAATCCAATATTACATAGAAAGTAAGTATGTGTTATCTGCCGCTTTTGCGCAAAGTCATAGTCAAAACAGAAAATGATACTGAATAGCCAGCCATACTTTTTAATATTCAATTTAAATAACAAGATTCACGATGCAAGTGAATAAATAAGGCCGATTATTGTAGATATTTGATATTTTTTTAGCCAAAAAATTAGGAATTGTTTACAGAGAACAAATACACTGAAACCGAAGTGGCGTCTTAAAAAACGTTTTGAAAAGAATTAGAAGTATAAAACACGTATCTAAACTTTTTCGACTACCTCGTGCTTCGTATAAATTTCTAACCCACTTCAAAAAAGGAAGAGGTTATCTATTTGACCCTATGTTTATGTATTTACTAGGGACGGGAATTTTTATCTATACAGGGTGATTTTTAAGTTGATGCTTTTTTTTTAACAAGACAAATAATTCGAGAGAGCAAGCAAATTTTTTAAATAAAATTATGTCCTAAAATGCTTCGTTCCCGGTATCCAGGATGTTAAAATTGTATGGAAAAAATGTTTTTTTATCATAACTTTCATAGCACTGTAGATATTTCTATGAAATTTGGTACACTCCTTTCTATTTTTTGATTTAAAAGAGTTTTTTTAAATTTCTGCCAGTGGCATCCAAACGGGATTTGGAATCAATATTTTTGAAAAAAAATATTACGCCACTGCTTTTTGTTATAACGAACATTATTTTTGAAATACTCATTTGCTTCGGAGCAAATTTGGTCTTTTGATTCTCTTTTTTCGTACCACGCACTGATTTGGTGTTTTGAATGAAAATAAGCAACTAGATATTCTTCTGCATTTTGAAAATACCCCAGAGACCTCCACTCTCCTTGCTGTGTCAGATCTACATGCAAGACGACCCACGCTTCAACCATGTTTAGAAATTAACAGTTATAACTTATCTAAATTTAGACCAGTACAAAAATTACAAGAAGCAGATTTTAATTTAAGACTTGAATTTTGCGACCTAATGATGGATAGGCATTGTTTAAATAACACTTTTCAAAATATCATTTGTACCGATATATAGTCAATATTTACAACAGCTACCATGCTATTTACCAAAAAAAATAAGCATTATTGGAGTTCCGAGAAAAAGCAATGTATTTTTCAAGTAAACAAGCAGGGGCGAAGATCAGTGAAAATATGGTGCAACAACGACCCATTTTTCCAAAAAAATTCAACTTTCATAGGATATTTAAACTTAAAATTCAGCTACTTATTCAAAATAATATTTCAGAAAGGCAGTATCCAAGCTTAAATTAGCAGCAAGATGACGCTCCTTCCCATCGAAGTAGTGAAATCACTCGTTTTTTTGAACGAAAATTTCACGGAATGAATTGGACTCGGCGGAACCATCTTCTGGCCAGCAAGGAGTCCAGATCTGACTCCAATGGGCTATTTTTTGTGGGGCACATTGAAAAATATGGTTTATGAAGATAAACCATCAACAGTTTTGGAAGTGCAGCAATAACTTCGCGCGGCGATAAATTATCGTAACAACGTCTCAAATACTGTACATCATATGGAAACCTCTATACTAGTTGCATCTTTGAAAACGGCGAACATTTCTAAATTTTGTTGTCATTTACATAGACACTTAGACGGAGAAATAAGTTACTTATTAAATTTGGCAACACTGTGCGAAGTTTAATATTCTTTTTTTAATATGACTTCTGAGCAACAGCCTAATGCCTGTGCTAAAACGGTGCTGAATTCGTTGATAAGGAACTAATTTTCAGTTTCAAATCTTAATAATTTAAATCTTATAACCAATTTTTGAATTTATCTGCCAGTTACGATAAAACGGTAAGGCAGAAACTAATACTATGTTATATAATTGAAATTGTCATTTAAGTGACTATTTAAAAGATCAATAATATACAGGGTGTCTCATTTGAAAAAAAATGCGAAAAGTAACAATTTGTCAAACTTGGCAACACTGCGTAGTTTTTTACGAAATTTTAAATTGGGACTCTGACTGAGCAAAAGCACTATCGTGTTAAAAAAACACGCATATAATTCTTTTCAATGTCAATTAGCGTCGAAGCCACAGCGGTTAGATAATAGTATCAATTCTGAAGATAATCGCTAATATGTTCGAAACGGTGCATCACAGACCCATACTCATCTATATCGTTGAATTTGTCTTTGAAAGGGCTATCCAAAAATAAAATAAAATATAGCATATTCCATTTAAAAAAATACACTTTGTGCCGCCACCCTGTATATAATAAAGCAACAAACCTAAAAATATCATAAAATTAAAGATTCTTTTACTACAATCAAGTTCCACGAAAAGTTTTTTCTCGTATAACTTATAGTTTCCGAGAAAAGGTATATGCCCTTAATAAACGCGCTACCCTTTGCAATAAATCGTATGTATGTTTTGAACTAAAAAGGATAAAAGAAAAACCGACTTAAAAAACCATTAAAAATTAAAAACAAATTTCATGTTAAATTTTCTACTTTATGAACTCGACCTCAAATAGAAAAAGTAAACAGACGTTATATTCGTAATACTTATAATCTTTTTATACTTACGTTCCTCCAGGAACTGAATATGTTTCTCTAAAACTTCGGTTTGGTTATATCTCTTGGACCACTGGCTAGGAGAGTATAAACGCTCGAGATTTTCGACTTCACTCATCGCTAAATAATAAATAAATCAATAACCAATAGTACCGTTGTTGTTTCCAATTTAGTAGCACTCATCGATATTTTTAAAATGCAAATTATATGTTATCCGCTACTTTTTTTCGATCTATTCCCGAATCAAAACAGAAAACTAACTCACTGACGCGCACGAAGGTCGGTGAATTTATGAGACAGAAATTAATTATTTGTATATGCTTTTGCTTCACAATAAACGGCCAGACGGTCTATTGCATTATCGGGTTACTGTTTCCTTCACTGCGCAATGCGTGTGAATTTGACCAGTATACTGTGGGTTGATAATCAAATCTACCGCGTCAAAATGTGAAATTAAAAGGTATTAATGTTTGCTTCAAACACGATTTATCTCGTTCTTAATATATGGGTTACTGACAGATTTTTATTTTTTATATTTTCTGTAAAAACTTTCAGAAACTCATCAGGCATACATATTTTCTCTCTTAAGACAACTACCATTTATATTTCAACTACTACCACCTTCCATTATTTACCACCATTCGTATTTCAACTACTACCAACTTTTTTTAATTACTTCTTCCATTACTACCACATTTATAGTATTTATTGCCACCTTCCATTAATTGCTTCTACATCTAATTCAACGACTAGCACCTTTCATTAATTACTACCACATGTGTTTTAACTATTACCTATTTCCATTTTTACTATTAAACATATTTAATTTGATATCTTTATTTATTTATTTATTTATTTATTTACTTTTTTATCGAACAGTACTCTACATAGTAAAGCTCCAAATGGTATTACATAAGTATAAATTTATATAAAATACAACATTTGAATGCATAATATGTAAAAAGGAAAAAAATACAAGACACTTTAATGAAATTGTCAATAAGTAGTCAATATATAAAAATAAAAATAGACATATTCAAAAAAGAGAATTGTAAAAATATGTTAAGATACATCCGGTCGATGATGAACAAACAAACATGAATACATACAATATAAGTATTAACATAAGTGACACAATACAGTTAAAATAATTAAGGAAACAATAACATGAAAGAAAAAAATTACACATTTAAAATAAATTTGTAAAACTTTCAAAGGAACAGCTGAAAATATCCCAGTTATTAAAATAATTAATATAAAAAATAATTCCTTAAAAACAAACTGAGAAAGTTGAAACCACAAAAACAAATTTCTTCGGAAGTTGAGAACATTGTAGAAAACCATTCTTCTCTGTCATTTGATAATAAAGAAATCGTCCTTTTGAATAAAGGTTTGAATTTTGCAGTGCCTCCAGTAAAAAATAGTTTACCAACTATTATAGAGGATATTAAAAGTGCCATTCAATACGTGCCGGAGTCAACTAAAGGATTCATTAAAGAGGCTTGCAGAAATCAAATCTCAAAAAACGTTGTTAACAAAAAGCTGACAAAGGGAATAAGGTTGTTATACTAGACAAATCAGATTATTTTGAAAGAGTAGACAATTTGATTCAAACTGGTCCTTACGATTTAATTGCGAAAAAGTCATTATCCAAAACGATAACAGAAGTAAAAAGTACCTTAAAACCGTATAAAAACCTGGTGTCCGATAAACTAAAATTCAAACTAACACATCAGTTATCTATTGTATTGCCTTCCCAAAATCCATAGACCTGGGAAGTCCATGAAACCTATTGTTTCAGCTGTTAGATCACCAACGCACAGTATTTCAAAATAGTAGAAGAATTCAGCAAATTAAATATATCGTACGATAACTTTGAGGTTAGTAACTCGTTAGAATTCTTAGATAAAATTAAAAGAAGGTAAAATTTTAATATCTTTTGATGTAAGCTCATTGTTTCCTAGTGTACCAATACCACTAGCTTTAGAGTACCTAAAGGAACTACTTGAAATCAATAATTTGAAGAAAGAAATTATTGATGAATATTTGCTTCTCACAAAATTATGTATGAATCAGAATTTTTTTCAGTTCAACAATAAATATTATAAACAACTTGAGGGAACTGCGATGGGCAATTGCTTATCTCCGTTCCTTGAAAATTTGTTTATGGGTAGATTAGAAACCCAATTCAAAAAAGAACTCAAGTATTTCCAAGGGTGTGGTATAGATACGTACACGATATATTTGCTATTTTTGATACTAAAACAGAAAATTTGTACACTTTCTTAGAAACATTAAACAATAAATTTAATATCCTTCCATTAATTTTACGGACGAAAAGGAGAACAATGGGCAATTACCTTTTCTCGATACGGTAGTTATTAGAAACAAAGATAAATTAGAATTTGATATTTATAGGAAATTTACTAATACTGATAGGTATATAACATCCGACTCATTTTATTGTCGTCAACACAAAATGACAGCATTTCATTTCTTAACTCACAGGTTAGCCAATTTTCTATTAAGTAACGAACGTTTTAACAATGAAATGAATCGGATTAAAAATATAGCTAAAAGTAATGCATAAAATGATAATTTTGTACATAAATTAGTAAATAGACATAAGCATAAGAAAATGTTAAAAGATGCCACTACTCTTCAAACACATGACGCTCCCAATAAGTTCAGAGTAATCACATATAATCCCAGATATACTAGAGGTCTAGAAAAAGTATTTAAAAACGTAGGTTTTAGAGTGGCCTACAAAACGGAGAACAGTTTGAAAGATCTCCTTGGAAAAAAAATATGTTGGGCAAACTAAACGTTCTATAAACGTTAGTTTTAAAGAATATATACCACATTTAAGATACGCAAGAACAGAAAAGTCAAGCGTTGCCCAACATGTTTTGGAAAACAATCACCAAATAAGAATAAATAATCTTAAATTAAAAATGTATCTATTAATAGATTATTGGATGCATTTGAGTGTATAGAAATAGTTAAATGCGGTAAGAAAGCACTAAATAAAGACAGAGGGCCTATTCCCTATAGTCCACTCTATTGTTTACTTGACAACGGTGCAGTCAGGTGCAACCAAGTGTGACAACATTTACCTATAAATATTCTCGGTTATGATAAGTTACTTTAGTTTATATCATCTGCTGATGATGCTAACTTGGTTAATGAAACGCGCATCCAGAACGTAACAAGTTGTGGTGTAGTGTGGTTAGAACTCTTGTATTTTGATTAAAATAATCATTATAGGTTTTAACAAGTCGATCAGTCACTCCCCTAAATCCGTAATTTGTACGGTCTGGCCTTTCATAAAATAGATGTCTGTTACAGTTATTCTCACTGGAGCTTTGATATAAAATCTCGTTAAAAGTTCACTACTTTCGATCATTCCGTTTACTACCTTAAAAAGTAAAAACATCATCGCGTTACGCCGTCTCCTTTCTAGCGTGTCCAAACCAACCAAGAGAGTCCTTAGTCCAAGGCGTTTGATATGTAAATTGTAATAAGGAGACCACACTATACAATTGTACTCAAGAATACTACGAACTAAACAATTTTACAAGATTTTCAAAGCTTTGGTATCATTAATATTATATAGTATCAATTCACAATTTTCGACACCATTAACAATCCGAAAGAATTTTAGCTCGTCAGCATAAAGAAATCACTCACAGTCCTTAAATGCAGAGACAACATCATTCACAAACAACAGGAATAGCAGTGGCCCTAAGTGCGATCCCTGTAGCACTCCAGAGGTAGCTTTAATTTCTCTCGAAATAACACCTCTCAACTTTGCTCTTTGAGTTCTTCTGCTTAGATATTGTTTCGGATTGGCCGGTACACAAACACGTAGTTTCTGAATGCACTCCTTTTATTCAAAACACAGGTTACAGGTATCAGAAGTAAACACTGATTATACCTAACAATCAAGGTAACTTTAAACTAGTCAATGTCAGCTTGTTAACACTTCGAAATCTCAATTACAACTGAATCAAAATGTTTTTGTTTGTTTGGGATCATCTTCTGTTTTGCGTCAGCTTACGCTATTACGCCTTTTGGATCATCTTTGATATATAGAGGTTAATTCTGTAAAATTCTCTGGGGAAATCAAAATGTGGCCTCGCGGCGCGCTTATATAGCCTTTAGAAAAGGATAGAATGATCTAGAAAATTGTAGAATAATCTAAATACTACAGGGTAAGAAGAATTAAACCAAATGGAACATTCGAGAACGATTTGTGACACTATCATAGTCGTTACATGGATAAAAATTAAGGTAAGTCTAATTCAATAAAATAAGAAATAATAAACAAATTAATCTAAATCTTAACAAACCTATAACTAGGGCTAAATTCGCAAATATGATTTAATCCAACCAAGTGCTTCTAACTTCGTTAGCAGCAAACCATGTGATACACTGTCGAATGCTTTTGTCATATCAGTTTAAATTACATCGATTTTAAAGTCTTTCTCTATATTTTCGTTGAGGTAATCTGGATTTCTCGTTAAATTGGTGACTGTAGACCTGCCCCTGTAAAAACCGTTCTGCTTGGGACTTACATAGTGTTTAAAGGTGTTAAATAATCCATCGGTGATTATTGACTCAAATACCATTGGGATTATTGAAAGTAAAAAGATACCTCGATAGTTACCAATTTGGTTCTTAGATCCATTCTTGAAACCGCTTCCAAAGCGCAGGAAACCAAGCCTTATCAAAGGAATTCTGAAAAATAAGCCTAAGGGGCTCAGCCATGCCAAAGAACATCTTTTAAGGAAGCAAGGGGACAAACCATCAGGACCAGCGCTCTTATTAGTGGATATGTAGTTTACTGTTTACTTATTTAAGAATTAAGAAAACTGGTTAACGCATTTATAGGGTTGGGGGTAAAGAAAATTTGAAATACATGTGGTAATAACACTGGTCTACAAGATTTTTCTAACACAGGCCAGCTCATTATTTTCACAATGGAAATACCCTCCCAATAATAAAAAAATATTCGGAAAGCCCTAATACGTACCAGTTTTTAATAGCCTAATTAGAACCTTTTACATTGGCAGGTAAACAATTTTATTGTGGGGCGGCTAAAATGGGTCCATTTTACAACGGAAAAATTACCTAAACTGGGTTGTTTACAACATTAGACATAAAATTAACGGTAAACATCTTCTGTTAAGTTTCGAATTGAGTGGTTCTCAGACGAGAATGTCGAATCAAATGCGCCGAAGTTGCAAAATTTCTCCTGACAAATTTTGTTATATTTGTGTAGATTTCTGGTGAAATAACAAGCCAAGCCATTTTTCGAAAATGTAAAAAAAGCCTACTTTAAATATTTTGGTGTGTTAAATGGGGATCAAGATACGCGGTGGGCTCTCCATGTGTGCTGTGTTAGTTGTAGTTTATCATTGGTGCAGTGGATGAAGGGAAAGAGAAAAAGTATGCCTTTTGCAGTTCCAATACTATGGAGAGAATCCACCAATCATTCTGACGATTGTTATTTTTGCCTGACAAAGACTGAAGGTTATTCCGAAAAGGGAAAGCACAATATAGAATATCTAAATTTGCAATCTGCCATACGACCTGTTCCTCATAATGCAAATTTGCCAGTGCCAATTGCGCCTTTAAATTGGCAAGCTATTGATTTGGGAGATAATGGAGATAACGCATCATCAGGCAGCTCAGAAGAACAGTGCACCGATCCCACTTTTACCACAGATCCCAGTTCCGGCGAGCCACATTTGATTGTTCAAAGTGAATTAAATGATTTAGTACGTGATTTGAGGTTATCCAAGCAACAGTCGGAACTTCTGGGTTACCGTCTTAAGGAATGGAACCTATTGGCCAAAGAAACAAAAATTACGAATTTCAGAAAAAGAAATGCAATGTTTTCTGAATTCTACAGTACGGAAAATTCGTTGTGCGCGTGTACTGATATAGACAGTTTAATGCAGGAACGTGATATTGAAGATTCTCCCCGTGAGTGGCGCTTATTCATAGACTCATCTAAATATAGCTGAAAAGCTGTATTATCGCATAATGGAAATTTAAAACCCTCTATACCAGTTGCCCATACAGTTGCAATGAAAGAAAATTATGAAAATATGCGCACGATTTTGGATAAAATAAACTACAATAGGTATAAATGGCAGATATGTGGGAACTTAAAAGTTATAGCGATTTTAGTGGGACCTCGGGGGATCTGCAAAATATTGCTGTTTTCTTTGTTTATGGGACAGTGGTGCAATAAATCAGCATTATGTAACAAAAATTTGGGCAGAAAGAAGCGAATTTCAACCGGGATCTCAAAATGTTAAATTTATACCTCTTGTTGATCCCAAAAATGTACTTTTGCCTCCTCTTCACATTAAACTTTGGTTGATGAAAAACTTTGTAAAGGCTTTGAATAAAGATGGTGATGGATTTAAATACCTAAGTAATTAAAAGAATGCATTTTTATTGGGCCACAAATCAGAAAATTGCTGGACGATGTCAATTTTACGGAAAAGCTTACCAGGCAGGAACTCAGAGCATGGAATTAATTTCTTAATGTAGTAAGAGGATTTTTAGGCAACAATATGGATGAAAATTATGAACAATTAGTTAATGAACTCTTAGATGCCTATAAAGCGCTTGGTGTCAGAATCTTATTAAAAATTCACTTCCTCCATTCCCGTCTGTCATTTTTTCCTAAAAATTTTGGAGCTATTAGAGACGAGCAGGGTGAAAAGTTTCACCAAGATATCAGAACAATGGAAATTCGGTACCAAGGACGATGGGATCCAGCCATTATGGGTGACTACGGTTGGTTTTTGAAGAGAGACGATAGGACACCTCATAAACGGAAAAAATAAAATTTAATTAGTGTTTTAAGTTAATATTTTTCTGGATTGCTTTTCTCCTAGATGTATACTATGTTTAATAGGCGAAAACTGTAAACATAGTCAATAAACAGGGTTAAGAATTTTCTGAAATCATTTTTTCTATAGATATTAAGTATTGTAACATTCGATATGGTTCTACAACTCTAACAAGAAAACCCTACGTGCTGC
This sequence comes from Kuschelorhynchus macadamiae, assembly GCA_030620095.1. Lineage (NCBI taxonomy): Eukaryota > Metazoa > Arthropoda > Insecta > Coleoptera > Curculionidae > Kuschelorhynchus > Kuschelorhynchus macadamiae. Next base: position 140,031 of record JAUTXW010000231.1, read on the forward strand.
TACTTTCTATTTGTCATTTTCGTATTTGGATAGGTCCATTCTATTAGATGATGCTATTCTGATTTGTGTTACAACAAAAATTTTTTTTTGTCGGCCAGTGTAATTATTAATATAAGGGGGTAATAAATAAAATATTTACTGTGGTAGTCAATGGTAGTAGTTAAGATATATGTGGTAGTAATCAATGGAAGCTGGTAGTAGTTTAATTATGTGTGCTAGTAATTAATGGAAGGTGCTAATAGTTGAAATACGTGCGGTAATAATCAATGGAAACTGGCAGTAGTTGAAATGAATGTGGTAGTAGTCAATGAAAGGTGGTAATAGTTGAAATACGTTTGGTAGTAATTAATGGAAGGTGGTAGTAGTTAAATTCTGTGCATTACTAAGTAATAGATGGTGGTAGCAGTTGAAATATCAATGGTAGTAGTTCCAAGAGTGTGAAAATATGGACGTCTGATGAGTTCCTAAGTTAAAAAAATTAAAAATAAAAATCGGTCAGTAAATTAGATTTTCCCTTAATATATCGCTCTACAACAACAAAATACGATAGCCATTTGCAAACGCCAGTACTGTCAGACCGCACATGTGTGTTAAACGGTTTGTAAAAGAACAGAGTTCCTCTTAATACTTATACAACTACAACAATGTCTTAAGAGGATATCAAAGTAATTCTAGAACTCTAAAAAAAAGTCCAGAGTAAAATATGTTATTTTTTTCGTTTTCTATTAACGTCTGGGCCTAATAGAACGTTTCTAGAAGTTACACATTAAATTACCACATTTTATTTATAAATTACGTGTTTTGCTTAACTTTTATGTATCATTCTATTATGAATGACGTGGCTCTCATGTAAATTTTTGAATTTTTGTTTAAAATTATTTTTTACACCGAAAATACAGTCCAGTGGACAAATACAAGTCATAAGTCTAATTGTGCGGGAAACAACTAACGTAAGTATGTACTATAGCCTGTTTTAGAAATGTGCAGAGTAATAAAATGGAAAACTCCTTCTAGTTTGACTGAATTTCGGGGTGGTCCATAGGTATAGGTAAATTGGTTTATAAAAATAATAATAAAGATCCTTTAAAATCGTTAGTTTTACTGTACAAGAAATGGTTGAACGATGTTCCCGGATAACTGGAATGGAAAAGTCCACCGTTTTCAAATTATTGCGGGAGAAAAAGGTAGCAAATAACCACTCTAGAGGAAATTTTGATGGAGCTGGACCAAGATAACAGTATTCTTTTGATAACTAGAAAACTCCCTTTGGACAACTTTTAAAAACATGATTTTGCCTGCGAAAAGCATAACCGAAAAGCACTTTTACTAGAAAGCAATGAAATTGTTTGCTGGGGACGAAAATACTTGAGAAGTATAAAGCACTACCCCAGTGAGCAAAATATTTTTTTATCTTGATGAGACGTGAATCAATGAAGGTTATATAGTACAGAAAATGTGACAAGACAAAAATATAACCAGTGCCCGCCAAGATTTCATAGAACGCCTGTTAACGGGTATTAAAGGGCCATCGGGAAAAAGGAAGATACTCACAAAGTGCGGGACACGAAAGAAAACCGGGCAGTCAATCGGTTTAGGAACGTCGGCCAAGAAATCTCTTTAAACCAGTGGTGTCCCGTCGTTCTTTAAATAATATGGCATTCCTTTTTGACTATACGCACTTCAGATAATAATGTAACTATGCTTAATGAACCCTTATCTATATTTGTCTGTTTTCTTTCGTGTACCGAACTTCTATATCTCTTTTGTGTTGCAAAAACGGCGAACTTTCGAATTTTAAAATGATTTAATTTTAATTGTTTTCTTGATCGATTTACCTATAAATATATTTTTTCTTGAGTTCTATCATTAACGGTTCCCAGGCTACTGCTTACGTCCACTATTATTGAACCACCCAGTATAGTGATACACTATTTACAAATCCAGATTTTACAAGGGCAGCCAGCATCAGATCCAGTGAACGAGATTTATCAAAATTTTAATTTATGCAGTCCGACTTTGGGCTACTCGTGTATGCCAAAAGGGGCCGTCTGTCTCCGTTTGTCATATTACTTTATACAGGGGCCGTCATTGTGAAGTACTATACAGGGGGTTTCCTAATTGCGTGCTGATGTTAAAAGGGGTGTTTTTAGTCCTAAAAGTCTTAACTTTTGAGATACAGGATGGTTTAGTTTAAAAAGAAAACATTTATTTTCATCCCAATTCTCATGCTATTGTAGACAACTGCATGAAATTTGATACACGTCTTCTATGCATTAAGGAGCATACGGATTTACCCAGGTTAATTACATAGCACGCCACTGGTCGAAATTTCAAAAATTGATTGTTAATAAAAAATGCCCTTTTATGCGTAAAAGACCTGTAATCTGTAATAGCATCAGAATTAGGACTTTAAAAAAAAAAGTTTTTTTAAAACCCTGTATCTCCAAAGTTAAGACTTTTAGGTTCATATTAAACTTTTTTCTTAAAAAGGTCCAAGAACCACCCCCCCTTAACATTAGCACGCAATTAGGAAACGCCCTGTATAGTACTTTACAATGACGCCCCCTGTACAAAGTAATATGACAGACGAAAACAAACGGTCACTTTTGGCATACCCGAATAGCTTAAAGTCGAACTGCATAAGTTAAAATTTTGATAAATCTTGGTCACTGGAATCAGTGCTGGCCTCCCCTACTATAACTACATTGATGTGTTAATTTTGGAAAAATATGAGTTCTGTAGTTTTTCAAATATTAATTGCAATATTAGATATTTTTTGACACCCGGTATTGAACAGAAAATTAATTATTTTGAAGCAGTTTATTGACAGCTACTTTATAAACAATTTTACAAAATATATAAAAAAAACTAAGTCATTTTTGAGGTGGACGGCTGTGATTCTAATGGTTCGATTCCTTCTAAATCGTTGTCTTCCTCTGAAAATGATGAGGTTTCGTCGTCACTACTTGCAGATCCCAGTGTGATAACTAAATCTTCAATAACCGTTTCAATTTTGCCATCTACTTCCCAGTATTTATCTTCAATAGAACGAACATGTTTAACATACGATTTCCAATTTTCAGCCGATATTGAGTCAATCGTTTCTAATGTTATTTTATTTAAATCTTTAATGGAAAGTTCACCGGTGTTGCGCTCTCGATTATATTTTTTTACTCCTGCCCATGCAGGCAGCCTTAAAGGTGTATGACCGAGGTTACATAGAAGACCGTCAATTTTATACTTTTTTCTCTAGGCTTGTTGGCTGATATTACTTCATATAATTAATATTTTCTCCATGTTGGATCACATACAAGATTGTTCGCTTTAAGCCACAATATCATATGAGCTTTTGTAGAGTATTTAGTTGGAACTTTATCTTCTACGTGAGAATGGTAAGACGCATTATCCATTACCACGACTGATTTGGGAGGAATGTTAGGTAGAAGCTTCTCGAGCAACCACTTTTCAAAATTATCTCTATTCATCGGTCCGTGATAGTCTTTAGTTGTTAATCCCGAACGAAAAACTAAAGCAGCACCTATAACAAATCCGGCTTCTGAACCAGCATGAACTATAATAAAGCGACTACTAGAGCGGATTCCCTGAACAACCCCTGTAACAATTTCACTTTGCCAGCATTTGTTCACTGTCATATCATTATCTACCCAGGTTTCGTCTAGATACACAATTGCCTTACAGTTGATAGATAGTTCACCCGCCAGTGAAAAATATTTGGTCTCTCAATGAGCAATTTTCGTTTATTTTGGCATTTGCGCCAAACAAAACCATTTGATCATAAAAGCCGATTTAAGGTTTTATACCCGTTCTTCCTATCCGTAACCTTCTTCAAGTTTATTTAAAAATCCTCTATTGTTCGTCGAATTACTTGAAAATCACCATCGTCAATTTTATCTTTATAAGATAATCGGGGTCTTTCTGTACCAGGAGATTTTAAAGGTGAAGTAGAACATAAGCGATCATTATGTTCTCTTTGAATTTTTCTTACACTACTTTCCGAAAAACCAGTGTAAAATGCAGCGCGTCCTGTTTGATTTTGAATTGGAATAGTCAAACTATTATTTTCAGCTTCTCTAGTACAGGCCTCTATAACGCTCGCAATAACTTCACGTCCACCGCTTCGACTTGTTTTTCCTCTTTTGCTCGCCATAGTTACTTCGAAATAATAATTCAAATTCAACGCAACACATTTATATAGAAATGAAAACAAATGCTCGAAATGTATAGGCACCACTGGAAATAGCTAGAACCTTCTAGCGGCAAGTGCATGGAGACTCTAGGCACATCCCAATTACAAGTGGACCAGTGCGAAATTTACTAAATCCTCGATTAATTTTCCGTACCGCTTAGCTGGCGCACTTTATAGGTAAAGCGGCAAACTATTACAACAAATAAAATAACAAAAAATTTATTCGCGTACACAAATTTTACTTTTCCGCTTGCTTAAGACTATGAACCTTTATTTTAAGGACCGCCCGGTTTTCTTTCGTGTCCCGCGCTTTAATTGCACACAATGGAAGCGAAGAGGGATTGTTAAAAGAAGGTTTTCTAACTTTTCAGTTATGCCGGAAGGGAGATTACCATGAGGACAGGAATTCGGATGTTTTTGAAGACTATTTTGGTGAAATGATAAAATACCTGCCGGCTGATTCGGTAGTGGTTATGGATAAGAGAAGAGAGAGAAGACACCAACTGCATCTTGGAGAGAACAAGGAATTATCGACTGGCTAACTACCAAAGGTATTGAGTTTGAACCCAATTTGATAAACAAGAACTGCTACCCATAGCAAATGTACACAAACATCGTTTTATGAAATAAAACCATGCCATGGAAGATATAGCAGAAAAATGTAATGTAACAGTGCTGCGCTTACATAGCTATCATCGCGAACTAAATCCTATAGAACTTATATGGGCGCAAGCGAAGGGATTTGTAGGAAGACAAAACACGACATTTAAAATTAAAGATGTTAAGCTACTGTTTGATCAAACCATTATGGAAGTGAACCAGAGAACTGTCGAAAACTTAATTATAATGTCAAGACGTGAAAACAGTTCCTCAGATGACGAAGAATAAAAACTATTTTAATTTAGTTGTTGTATATAATAATAATTATTTTATCTATATATATATATATATATATATATATATATATATATATATATATATATATATATATATATTATGTAGATATTGTATATTATTTTTATTTTGTTAAAATAAATCCGCACGCCTTTGGCGCACCATTTTCGGTGTTTATGAACGAACAAGAATAGGTAAAACGCATACATTGACCTAAAACCGGGTAGTAATACCTGGACTTGATGAAAAGAAAGAATTTTGCAATGAGATCAATGCCAAACTGTGGAAGAGGCATAAATTATTGATGGGTCACCCTGTAGTTCTTTTGCATAAGTAAGGAGGTTTTATAACCCTATCCATTTCTGAAACAGACTAAAACAAGTATTTGCCATTATCACTACGCTAATATAAAAGGCAAAAGACTACAAGCGTGTTTTAATAAACCAAAACATTTTTAGGAGGAAGCCATTTCTCCATTAAAAACAAAATCGTTAATTCAGTGGTCAAATCTCGTGAAGTAAAGATCTCTGAAGATGCCTCGTGCAATCGAAGGCGAAATGTAGGATAGTAATTCTAGTTTGATATGGTCTAATCCCAAGAGCCATGATTCCTTAATTGACCAATGCCGATAAAGCTTCCATTCTACAGGAATTTGAAAGATCCAAATACATCAAATTTAAGGAACATGAACGATGTATCAGAAAAGAACAAACTATACAGGGTGTTTACGTAAAAGTTATTTGGTTTTTCCTGAACCAGCTGAGTGTGTCAACAAAATAAACAAAAAATAACTGGAATGTAAAAAATTGAGCATCGACTTTGTTATTTTAAATGGAACACCCTGTATAATATTATTTCTATAAATGGGCATCTTTTTGCGCTGATTATAAAAATATTAGTTTGACACCTTTAAATTTAAAGGCAACCGAGAAATTCGACAAAAACGCTGCAGTAAGGGGCAATGTGTTAGAAAGAGAGAGAACATATACAATAAGTAGCCATTAGAAAGGAATACATCACCTTTTATTGTCTTGTCAATGTTATCGGTACTCTTAAAGATAAGGGTGTCAAACCTGGTATTTTTATAATCAGCAAGAAGCTGCTCATTTATTGAAATAATATTATATGTTATGTCATCTATTAACAAAACCGATGTTCAATTTTTTACTTTCCAATTGTTTTTTGTTTATTTTGTTGACATATTCTGACGGTTCAAACCAAATAACTTTTATATTCAACATTTTCTTCTATCTTGAATATTAAACTTTGTTAAGTGGGTGTCAAAATATACGTGAACACCCTGTACAAACTGCTGTCCCTGAATACCAGCATAAAGCATTCCCCTGAACATTTCATAAACATAAGAGAAACCAAAGTTCTTGCGTCGGTTTCGGAATTCTATAAACGTAACATTCCTCCTGAAGATGCCACTACAATCGAAAAGGTGAAACCTCGGTAAGTAAATTCGTTTTAAAAAGGTTAATTTCCAGAACTAATATTAACATTTAAGTACATTGAATCTAAATATAATTAAATACATACACACATACATATAATGCAAGAATATGTTTTGATATCACTTATCTCAGACATTTAGCAGAAGTGTCTTGTTTTAAGTGTCAAAGCTTTATTTTAATTTTTATTGTAATTAATTAACTAAGGCAAGTTTAGTTTATTCGTCAAAAAACAAAATTTTTTTCGCATATTTTTCACTTTCCGGTCACTTCCGGTTTCACCGGAAATGACTCCAGTTTCGATTTTTTAAATTAAACACTCTGTATATTTTTGCAGTTTTGGATTCCTGAGACGATTATGAATCAGCATGCGACATTTTAAAAACTTTTTACGCCTACTTGATTTTTTATAGCCATTTTTAAAATTACTTCTAGGTGTCCATGACCGGACACAAATTAATCTAAGGACCTAAAATGATGACAGAATAATACAATCGCTAAGTTTTAGTGATTAGTCTGATAGCTAGGAACAAGAAAAGTTGATAAAATCAAATTTTTGTGTCTAACTATTTTTTTTTCCAATGGCGACCCTTTTTGGACAAACACTTTTTGAAAAGAGTATTCTAACGGTACTAACTTTTTTGCGATTAGATTAAAAATAAGCTCACAAATTAAATATTACTAAGAAAAATACTCCATAATCAATTATTTACTTTTATCAAGTGTGCCGTAGATATCCATGACGGATAATAAGTAGGGTCATAGCCACCTAGATGTAATTTTAAAAATGGCTATAAACAATCAAGTAGGCGTAAAAAGTTTTTAAAATGTCACATTCTGGTTTATAATTGTCTCAGGAATCCAAAAATGTAAAAATATACGGAGTGTTCTATTTAAAAAATTGAAACTCGAGTCATTTCCGGTGAAATATGTATATATATATATATATATATATATATATATATATATATATACATATACATACAGGGTGGTGCAACCAAGATGGGGTGGACGATTGTGGGCAAACGGAGAGGAATTTGAAAAAACATTTTTGGGATATGATTGATAGTCAAGAACGCTGTGTTTTAAAATTATACCCATTATACAGGGTGGTCTGAAAAGTTCGTGGTGAACCAAACTTGTGTTTTTTTAAATGGGACACCCGGTATATTATTATTTTAGTTGATTCTCCTATTCGTTACGATAATTTGGATATGAGGTTTGTTGGGTCTAAAATTTATACCAAGGGAATGGGACGAGGTTAAAGTGGAAAAAAGGGTTATACTCCGGCCATTTTTTGAAAACAATTGAAGCAGGTATGGAAAAACCAAGTATTCTATAAAATGTATTGTATCTAGGATTACAATAATCGCTTGTAAGTCGTTCAAAATTATTCACTCCTATACAGGGTGGTCAAGTTTTGCAAATTTACCTTGGATTGAATTTTTTTAAATGGAATACCCCATATATTTTACTGTCATATTAAAGATAACATCGCCAGCTTTTAGAAAATACCCTATTTGATATCTTTCTAACCAACAGTTTTTTAGTAAATTAACCGTGCAACCAAAATTTACTCATTCTAACAGAAACGATATTATTTACGTTGCTTAAATTGACTACCTATAATATAAGGAGGCCATGATATAATCATAAATGAAGTGTGAAGAAGTGTCAGAGAATTGGCATCAATTACCATTGTTTTTTGACGATAAGCCGAGAAATTGTTAAGTAACAATGAGTTTGAGTACTCCAGAGTTGATAAACATGACTTTTATGTTGGACGAGTGACAAAAAAACCCTTTACTAGCAAGCAGGGTTTATGCGGCACGATATCCCGATGCCGAAAAAAAACCAAGACCTGAAGCTTTTGCAAGTTTATTAGAGAGGTTTCAAGAAACAGGCAATGTTGCTTTTAAGAAACGTAAAGTAATTAATAAACCAGTTACCAATGAAGATAATGCTTTGACAGTGTTATTAACAGTGCAAGAAAATCCACACACAAGTACCAGGGAAATTGAGAGAGCTACTGATATTGAACGCACTAGTATTAAGAGGATTCTGAAACAACATAAATATCATGCCTACCACATTGAATTACACCAAGAACTGTATGATCGCGATTACGTCCAACGACAAGAGTTTTCAATTTGGTTTTTAAATACAATTTGGGATAATCCAGGTTTTGTAGATAGGGTGCTGTTTTCAGATGAAGCAACTTTTAAAAGCAACGGCTTGGTTAACAAACATAATATGTACTATTATTCAACCGAAAATCCACATTGGATTCGTCAGGTGGACCATCAAAATAAATGGTCAATTAATGTTTGGGGAGGTATAATTGGCTCTCATGTTATAGGACCATATTTCTTTGAAGAGCATTTAACGGGAGAAGTCTATTTAAATTTTTTGAGAAATGAGTTGCCCGTATTGCTCGAAGACTTACCTTTAATGTTAAGAAATTCCTTATGGTTCCAACATGATGGAGCAACCCCGCATTACCATAGGCATGTAAGACATTTTCTCAATAATTAGAAAGGAGAGCATTGGATTGGGCGAGGTGGACCAGTTAAATGGCCTGCGAGGTCACCCGATTTAACGCCACTAGATTTTTTTTTATGGGGACATGTTAAAGAAGAAGTTTATAAAGAGGTTCCAACCACAGTGGAAGATATGAAGTTGAGAATAATAAGCAGTTTTCGCAACATTTCAGACCTGACTTTGAGAAAAGTGAAACTTTCATTTATGGATAGACTCGAAATGTGCCTTCAGCAAAACGGTGGTTTAGTTGAACATCTTTTATAAGTTTTAATTACATTGTTTTTGTTGATTTATATTAAATTTATTTTTTTTGTAAAAAAAGATCTGTTATTAATACTGTCAAAGCATTATCTTCATTGGTAACTGGTTTATTAATTACTTTACGTTTTTTTGAAAGCAACATTACCTGTTTCTTGAAATCTCTATGATAAACTGGCAAAAGCTTCTATCTTGTTTTTATTTCGGCATCGCATCATCAAAGAACAATATTTATTTATTTACTGATGACAATATTCTGACACTTTGCTGTTTTGACAGGACTGTCAATCTTTTGTTCAATTTATGATGATATCATGGCCTCCTAATATTAAATTGTCAATTTTAACAACGTGAATTCAGAGTAATTCGTGTTAAAATGAAGAAATTTGGATTTCACAGCTAATTTACTGAAAAACTGTTGATCAGAAAGGTATCAAATACGGTATTTTCTGAAAGCTAGTAATGTTATCTTTAACATGAAAGTAAAATATACAGGGTGTTCCATTTAAAAAAATTCAATCCAAGGTAAATTTGCAAAACTTGACCACCCTGTATAACAGTGAATAATTTTGAACGACTTACAGGCGATTATTGTAGTCCTAGATGCAATACATTTTATAGAATATTTGGTTTTTCCATACCTGCTTCAATTGTTTTCAAAAACTGGCCGGAGTATAACCCTTTTTGTCACTTTAACCTCGTCCCATTCCCTTGGTATAAAATTTAGACCCATCTAACCTTATATCAAAATGATCGCAACGAATAGGAGAATCAACTAAAATAATAATATACCGGGTATCCCATTTAAAAAAACACAAATTTGGTTCACCAAGAACTTTTCAGACCACCCTGTATAATGGGTATAATTTTAAAACACAGCCTTCTTGACTATCAATCATATCCCAATTTTTTTTTTAATTCCTCTCCGTTTGCCCACAATCGTCTACCCCATCTTGGTTGCACCACCCAGTATATATATGTATATATATATATATATATATATATATATATATATATTTTTTATGATTTTCGATTCTTTGACCTTTTCCGTAATAGATATATTTTTTAGTTTTATTTTTCTTGGTTTACGGTCAGTGGTTTACTTGAAAATAATTAAAAAATTACTTCTTTTAAAAAAAAATTAAAAAAAAAAGAAGTAATTTTTTAATTATATTTAAGTAAACCACTGACCGTAAACCAAGAAAAATTAAACTAAAATATATATATATATATATATATATATATATATATATATATATATATATATATATATATATATATATATATATATATATGTATGTGGAGATACATATTTATTTAAAAATTACTAGTTTTGTTGATTAATTTATTTAACCATCGCACTAAGACCGTAATCGACTGGTGGAAATTCCTGGCATAAATGATGGGAAATAGATTTCTAATTCCCTTGCGGTATTAGACAAGGCGACAAAAAGAGATAGTTTTCCCGCAAACCAACAGTTTCTATAGTAACGCTTCAAATAAACAACGTAACGGTAGGCCACCTAGGCCAAGAAAACTTGATTTTTAGTAGCATGTCATAGAAAAAACAAATATCTATGGCTTTAGAAAGTAAAATAGCAACGAAAAATGAAAACGAGGAAGAGGATATTGGTTGTTATTGTAAGTACTTTATAAAATAAACTTAAAGAAGTGCTATTTGATTGAAGTTTTACATATTTATGCAACTTGGCAAATAATATTTAGGTATCTGTTAAATATTTTTTTACCTCCCCTTTTGAGTTGAAACTTATAATTAAAAATAGTTATATTTACAGATTTAAACGAGCGAACACACGTTATGTTTTGTTGTAACAAATTTAATAATAAATATTATACTCAGAAATGGAATATCATATTTTGAAAACAGCAGCAGGACAGATTATTGCAGGAATATTTTCTGATCTACAGAAATTTACCGAGGAAACGCAACTCTACTCTAGGCTCAATCAGGGATGCTAGAGATGAATTTCAGTATAACAGGATACTGAAATGACACATGTCTTGACTACAACCGCAGGCACATGTTAATAAGATATAAAAACATGTATTTTGCCGAGGTTTTTCGAGTAATCTTTGTAGGAGAATTACCAGATTACAGAGAAATATAAAGTTTTGACATGAGAGAAAATATACTTTGTTAACTGCCACTAATTTTATTTTGCTAATTACAACGGACTGCAGTTTCGCAGCCTTGCTACGTTTTCAGCGCACTGACTCAAAACTAAAAATTCAACATTCTTTACAACCTTTCGGCCGTCTGCTGATTTTAGAAGTACTTTTTATTATACTGAGGTTTGTATTTCAGGGTCAAAAAATATATTAAGTTTAAGCCACAGTATACAAAATATAAAAGACTCTGCTAGTACTGTTAGTAATATTAATAACTTTCTATGTATCAAGCATGTTTCCCAGTATACCAAACTATAAGTGCCTAAATCTGATTAACAAAAATGCTTTCCAGAAATACCATTAAACCAATGATACGCCAAGAAATATTTGACTTGTTTGAACTATGTATTGAAAAAAACACTTTTTGTTATAATACCAAAATAATAAACAAAAAGACGGTTTAACTATGGGATCTCCACTTAGTCCATTACTAGCTGAAATATTGAAGTCAAATTTTGAAGAAAAATGTATGCAAACAAGTCATTCAACGCAGATTTTATTTTGGTTCAGATATGTTGATGATATTCTTGCTTGCTTCACAGGCAATGACGCAGAATTTGATGAAACCTTGAATTATCTATACTCTCGCCATCCAAAGCTTAAATTTACTCTTGAAAAAGAAATAGAAAATAAAATTAACTTTCTCGACATAACTATTACAAATCAAACCAACATTCATTGACACAGCAATCCGTAAAAACTCAAAGAAAATTTGGAAAAGAAACTAAATATGATCAGGTCAGTTGCAACTAATATTTCAGAAATAAACTCACTTATCTCTGAAAAACGTAAACAAATTACAATAAATCAAATTTGTCCCAAAAGAGTAAAACCAATCCAAAATAGATTCGCAACCCTTACCTATTTTAGTAAAACCATCAAACAAATTGCCAATATTTTATTAAGAAATAAGTCACAACCATACGAAAGCGTAGAAGGGCCGCAATTTTTTTATTTTTATTTTTGTAACAAATTCCGACTTCTATCTCGGACTTATAACTCGGAATTCCGACTTCTATCTCGGAATTCCGGCTTCTATATCGGAAGTCCGACTTCTGTCTCGGAATTCCGACTTCTATCTCGGAATTCCGACTTCTAACTCGGAGTTCCGACTTCTATCTCGGAATTCCGACTTCTATCTCGGAATTCCGACTTCTAACTCGGAATTCCGACTTCTATCTCGGAATTTCTGTCTCGAAATGCGTTGTAATTAATACACGACTGCTTATAAGCGCAATCACTTTTTTATATTCTATTAACGTCAAATGAAGCGTTCATTCTAAATAAAATTAATATTTTAACTATAAGGATCAAGCTGAAACTAAGTAAAACTACAAGAAATTTATTAACTGCGTATAAAGTCCAAATTAAAAAATAATGACAGGGTCGGTTCCGATGGCTTGAATATGGTTGACATAAAAAATATAATCTTGTACTGTGTTTTATCTTTTTCATAGATAGTAGAAATAATAAAACGCCATTTAGTAAGAACATCTGATCCATATTATGTCAAAAAGATGCAATAGCATGGATATATATATATATATATATATATATATATATATATATATATATGTTGATTTTTAGTCCTTCACGGATGGAAAAATACAATGTGTTTTCATTCCGGGTGTACATGCGTTCACTACTGTCGTTCTGAAAAGAACGGTTTTGCTGACGTTTCGCCAAAATCACATTTGGCATTTTCGAATAGAGTCTCTATTCGGATGCGAGAAAGATGAAAATGCCAAATGTGATTTTGGCGAAACGTCAGCAAAACTCTTCTTTTCAGAACGACAGTAGTCAACGGATGTACACCCAGAACGAAAATACATTATATATATATATATATATATATATATATATATATTTCGGATTTTAATATATGCACTGTAGTGTGGGGGCATATGTCTGCTCGCTCTTCGACAAGGTTTATCGTTATTTACTCCCAAGTATTGTACTTTTCTTTTCCCAATTTACCAACTATTTACTATTATACATAAAATTTAAATATAATTATTATTGTTTTTCTTTTAGGAGAAAAGAAATATATTTGTTTAAAAAAATATCTTTTTTTGAGTAGATAACTAGCACCTATGAAAGATTTATGCATCCTCTATTAAAGTTATATTTTATTAATTTAAATTAAATTAAAATTAATTTATTATATTTCGTTAAACGATTATTCATTAATCTTTATTTTTCAATTCGGTTATTATTCATTCAGATTAAATTTCATTAAAGTATAAGAGATTTTAGGTTGACTTTTTCAAGTAAGGACAAGAAGATAAATAATCAGTTACATTCTATGTATGATACAAAACATAATAACTAAAATAAAGTCAAAAAAACCAAATTTCCCTGATACCTGTTAATTAAAATAATACTCGAGTAAATTTACTTGTTTTAAAACGCTTTTATTAGTTTCATTTGATTTTCACCCACTTTATAACGCCAGATTACAATCGATGACCATGTAATGATTTGATAAGTTTGTCCCATTATCCTGAACAGGATCATCAGGATAAAAAAAATTCATCTCGGAGAGGGACCCTGGGAAATGGCTACCATATAAAAGGAAGGCAGCAGGCGCGCAAATTACCCATTTTCGGCACGGGGAGGTAGCAAAAAAGAATAAATTATAGTTTGACAAAACTAAAAAACACGCTTTAAAAGTAAATTGAACTAAAAAGAAAAAAAAGTTTGTAAAAAAGCCTAGGGTGCATTTATGCCATATATAAAAAATATATAAAATATATATAATATATAAAATATTTATAATAACTGATATCAGACCCACGCTGTTTTTACAATGACATTAATTATCGTGTTAATCACTTTATTCTCGTTCAAAGGGTTTTTTTTAGTTCAGTTTACTATTAAAGCGTGTTTTTCAATTTTTTTTAATTTGCTAGAATTCCTCCACAAATGAAGACATTGATATTTTATGAAGTTTGAAAACAAAAATCTGTAACATGATTTCAGCAAAAAAAAATTGTTAGCAAATCACAACCTCATAAATCAAGTTTCCGTTGTAGGTCTTATTTCTAACTGTGTGGAAGGACATCAATCTATCAAAACAGACTACAGAAACACAGTTTAAAGTTAATTATAATTTTGATTGTTTCTTCAAGCAATATATTTTCTTTCTTTTGGCTTTATCTATTCGGTAAACCTCTTTACAAATAAAGCGCATTCTACTGACAAGGTACAACTTAATGATCATAGTTGTAAATTTTTTTCGTGTTGATCACACCCAACAAAAGGAATAGGTATTTCTTTTAATTTGTCCACAATATCAAAATTTGTACCTTGATACACGTGGTTTGCTGACAAAATATCTAATACAGTAGACTTCATTTCTGATTATAGACTCTTTGACTAACATTCCCAGTCATTTACATTTTTTATAATTTATTAAGTTTCATTACCCGTTTTGAATCTTCTTCTACTTGTCATAAAAGTTTGTAATAGACACATCGTTAATATATCGGAATGACTCGGCAGGCCTGGGTCTTCTACCCTTAAGGACCTCACTGCCACTTTTATGCATACTATATATTATTATTAGACCTACTGGCAACAACTTCCAATTAATATTTTGACTACCTAGTTTTGTCCGGGACCTAGGACATAATATGAAAATATGACTTTTCTCATTCAATAAAATTTGTTTCAGTTTTCTAATCCTGTCACTTTTATTCATAGAGTTGTTATTTCTAGACACAATGGTAATTAAATTAATTGAATTTTTCCTACATTATTAAAATTAATTTGAATTTCCAACCCTTTCCGAAACCTGCTGCTACATTAATTCATAATATATATTATTTCCAGACCTCGGGGTAATAGCCCCCTATAAATATTTTGGCTTGCACTACCATCCGAGGGAGTCTAGTCTAATTTCTTTGTCTTCTACACTTTCAGGGGTTAGATTTTATCATACTAGATACTATTTCGAGACATTTTCAGCAATTAATATTTTACACAACTCATAAATGTCTCTATCACAAGGATAATTATTAAATGTGCAGTCACTGGGCAACGCATCCAAAGCAAAAATTGGAAAATTTATGTGAAAACACTACTAGAAGTCGAAATTCCGAGTTAGAAGTCGGAATTCCGAGATAGAAGTCGGAATTCCGAGTTACGAGTCAGAATTCCGAGATAGAAGTTGGAATTCCGAAATAGAAGTCGGAATTCCAAGATAGAAGTCGGAATTCCAAGATAGAAGTCGGAATTCCGAGTTACAAGTCAGAATTCCGAGATAGAAGTCGGAATTCCTAGATAGAAGTCGGAATTCCGAGTTACAAGTCGGAATTCTGGTTGGGTTTGGTTGTACGAAAGCGTAGAAGAGCCACCGTTTTTTTATTTTTATTTTTGTAACAATTTCCGACTTCTAACTCGGAATTTCGACTTCTATCTCGGAAGTCCGACTTCTCTCTCGGAATTTCGACTTCTATCTCGGAATTCCGACTTCTAACTCGGAATTCCGAATTCTATTTTGGAAATCCGACTTATATCTCGGAATTCCGAGTTACAAGTCGGAATTCCGAGATATAAGTCGGAATTCCGAGATTGAAGTCGGAATTCCACTTAGGTAAAATAGTGTTCTTATCATAGTTCGTTTTCTGAGGAATTTAAAGATAATTTTTTCCTTTATTTTTTTAAATTTAAACCTTAGAATAGAATCAGACCTTCACAATGGTATACTACATTTTAAGAATAATGGCTTAGACGAATATAAAACTGTACTATTTTTTTTTAAATATCAAATTGTGGTATATTTGACTTAAATATTTTATGTCTTGTTTGTTATTTACTGCATTTTTTTCTTTCTTTAAATGAATCATTTCTTTGATATTTAATTTCTGGTAGAGGTTTTCATAGTTTCAGAAAAATTAAATTGTGCTTTTTTCGTGTTTGTGTAATGCTGTGAATGCATTATTTGTATGCCTTTTTATTCTATTTTCTCTAGAGTTGGGTTTTCATACCAATATATTTCATAAGGGAGTTTAAACAAAGAGTTGGATTTTCTATTTTTAGTAATTTTAGTTGTTAATTTAGTAAATAGGGAGCCTTTCAGGTCCTGGGCTTTATAACTTACAATTATGTTATATTTCCCTAAGATATGTTTTAATTTTTCGGATAATTGAGATGTGTATGATATTGCAATGTATTTTTTAGCGTATTATCTTGTCTTACGTTTTCGCTGTGATTGTTGTAATGGATATGTCCTTTGTTTGATTCGTTTATCAGCTTTTCCGGAAAATAATTGGCAATCAAGGTCTCTTTATCTTTATTAAGGGCTTCAGGACGGTATTATGGTGACGTTAAAGATATAGCTCGTTCAGCTAGACCAATCACAACACTTTTTTTTTGTTTGTATGGATGGTGAAAATTGAAATTTCGTCCAAACCAGGTTTCTTTTGTAAACCATTTAGTTTTTATTTTTTTTTTCTCTAGTTAAAGCAAGCTTAAGAAAATGTATTTTGTTTTCTGTTTCAATTTTAAGAGTGAACTGAAGTTTCGGGTGGAAATTAAAAAATAAACCAAACGAAATAAAAGATTGCATAAAGTCAGACGTAGTAAATATAATTACCAATCATAAAATAAAAATTAAGCATAAAAAAGAAATTACCAATTTTCAAAAAGAATACAGAAACAACATAACAATTCATTAAAGATAACCTTCATATAACTATACTTAAACCAGATAAATGCAGAAAAAAATTATAATGATAACTACTGATTATGACACAAAAATGAATCAGCTCTTAAAAGATACCAGTACTGATAAACTTTTAAAGAATGACCCAACTAACATCTTTCGACATAAAAATAATACGTTTGTAAATAAACTCTTAAACAAAAATCTATTAACTGACACGGACGCATAAACCCAAATTACACAAACCTAATATTCCCCACAATAGTTTGATGTATTTAATCTTCTTTCTACAAGCTTTCAATGTATTTGTCAAATATCATAGGTAAAAATAATGATTATATAAAATACTCATTTACATTTAAACATTTTCTAGATTCAAAATTAATATCACTAAATGTAATTTCTTTGTATACTAATATACCAAATGAATTCATAGTTAGTGCTATAAAAGGCAAATGGAATATTCTTAGAAGCCTTAAGTCTTATAATGTCAAATAATTATTTTCAATATAAAAACGAATTTTATCAACAACTTGATGGATATGCTATGGGCTCCCCTATTTCCTGTACAATCGCACAAAGAGTTATGGAATACCTCAAAGAGGAAGTTATGGAAAAATTGAATTTTAATATTAGTTTTTTAAGAGATATGTGGATGATAATCTAGCACAGTTTCAGAAATTAAAATAGAAGAACTACTTTTAGCATTCAATAATTTCCACCCAAAACTTCAGTTCACTCTTGAAATTGAAACAGAAAACGAAATACATTTTCTTGATCTAACTATAATTAGACAAAAAGAACATAATTTAAATACTTATTGGTCTATAAAAGAAACTTGGTTTGGACGATATCTTAATTTCAATTCTCACCATCTACACAAACAAAAAAGAAGTGTTGTGATTGGTCTAGCTTACCGTGCCCTATCTTTAACGTCAGCAGAATACTGTCCTGAGGCCACTAATAAATTTAAAGTGACCTTGATTGCCAATCATTTTCCGGAATAGGTGATAAAAAAAATAACCAAACAAAGGATTCATATTTATTATAACAATCACAACGAAAATGTAAGACAAGATAATACGCCATAAAAATACATTGTAATGTCATACACATCTCAATTATCTGAAAAATTAAAACATATTTCAGGATAATATAACATAATTGTGTCATAAAGCCCACAACCTGATAGGCTCCCTATTTACAAAATTAAATACTAAAATTCCTAACAATAAAAAGTCCAATCTCGTATATGAAATTCCATGTTCAAAGTACGGAAACTACCCTATGAAATATAGTGGTATGAAATCTCAACTCTTAAAAAATAGAATAAAAGGGCATAAGTATACAAAGAATGCCTGCACTGCATTAGACAAACATGAAAAAAGCACAAAACACGAATTTAATTTTTCTGAAACCAAAATAATCGATGAAGATAACCTGTACCAGACAATAATATCAAAGAAATGATTCATATAAAAAAAGAAAAAAATGCAGTAAATGACAAACAAGACATAAAAAGATTAAGTCAAATATAAACATATAGTATAGTTTTAACTTCGTCTAAGCCATTATTCTTAAAATGTGGTATATCATTGTGAATGTCTGATTCTATTCTAAGGTCTAAATCAAAAAAATAAAGAAAAAAATTATCTTTAATTTCCTCACAAAACGAACTATGATAAGAACACTTGTAAAACTTGTAAACCTATAACCAAGAAAGAAGTTCAAATATATATATATATATATATATATATATATATATATATATACATATATATATATACATATATATATATATATATATATATTGACTAATTACGTGATCTATAATAACCTAATTTTAATTTTCAGTTCTTCAGCCTTCATCGTCCCCTTATAACATAACCGAAAAAGTCCAACAGGCCAACTTTGACCTATTTAATTCGACGCCTCAATCCACTAGATCGACAAAAGTTAAATTTCGAGATGAACTTATGTCATTCGAACCGGATTTGACCGATGATGACGTCAATAGCATTGAAAGTGATCACGTAGTTGATGAATTACCCGTTATAGTGGATGCAGGTTTGTAACTTAAATTATCAAAAGAGGGTACAGGTGGAGACTGGCTTTTCTAACTTTATTAATGAACTTTTTATTACCATTCATTTGATTTAGACTCTGTAGTAGCGAATATCTTTATGCAAGTTTTGAAGTAATTTGCTGTAATCTGTGCTTCACTATAATTTCTTCAATTTTAGATCACAAAGAAATTAGAGATGAAGAACCGAGGTTACAATATAACACCATAGTTAAAGGAAGAATGGATATATACAATATTGAAGAAGAAATAGATGAAGCTGTATTTGAGGAATTAGTTGTGTCAGAGGACGATGACGCAAATGATTTGGACGAGGTAACGTGATATTGTTTCCTATTACTTATGACCGTCGGTGAATCGTATATAAAAATGCGATGTGCTGTTCTGAGAAATATGATTTGTTTTATATGTAAATGCCGTCATTTCAAAAAAGTTGGACTTTAGGAGGTTTAGAGTTTGTTATATGAAATGTTCTAATTTTTTACGAAAAGAAAATCTGATCTACCATGCCCTAAACCTAAATTCATTTTTTTTTAAACTGAATTAGTTATAGAAAAAGATATGTATTTTTTATTTTCTACATCGAATGATAACTTGTAATGATCTGTCAATTTTTTTTACTTTAATTTTATTTGATTATTTATCAACGGTAACCCTTAATTGATTGCATGAATCACCAGTAAAAAGCAGAGCAGTATCATCCGCGTATGATCTTAGATTATCATTTATATCTACAGGATGTTGGGGGTTTGACTACAAATATTTTAACATAGGATAGTATAAACGATTTTAAACAAAATATTCTTAAAAATCGGTAAATTCGAAAGCGTTTTCGAGATATTTAATTTTAAAATGTTTAATTTTGGAGAAGATTTCAACTAATTCCAAACAACATGGCTATTTGTATTTTGTTAACAAAGAAGTATAAAAAAACCTGTAGGCTTGAAAACAATTCAATTATTTTATTTTGATTATTTTTTTGGAATATATGAACTAATTTTTTAGTAAATGGTGATTTATTAGCATAATATTGGCGTTTATAATAAAATAGTAAAAACCTGTTATTAGCACTTTTTAGATTATGTATTTGTATGTTTTTTAACAGCGCAACCCTAATTAAGTTTATTAGTTTCCAAAAATGAATAAAGAATTTGATCTTACCAAGCATAGTAATTTATAGCACTAGGTAGGTAATTCACACACTAAAAAAAGTATTTTAAAAACTTAAAGTAAATGCTGAAAATGACTACCGCTACTATTTAAACACGCATGAATACGGCGAAGCCAATTTTCTTCAACAGATTCAATACGTTAGGTCTTTGTCTAATTTGTTCCGCTGCAGCAAAAATGCGGTTTCTAAGGTCATCTTCATCTTCAGTTTCAACCCTATTATACACTAAAGTTTTCATGTGGCTCCAAAAATTAAAATCAAGAGGGTTTAGATCTGGCGATCTCACAGGCCATTTTCTAGATTCTGGGGCAATTCTACCTATCCACCTATTATAAAA
This sequence comes from Kuschelorhynchus macadamiae, assembly GCA_030620095.1. Lineage (NCBI taxonomy): Eukaryota > Metazoa > Arthropoda > Insecta > Coleoptera > Curculionidae > Kuschelorhynchus > Kuschelorhynchus macadamiae. The sequence continues at coordinate 160,834 of JAUTXW010000231.1, forward strand.
AAAAAAGTTCGATTGTGGATTATTCCAGCCCAAATATTTATTGAAAACCGGTATTGAAATCTGCCTTGTTGAATTTTCTTGAGCCCAGGTATGAGTGTTATGATAATTTAAAATTCCTTCTCTCGTATAACAACATTCAGCGGTTATCAATATGTTTAAAGTAAAATTTTCGTTTTCTTGTTTTTTTCGGAGAAACCACCGGCAAAATTCTCTTCTTCGGGGTAAGTCCTTTAAAGTCAAAGCATGTACTCGCTGCACATGATAAGGGTACACAAGGTTTTCACGAAGGGTACAATGAATGGTCCAATTAGAAAATCCAACTTGTCGTGAGATTTCCCGAGTGCTCAAACCAGGGTTTGCCTTCGATAGGGCTAAAATATGTTCCGCGTTGTCGGGTGTTATTTGCCTTTCAGGCCTCCGATTAGTTTGACGGACGTTTACACTTCGCGAACTCTTTGTAAAACCGCCACAAATGTTCTGTCATTAGGATACCTCCTGTTAGGATATCTTTCCCGGTATGTTTCGGACGCCAAATGAGCATTCTATCTACACTAAACATAAATAAGTAAGATGTCTGCATATTCAATATTCGTATACATTTTTAAAGAGTTTTTAAATCTCTACTTCGTATTAAAACGGCCTAATACGGCAAAAAATTAAAGTGAAAGAACCAAAAAACAAGACAACTGCAACAATTTATTCGTTTTTAGTTTTTTACATTTAGGTCGTTAAGATATTTTACTAAGAAAAAAATGTGTAGGCATTTTGTAGAAAATCATATAATTAATTGTTTTACAAAAATAAAATTAATACATTTGTTAACGATGTCCTTAGAAATTAATAAAACAAAATTCAACAAGGCCGTTTTTCTCAAAAATGGTAATGAATTAACCCTATGTTATTTAAGCATTTTTTAATCAAAATGGTCCATACTATCACGTGTCATATTTGTAGACAAACCCCTAACACCCTGTATAAGTTAGTTGAAACAAAAAAACTAGTGTAAGCAGTAAAAATGCATATGTTGCTTGTAAGACTCCTATTTTAATGCTCACAAGCAATATCTAGAATTTTGACACTTTTTTTTATGTGTAAGATAAAAGCGAGAAACTTCTAGCACAGTCCCTCTAATGCCACAGATATCCCGTGTTTGCAAAAGTGTATCATGAGACACCATGTTAAATAAAGTTGCTAAATATCCTATTTTTAACAGGATGACCTGTATTTGGGGCATCCTAGGTCCTGTAAGATCCTGCAGGGCTCGAAATTTCCCGAATTTTTCTAAATAAAAAATCGGATTTTTTTACTTTCCTAATTTTGAATTAATCTCTCTCTACTAACTCTAAAAAGTTTTTATTTATTAACTGAACAATGAATATATTTATATTTCTTCTTATTAAATAAACACTAATTCTACTACTGTTTTGTCTTATTTTTATTCAATAAGAAAAAAGCTTAATAAAATATGTTTGTTCTAAATGGATAAGAACCCAATGTCCTGCATTTTTACCGCAGTTGCCGTCCTGTAAATCAAGATTATAAAGCAACCCTAGTGTCATAGCTTTTACTAGATCCAAAAACACCGGCATGCTCCCTTTATTTTGATAGTGCATATTTGTGCATATTTCTTGTGCTAGCTCTATGAATTTCCTTAATAATTCATTAAGCTTCTATAAAGCCAGAAAAAATATAAAATAAATTATTTGAATTTCAGAATAAGAAACCTGACAGCGAAGTAAAATGTGCCCCATCGCCAGATGAAACTGACGCAATAATTGAAGACAGTTCGAAACGTTCGAAAGTAAATTCTGAGACATATACAGTAAGTTCAAGAAAGTCCACAAAGCGGAAAAAACACTCCAATAAAATAGCCAGGAAGCAAGAAGTTCACTGCAAAGACCACTGCATCGAAAGGATCGATTCACAATTATCAATGTCGATAAAAAAATTGGCTATTCACGAGAAACCTCTGGTAAATTTAAATGCTTCATAGGGCTGGGCGACTTTGCACGTAATCGATTTTTTTTAAATAATCGAGTTTTTAAATCAGTTCATCAGAATGTTTATATTATTCGGTTTTTTTCAATTAATCGATTTTCATGTATAATCGATTTTATTTTTATTATTTTGATTAGTTTTTTAGTTATCTTAATTGATAATAATAAATTAATAAAACTAAACCGATTATTATATTAATCCAATAGTTTCGTAATCGATTTTATAACAAATTGATATTGATTGATTATTTGATTTTTTAGAAAATTAACATCAAATATTTCTTTTGTAAGAGCTAGAGTTTATCAAACGGGTTTAGGTACCTCAACAACGTACTTTTGATATTAATGTAAAAGGTATGCAAAATTTAGTTATTAGGAGTCAAACTACAATAATTATCAAAATTACTTATTTAGGTAAAAAATTTTGATTTAAATGCCAATAAATCCAAGACTTTTATCAAAACTAAATTCTTTATTTATCGTTTGATTTTTTTGTTTAAATAAATAAAATGCTGCAGCTAAGAGTTTGGGGTTTGGGTACACATTTATCCCAAGTAGCACATATAATCATACATGGACTAAAATGCTATGATATTGGCTAATATCCCTGGCTAATTAGCCAAAATAACAGTTCTATTACAGTATAAAGACGCAATATGGCTAAAGTGGGGAATAATAATTTGGCCATAATGGGTTAAAAATGGCTAATTGGCAATTATACGACCCTATCTTTTGATTTTATGCTTGGGTTTATTAGCTACTTTTTGACTTTAAAATTGGGCTTTTTTAGCTGAATTCTGGCTTGTTTCTTAGCCGAAATTTGAGTAACATTTTTTTCCGAAATTTGCCTAAATAATTTCTCATTTTTTGCTTTTTCTTCATTTATTTGATAAATCATCAATTGTTTCAAATTTTGTAGAAATAATATTAACACAGCCAATCAGGATAAGATTTTGAGCCAAGAGGAAATGCATAGATAACAAATCATGGTTTGACGGTTGGTAGGGACAAAAAATACTTGCGCAGGATCATTTACTGTTAAAAGAATCTAAGATAGGCTTGTAAAACACGCGCCCTTTCTTGAAACTAAAAATTTCGTTTTCTATTTTTTTTTTTTAGCATGGAAATGTATTGTTATTGAAGTTAGAAAATTGATTGATTAAAGGGTTCATAACGTAAAAAAACAACATGCATGAAAATACGTATTTATAGGTAGAAAGAATATGTTTGCTTAAAGTGGTCAAGTAATTGCTGCCAGGAAATTAGTTTAATTTTAGTTTCAATCATGGTGGATCATAAAAAGCTTTGGGCTATTTTTTAAGCAAATATTCCTTGAAATCGGCCATTTTGTAAGCAAATCTTTATCAAATGGCAATCATTTTCAAATATATCCAAAATGTAGCAAAATTTACTAAAATTTTGCCAATAAAGATGCCCACTTGATTTGCCTTTAGTACTAACTAAAAAATGGCTAATTTAAGACCCAGGAGCCAGCGTAACAAAATTAAACGACGATTACCCCAATACCGTTTTTTTATAATATATAATGGAATATTTAATCTTTTTATTACACATTTTATATGGTAAATAATTTATATTTCGTTTTTCTAAATATATTTTCGGATTGGTTAAATATAGTTTTATAGGTTATAAGGTCTAAGGCTTTTGACAGTGTTTGCCATCAGCTTCTGTTAGGGAAATTACAGCAAATTGGTTTTTGTAGAAAATATCGCGAGTGGATCAAATCGTATTTATTTAATCGTCGCCAGCAAGTCAACATATGCGGTTCAGTCTCCAGGGAGATTCTTGTGACATCGGGTGTCCCGCAGGGTTCGCATGTTGGTCCAGTTCTCTTTCTGCTCTTTATAAATGATTTAATATCCTGTTTCGAATTTTCCGAATGTCTTTTATATGCAGACGGCTTAAAATTCTTCTCACCAGTCTCCTCAGACTCCAATCCTCTGCAGTCTGATATGGAAAGGCTCGTCAAATGGTGCAGAACTAATTATCTCTCTCTTAACATCTCGAAATGTAAAGTGCTCCGTTTTCACAAATGTATTAATACCATACCCTCCACCTACTTCATAGATAATGTAAACCTTGAAGTTGTTAGTTCTTTCACGGACCTAGGTGTTATTTTTGATGAAAATCTAACTTTTAATCTACGTATTGAAAACATTGTACTTGGGGGTTTTAGACTTCTGGGTTATATAAAGCGACATACGAAACACGTAACTGATACCAAAGCAATTGGGTGTCTCTATAACTCATTAGTTCGTAGCGTTCTAGAATATTGTTGTACAATATGGAGTCTATCATACCAGTGTCACATCGACAGAATTGAAAAGGTGCAAAATAGGTTTTCAAAATACCTCTTACATAAATTGCATTTCACATATCAAGGTCTGTCATCTAATACTAGAGCCTTCAAACCCTTGAATTTAGAAGAAAGAAGGAACTTCTGGTCTTTTTGCATAAGTTGGTGAATGAGGGGATTGACTGTGAAGTGCTGCTTGGATCAGTCCCGTTTTTAGTGTCTATTAGAAGAACAAGACAATCACAGCTGTTTGTTGAAAGGTACCACCGTACAAATTATGGGTTTAGCGCATTTGTTGACCAACTAGTTCACAATTACAATCGTCACTTCTCAGAATATGATATTTTCAGACTAAGCACTTTGCAGCTGAAAAGGCAGTTAACCGGATTGGTTTATTAATGTTTTTTGGCCCATATTGATGTTAGTTTTTGTTTATGTAGTTGTGTAGTTTTATCATTATTCATGTATTATTTTACTTCAATTGAAAATCTTTCTTATTGGTAATTTTTGTTTGCTGATCTGACATATTTTTTCTTAGAGTTACTGACTTCATTATTTATTTATTTCACGTTATTTGCGAATGCGTACCATGTTTAGCATTCTATAGTGTACGTTTCTGCGTGCATCGGCTACGTCCTTACATTAAAAAAAAAACGTAAATTTGAAAATGTGGCATATTTTGGCAATATTATAGCAAAAATAAGTGGAATAAAACTACCCAATTATAGTTTAATTTTGAAACAAAAATATGATAATAAAAGCCGTATCTGGCATTCTTATATACCTATTAGTACTATAATTAAACTTAAATACTTGCTAAAATATCTTTGGTTGGAATTTGGGAAAAATCCCTATTTATTGATTATATTTTGACCTCGATTACTATTGATTAAAAATGCCATATTCTGGAATTTTAAACAGCTATGCTTACTATTATATTTAACTTCAATACTTACTAAAATATATCTGGTTATGTTGTGGCGACAAAATTGACAGATATTTCTACTTTTTGGCCATCCAATTATAGAGGTTTAATTACCCTATAAGATAATTTTTGGACCAGTAATTATACTATAGGCTATCTACATTAAAAACTCCTACCTTTGGAGTCAATCTAATTTGAAGCGAGCTTTCATGGCTAGAAAACAAATTAAGAATCATTTGCCAAAATTTGACAAATATCTGGTTTTTATGTGTCTTTTATGACTAACTGTTAGACAAAAAAGCTCATCAGCTAATTGATGCTACTTGGGATTGTAGTCTCTTCATTTATTCAGTTTGGTTACTTTTGAAATTATTTCCATTTTACTGTACTGTAAAATTATTTATTCCATTCCAGAACGAGTTAAAATTGTAAAACTTTATTTTCAAAATAATGATTTTGTTAAGCTCGTTTGTTTAACAACACTCATCGCAAAAAAATGTTAGTATGCTGCCTAATTTTTTCCAAAAGTTTGCCAATGCTGGCTGGATCTATCTGTAATGTGAAACGCCAGCCGCAGTGCAGTGATGTAGATGGACGCGCAAAAATCCCTAGAATTCTCCAAATATTTTAACTGGAGAGAATGGGGAGCCCTCCCCGACGACAAGACTTGGTTGCGAGTTTATTTGTTAAATGTTTATATAATCTGCGTTTCCAGGATAATCCCCAGGGTCCCAGCTGAATCATTTTTTTTTATTTGAACAGCTGGACCTCATTCCAGGATAATACCAGCTAAATCGGAACGAATGGCTGCCTTACGTAATGGTATAATTTTTTTGTTGTCATTAGTTTGAAACTTCCCCGTTCAGTTTATTGAGCTATTTGTTTTTACCTATGTTACCCCCAAAAACATTATCCTTCTAACATTTCACACATAAACAAAGACGTTACAAACTTCAAATCGCAGAAAATAAAACGAAACAAATGTTAGTCATAACATGATTGGAATTCCCGGCCCTGTTGTAACTACCTAAAGAGCGTTTTACATGCTAGAGGTCCATATGATATTTAGGTCGCTTTCGACTGGGGCGCACTACATCAACCAAAGTATTTTTTCCGAATAAGTAGGAAGTTACCATCGAAGACAAAGAATCTTTAGCATTTCTTTATTTCCCTAGGCGCAGTAATTATTGCAAATTTTCGCTAGAACTAACGACAATCCCCTAGATGTAACATCACTGCCGCAGCGAGCAATCAGAAGTGAAGCTGTGAAAGTCGATGTTTTGGGACATGTTGCATTGGATCTCCCAGAATAATATTAGGAATTTTGAAAGCGCACACATTTCATCCATACATTAAGTTAGCACAGGAACTGAATAACGATGATCCTGATAGAAGGCTGCAGTTTTGTGAAGAAATGAGCCAGCGTATAATTGAAGATTCGGACTTATTATTTGACTTAACATTTGCTTTTTCGATGGGTGTAAATTTTATATGAATTATGCTTTAAATAGGCATAACAGCCGTTTTCTGTGATGACTAGTAGCCCACATTTATTCCGCGAGGTTCATACCCAACAAGGGCGTATTAGGGAATTATATTGTTGGACCATTTTTTATTCTTGGAAATTTAATATAGCCTTTTATAACAGAAATAATAGAAGATGACCAAAATCATAATGTTGATCGGCTTCTTTTCCATCAAGATGGAGCGCCTCTGCACTATGTTGCTATTGGAAGAGAATTAAAAAAAAACGGTTTTTGGACTTTGGAAAAAGCAGCCTAACTGAATGACCTGCCAGGTCACTCGATTTAGAGCATTTGGACTATTTTTTGGAGTCACTTGAAAAATAAATATTTTGTTACCAAGCCCTATTCCATAGAAGATCTTCGCCAGCGGATTATAGATCAGTGACTGATATAATACAAAATGTTCGAAATAGAACTGAACAAAATCTGTATTACTGTATGGAAGCAAATGAGTCACATTTTCAATACTTGGTAAATTGACGTCTTAATATATCTTAAAAAAAACAATTTGACAGTTTATACCTTACATAGAACGGAAGCTTTCACGGCTTTGGTCAATTAAGAAATCATGGTTCTTGGGATTAGACCGTGTCAAATTGGAATTACTATCCGACGTTTTGCCTTCGATTGCACGAGGCATCTTCAAGGATCTTTACTCCATCTGATCTGAACACTGAATGAGCTCGAAGAGATTCAGGCGGGCTTTTATACCCGACTTGTGCTCGCCGAACCGTGACCCAGTGTTAAGATCTGTGTTAAGAAGATCATTTTTTATATGTTTAAATATTTCAATAGATTCTCTAACTTTTCGTTTATAAAAACCTGGAACCGATGCTAGAACCTTGGTTTCCTTTACATTTATGAAATGGCCAGTGTTATGCTGGTGTTCATCTACAGCAGATTGAACAATTTGTTTCTTTTTAATACATCGTTCATGTTCCTTAAGTCTAGTTGATATAGAGCGTCCTGTTTCTCCCACATACACTTCTCCACAGGAGCAAGGGGATCGCAAGCATTGTCCAATCTTCTTATGTGTGTTGAAGATTGTACGTATGTTGGACCGTCGAAGTAATCGTCCTATTTTGTCTGTAGTGCCATGTATAGGGAAGAAAAACACTACCTAATGGTGGCTCTTTATGATTCCGTCTGAGAGCTTCGGTCAGTTTCGATGTTTCCGATGTTAAAGAATCTTGATCAGAAATCGAAATAGCTCTGAATACTAGTGAGTTAATAACCGATTTCTTTTGTGCTGGGTGGTGATGAGAATTTACGTTTAAGTATCTATTTGTATGCGTCGGTTTTCTATACACAGAATGTCCTAATGTACAGGATTGTCCAACGAAGGGTAAACATCTTTATAATTTCTTTATTTTACAAGATATTGAAAAATGGTAAAAACAAAAGTTGTAGGGATTTTAGAGAGGAATAAGGATAATTTATGATAAAAACAATTGAACATCAAATAAAAAAATTACGCGAAAAAATTATGGTTATTTTGCTTATTTTTATTTTAAATGGAACACCCTGTATATTATTGCATTTTTGGATTCTGATATAAGATAAACCCTTTAAACCTAATAGTTTCGGAGCTATGAACAGAGAAAATCAGTATTTTGGCTAATTTGCATTATTGTAAAACCTATCTAATGAAATAGGTACCATGAGTATACGAAAGTACTTCAGCTTGTACCATAGTAAGCACCACTATTAATTAAAGTGGCCAAGAGGCCGATTTTTACTTGTTTTTAGCTTAAAAACATATGAATTTAGGAATAACGAAGTGGCAACATATCTGCAATAACTAAACGAGTAGATATTAAATAACGACGGAACAATATTTATTATAAACAAAATATATGTTTCAAAAAAAAACTCGTGGCTGATTTTCCTCATTAAAAAAAGGCTTGTTAACAACTCTCTTCTTATAATCCGCATTCCCGGGCTCGCTGCAGAATCTAACTCCTAATTTCTTTAACGTGTTTAAACTTGGTTATCGTCTATCGAGATACCTGTGCAAATACTGTCGTTTGGTTGCCGGGCAACAAGTTAATCAAAGATTTGTCAAACTTTCGGTAGTTTACTTTTTAAAGAATATTATTTTAGTGAAGTTGTTAGTTGTTAAAGATGAACAGAAACGTCACACGTTATTCCAAAGCCGAAATGATAGATTTGTTAAATATATTGGCGAGGAATGGTTATCAGTTAAGACCGTCCAAACGAGAGTATCTGGACAGATATCCCGATAGACGACAACCAAGTTTAGGAACATTAAAAAAATTAGGAGTTAGATTCCGCGAGACCGGAAACGTGGATTATAAGAAGAGAGTCGTTGTTAACAAGCCTGTTCTCAATGAGGAAAATCAGCTAAGAGTTCTGCTTTCCATTTATGAAAATCCAATTCAAAGTACCAATTCTCGGAGCGAAGCACTTGGTATGTCTTACACATCTGTGAAGAGAATTTTACAAAATCACAAAGTCCATCCCTATCGTATTTCATATCACCAAAAGTTACTACCTGGAGATATAGAAAAAAGAGTAGATTTTTGTTCTTGGGCTATAGAGAAAACTTACCAAAACCCTGACTTTTTTAGAAATGTGTTATTCACAGATGAGTCTACGTTTAGAAGTGACCGTACTATGAATCGACATAATATAAGGTACTACAGTCAACAAAATCCTAATTGGAGAGGGGAAATTATGAAACAAGGAAGATGGTCCGTGAACGTGTGGGGTGGCATTGTAAACGATTATGTTATTGGACCATATTTTTTCCAGGGTAATTTACTGGTAACATTTTTAAAGGGAGTCACTGCCGATTTTATTAGAAAATGTGAACATTCAAGTTAGAAACAATATGTGGTTTCAACATGATGGGGCCCCACCGCATGGCACACGTGATGTCACATACTTTTTAACTGAACGTCATGGATCGAATTGGATAGGTAATAGGGGGAATCCATGGTACGTAAATAATGAAGCCGAAGGACCGATTCTATGGCCCCCTAGGTCTCCGGACCTCAGTCCTTTGGATTACTTTTTATGGGGATTCGTCGACAATTTTGTAAATGCTACGCCTTGTGAAGGTCCAAACGAAATGAAGGAGAGAATACAAGAGGCCTTTAGAGCCGTTAACAACGAAATGTTACGTAACACTCAAGAAAACTTTATAGAACGCATGCAAATGTGCTTAGCCGCTGAAGGAGGCATTTTTGAAAACTAGATTTTTTTCTCATAAGTTTTGTTTCCTTGTTCTTTGATACCTATTTGTTTAGTTATTATAGATTTTGTTTATAATACATATTGTTCCGTCGTTATTTAATACATATTCGTTAAGTTATTATAGATTTGGTTTATAATAAATATTGTTCCGTCGTTATTTAATATCTACTCGTTTAGTTATTGCAGATATGTTGCCACTTCGTTATTCCTAAATTCATATGTTTTTAAGCTAAAAACAAGTAAAAATCGGTCTCTTGGCCACTTTAATTAATAGTGGTGCTTAGTATGGTACAAGCTGAAGTACCAACTTTCGTATACTCATGGTACCTATTTCATTAGATAGGTTTTACAATAATGCAAATTAGCCAAAATACTGATTTTCAACTGTTCATAGCTCCGAAACTATTAGGTTTAAAGGTGTAATATCTTATATAAAAAGTGTTTAGAATTTTCGGGAGAATCCAAAAATGCAATAATATACAGGGTGTTCCATTTAAAATAAGCAAAATAACCATAATTTTTTCGCGTAATTTTTTTATTTGATGTTCAATTGTTTTTATCATAAATTATCCTTATTCCTCTCTAAAATCCCTACAACTTTTGTTTTTACCATTTTTCAATATCTTGTAAAATAAAGAAATTATAAAGGTGTTTACCCTTCGTTGGACAACCCTGTACCATTTTCCTTTCTTTGAACACATATATCCATGGTGAATTTGATATTATGATGTTGATGATTAAGGTGATCCAGAAATATGAGGAGATTATCCTGTCCATGAGGCCAAACAACGAAAGTATCATCTACATATCTAAACCAGTGCTTCAGTTTTAGTGGAGCAGATGTTATAGCAATATCCTCAAAGGCTTCCATAAAGATATCCGCTACCACAGGTGACAGAGGAGAACCCATAGCTGCCCCTGAAGTTTGTTCATAAAAAGTTCCTTAAATAATGAAATAAATAGATGTAAGACAAGCTTCCACTAGGTCTATTAAGTTCTTATCAAGATTATTGTTATCAAGTATGTTTGATATAATGGAAATTGAGTCGTTGACAGGAACATTTGTGTAAAGTGATTCTATATCGAAACTGACCAAAATATCTTCGGGAGCCAACTGGATTGTCTTGAGTTTTTCCACGAAATGTGCAGAGTTTTTAATAAAAGAATCTACTTACCTAGTTTGTATGTGGGCGAGTCTATACCATTTCGACCGATCGTCAGTGCAATAGACTCGCCCACATACAAACAGAAGGAGTATATAAAATTCCTTGCTCCTGTGGAGAAGTGTATGTGGGAGAAACAGGACGCTCTATTTCAACTAGACTTAAGGAACATAAACGATGTATTAAAAAGAAACAAATTGTTCAATCTGCTGTAGCTGAACACCAGCATAACACTGGCCATTTCATAAATGTAAAGGAAACCAAGGTCCTAGCATCTAAGTTCCAGGTTTTTATAAACGAAAAGTTAGCAGAATCTATTGAAATATTTAAACATATAAAAAATTTCAATAGAGATACGGGTCACGGTCTACATCACACGTTGAAATCGATCTTAACACAGGATCACGCCCGCCTGAATCTCTTCGAGCTCATTCAGTGTTCAGATCTCGTGGAGTAAAGATCCCTGAAGATGCCTCGTGCAATTGAAGGCGAAACGTCGGATAGTAATTCCAATTTGACACGGTATAATCCCAAGAACCATGATTTCTTAGTTTATTCCTTTTTTAGAAAATAATCTTATATCACTCACAAACATTAAAACGTAATTGTATTTCCTACCGACCATTTCTGCTTTAACTTTCAAGAAGAAAAGAAAAGCTAGGAGCATACTTTTCGTTGGACCACCTTGTATAATTATATACATATACAAGGTGAGCCAACGAAAATTTTCCTCCTTGATTTTCTGGTTTTAAAATGAAAATCTGGAAGTAAGCTTGGACCCGTCGATTTCTGATTTGAAGGGAACTATTTCTCAGCTTTTTTTATCCCCGTAGCTTTAACCCCTTAGCTGGGGAAAGAACAACCCCCGAAATTTGAATAGAGGAAAAGGGTCATGCCATACCTCTTTTTAAAGGACTCATCGCGTTCTTTATGATCCTATACTTTTGTCTTCTTATTTTCAAACACCACGAAATGACAGCATTTAAAAATTTTTACGTTTTTGTGAAAAAAATTGAAGGACTCTGGACCCGTCCATTTCTGATCGAGGGGAACAACTTTTCTGCTTTTTTCATCCCCGTAACTTCAACCCATAACGGGGAAAGCGCAACGTCCTGGTTTTCACTAGGAGTGAGGGGTGTTGCTATACCTCATTTTGAAGATCTCACCGAATATTATCTGACCCTAAAATATCGCGTAAAAATTTTCATCGATAACGATAAAATGAAAAGCTAAAATATGCAACGTGACCAAAATGTCTATTGCCACACCCTT